>OZ010662.1:32646822-32982322 GCA_963932335.1 Andrena marginata
CCAAATTGTACTGTTTAGAGAATTTAGACGTTATACAATATGTGAAAGAATGATGCATTCGTACTTCCGAATAAATAGGAGCATATAACAATCTGAAGAATACATGGAATTTTATAAAATTTTTACACGATAAGATAAACCGATGCCGCACCGCAATCTCTAAACTCTAAACCATGTTGGATTCCGAACCGCCGATTTAATAAGTCTACATATGTATGTATTGTATGTAACGTATTTGCAGGGTTATTTATTCATTATTAGGCTCGATTTGGGCATGAGTACTTAATTTTCTAAATCATTTTCCAATGATAATAAAGAAACTGTTTTTTTTTTAAATGAACACGACTGCTTTTTTTATGAATCATAAAGCCAGACCAATTTGTTCCCGTAGAATTATTAATAACTAATAAATCGCAAAGGAAAAGCGAGAGAAATTTATTGTCGTGGTGAGACCTGATAATCGGTGAAAAACTGAGCCCGTTACAACATAATTTCCTGTACGAAAATGGAAGTGTGCAACATGTTTCTTGAAATTAGTTACATATATATATCCCTACTAATATATAAAAGCGAAATGTTGTCTGTTTGTTTGTCTTGAATGGATTTCAATGAAATTTTGAATATGTATTACATACGCCCTAGATTAGATGATAGGCTATTTATTTGTTCTTTTAGGCTTTTTTATTTCATCATAAATAATTCCCGGGTGAAACCCGGTAAACGGGTCAGCTAGTTATAACACTATAAGATTTAAGGGGGTAGACACGCTACGTGACATGGGTAATGCAGCGCGCTGTATACCGACACAATCTGGCCCGAAACATGGGTTTAGTAGAATACACTTTTCGTCCTTATATGAGCGAATTTTTGGCTGAATGAAGTCTCATTCGAAAGAGGAAGGTTCAGTGCAGCGCGCTCTGGCCATCGTTTGAGTCACAAAACTCTTTTAGTGACCTAAAAATACTTGGAATCTTGCGGGTGCATTTTGTCGACTTTTGCTCTAATTTTAACACTCATATTATTAGATATCAATCACAATCTCGTCGAACTATGACCAGAGCGCGCTTCACTGAACCTTCCTCTTTCGAATGAGACTTCACCCAGATAAAAATTCGCTCGTATAAGGACGAAAAGCGTATTCTACTAAACCCATATTCCGGGCCAGATTGTCGGTATTACAGCGTGTGACACAAAATTACATTGGATGATAAGTCGATCCTATACTTGGTCTGTGATGCTAATAATAATGCATGCAACGACAGATGAAATTTATGTGCGCCTTCTTTATCGACATAGGTCGCGTATTTCCCTCTTTCTCTCTACTCATTTTCTGTCCTTGTCGGATACCTCCTCTGGCACCGTGTGTTCCTGCTACCAGGAGCCGAAATCCGACGAGCGCGCGTAACCAAATTGGTGAACTTACTGCCTCCATCATTTCCCCCCAGCAGCGCACTGAGGATTTAATCTTGGGGGGAGCCGAGTTGAATGGATAAAAATATTTTGATTGCAAATTCACCAAAAATTCATTATTAATGAATGTTACACTGTTTCCCCTTACTTGCTTTCAATTTTCTAAAAAGTCCGCATTATCGCGTATTCCTCTAATTAGGAGTATTGTCAGCAGAAAATGAAAATAGAAGTTAATGAGATTTTGCGTAATGCAAACCTTCAAGGATAATATAATAAACACGAGGTTATTAAAATATAATTGAACTCTCTTCCACTACTTTTGTAAATTTTATATTGCAATTGATTTGCATTTTGCAGTAACATAAAGAAACCCCAAAGTAGCACTGGATGAACGTTAACAGTTTAATAAAGATTTTAACCTGAGAATAAAATTTTACGACTCAGAAAACCCGGTTGATCAACCGGTTTCATAACGAAGGGCATTGAAATGTTAACAGAACGATTTTCCATTGCGTTGTTTTAAATTTGCAGCACTGTGCGTCGAGCGTAAACTGCCCCGATAAAGTTTCTCGAGTAACAGACACCTAGGTGTCAGTTATCTGAATCTGTATAACGCATCGCGAGCATAGCCGAGAACGATCCTCGGCCACCCTCCTGGCTATGGTCACGTAAGTCGCGATATTTTACCATTTTCTTCTACCTTTATCAAACCTCAATTTAATAAACGCATAAATGCTTCTGCAGGTAGCTTCCTCGAGCATCTATATCGCTGATTAGGGGAGAGCCGGGACAAACGTAACACTTTTTACATTTGGCTTAGCTACCAATTACCTCTTACAGATATAAAAACGAAAATTATGCCTTAAGATAGTGTGTTTCTTGGTCTATCATTTGACCAAAAATTCAGCCTTCCATGATAAGTAGTCAAAGAGTTACGACAATTTTCCGCAGTGACTGTCATTGTTACTTTTGTCCTGCAGGGGTAGGACGAAAGTAACATACCATGGGGACGAAAGTAATACTAATTATTTTCAGGAGAATTAAGTAAAAACACTTCTTCCCAAGTAAAATAGGATTTTTAATTATCAGAAACGATGGAAAAAAACATTAAAATAAACATATTTTAAGTAGCTAACGATAAAAAAAGTATAACCAGCTTCAAACATTTCTTTGATACCGTGTATTTGATTTAATATGGAATCTCGTGTAACGGCCCCAAAAGTAACTAATATTTATGATTTTTTCTTTAAAAACTATTGTTAATATTGGTTTCAACTGCTCCCCGTAGTGACGTTGTTACTTTTGTCCTCAGCCATGTTTTTCATCGTAGAACTGTTACAACGTACAAACTATACAAGACTTATTGAAATCAAATACAGGAACTTATAAAGACATTATCTAAGAACGCTCTAACAAATAATTCGATCAATGTCTATAGTTTAACTATGAGTATTAACAAAAAATCCAACAGAGGAGACGCTTACCTGAGTGATCGAAATAACGAAATCAGCTTGCCCACGGTATATACGAATCGTTTGTATCGCTCAGCGTCACTCCGTGAAAGAAAAGAAACACTAAGCACGCGTAACTATGTAAAGCAAACGTTTTGGAAACTTTCGTGGACGACGGGAGAAGGCGTGTTACCTTCGTGACGCCGTTACGTTTGACCCCGCTCTCCCCTACGTTAAAATAAATTCCTCTTAAATTTGGAAATGCACGAGCCAATCGACAGAAAATAATTCTTCCTCGAATTCGAATGGGCACTGCTGTTTCAACTTGAAGAAACGTACATTGGCTGGTGGGGTGCGGAAGAGAGGCGTTCTTTCACACCGTGTCAATCGTCCCCAGGTTGAATCGTGTGACCGATCGGCGATCAAATGTCGTCTCTCGTTCGTGAGAGAGAACACGTGGTCGGGTCGTCGCACTCTTTAAAACAGGCCGCTGCGATCCGAGCTGTCGGCGTTACTCAATCCGATCATTCGCGCGCGCCCCGAGTTTTCGTTTCCCGTTAGCTCCGGCAAAGTAAAAGTTTCGCCTCGTTCAGGGAAGATTAAACGAAACGTTGCAGGCATCGACGTATCGGCGAATGCTCAACGTTCACTTAATTGCCGTCCGCTCGGCTATGGAAATTTACAAACGTTGAACGAGTCTCGGAGTCGGTCCGCGCCAGCCATCCTGTCACCTACACCCTTTATCGCATTTCCGGGCTGTATTATGGCTAGGGCACTCGTATGCAACGTAAACAAATGCTCTGGTATCGTCAACTGTCATCGAGCACTCGCCTCAGCCGTCTTCCAAGAGCCAGATACGCGTTCAGGGCTTAGTCTGCGGGTTGCGCGTCCAAACGACCGCATCGAAAACCTCCCTTCGCGTTCGTTGCGCGGCTATCCTGCCCGTCTTCCGCGAGGCGAGTATTCGCTTTACGCGTTACGTGGCTGCAGCCGGCAGAATCGCGCGTCGCGGCATCGGTAAGCAGAGTATAAGACCTTTGAGACGCGAGATTTAAAGTATTATGCTCTGTTTATCGTTGGCGCGGCGCGAAACGAGCATCGGTTCAACCTGGACTCGAGGATCTCACCACGGCCGCAGGACCATCGGGACTCTTAGGCTGGCTTCCACGGTTCCCATATTCTGGCGTAACTTTGCCGAACGATGCCAGGGCATTATGCCACGAATATGAGGTATCGTAAGCTCACCGTGACCTCCGATCCATGTTTTCCCGCGTCGCGGATAAGATGCGGCCTTGTTGCATCTATCGCGATACCAGCTCTCTTTCGCAACTCGGGTATCGTATCGGGAGATTCATTTTTCTCCTCATTCGAGGCTCGTCGCCAGTCGACGGATTAATCGTTTCCTCCGTTCGCGGAAAGATGCGCGTTGCAGTGGTGGGCGCCGGTGTGATCGGCATGACGAGCGCGGTCGCGGTGAAAAACGCTTTTCCGAGGTGCGAGGTGCACGTGCTCGCGGAAGAGTTTTCGCCAGACACCACTGGCGACGGAAGTGCCGGCCTTTGGGGCCCTTACCTCCTGGGGGACACTCCTCGTCAGAAAATACAGTGAGTATCGCTTCGGTTCAGAATCTTGCAAAGCCAGATGAGCTTCGTAAATCCGTGTACAGGGAATGGGGCGGCGCGACGCATCGGTGGCTGGAGAGCCTTTGGAAAACGGGGATGGCCGAGGAAGCTGGGGTGGCCTTGCTGCCGATGTATCGCCTGGTAAACGATCCCAAGGGGTACGACTCGAGCTGGACCAAGTTCGTGTACGGTGCTCACAGACTAACCGCGAAGGAGTTGGAAAGATTGAACGAGGAGCAGAAATCCAACTACAAGTAAGTACGCTCGAGTCGTCGAGCTTCAAAGTGAATCGCGACGCGTGATTTTGCCAGAAAGAATCATGTTTCTTATTTCATTTATTTATCTATTTACGGGTAATCCCTTTAGCTATGTGGCTCGGTAGTTGGAATTGGAAATAACTTGGCTTGCGCGGACGGTTCTAGGGACGGATGGATGTTTCTGACATACACGTGCGAGCCGGTTCGTTTATTACCGTGGTTGGCGAAGCAATTCCTCGAAGCTGGTGGAAAGCTGCGAAAGAGAAAGATCTACGCGCTACGCGAGCTGTTCGACGACGGCTACGATTTAATAATAAATTGCAGCGGGATCGGTGCACGCCTGCTCGTCGGTGATAGCACGGTTGCTCCTATCAGGGGTCAAGTGGCCAGGGTTGGTAATCGTAGAGAGCGAGGCCTACGCTAACTCCTTTCACGCCTTCTTTCGTTTAAGGTGACAGCATCCTGGGCGATGCACGCGTATCTGGTGGACGACGACTACGGAAATTACATAATTCCGAAGTAACGAATTACCCTCCAGTTACCGATAACTTCCCTCCCTCGATTTTACAAGGAAACATATCGAACCCGAAAATTCTGATTTTAATGAAACTCCGTACGATTGTAGAGCACGTCGGAGTATGTAAGAAACGATTTTTTTTTCTGCGGAAAAACACTCCGAGGGGGTGAAATCAGCCCCCGAAATTTTCAGCGATTTTTCGTTTTTCGAGTATAACTTTGTAACGGTGCGAGGTAGAAGAAAACCGTAAATGGACAAACAGTGTTTGATGCAGTATAACGCGCTGCAAAAGAAATGATTGTACGTCCACAATTTATAAATAAATTAAAATTTTCGTTATTTTACAAAAATTTCTTTTGAAGCGCGTTATACGGCATCAAACACTGAACATTTGGTCCATTTACGGTTAGAACCTTGTTAGAACAGTTGCACGCTAATTATTTCGTTTTCTCTGAAGCATCGACAGCACAGTGCTGGGCGGCACGCACCAAGAGAACGATTTCCAGCGCACCCCGAGAGAGGAGGACTCCAAGTTCATTTACGACGGATGCTGCCGAATGTTGCCCGCGCTCAAGGTACGATTAAATTACATCGGTACTTGGAATTTGAAATAGGATTAATTACGACATTGTCTCGCTAAAGGGGATTGCAGCGAGGAAGGAGTGGGTCGGTTTTCGTCCAGGGAGACCCAGCGTTCGCCTGGAAGCCCAAGTGCTCGAGTATCCTCGAGGGAAACAGTTCACGGTATATACCCAGCTCGAGCCCAGATCATCGTTACGCGCAAAGTACGCGAATTAACTGGAGCTTGCGCAACGTGTTGCAGGTAATACACAATTATGGGCACGGTGGGAGCGGCGTGACGCTGAGCTGGGGCTGCGCTTTGAACGTCGTGGCGATAATACGGGACACGAGGGGACTCAAGTCGAATTTGTAACGCTCCAACGAATGCGAATAAAGCGTAACTTCTCCCCGAACTTGTCGCGTTTGCTACTAGCCATCCTTCCGCGATTCTTCCTGCAATTATACGAAGTTTCCACGGTGTCGTCGGCCGGCAATTAGAGCAGCGACACAACTTTCGACGTGCGTTTCGCGTGGATCGTGTCGCAGTGCCATCGAGGTAGGCCAGTCGCCGCGCGCTGTAATCGAGATCCAGTTCCTTGGCAAAGGCTTCCTCCTCCTCGTTCTACCGTGAAATGGAAAAACAATCGAGGAGCGGGGCGATGCGCGAAACGCGACAAACTATTTCGGCCGTGGCAGAAAGTAAATTGTCATTGGTTTTCGAGTTTTCGCGTGCCGCGATAAATTGACCGCGCCGCAGTCCAATCGTCCTCTTCGCCGTGGAATCATCGGCTTTCTCTTCGTGCCGGGCCGTCCCGTCGGTTTGGCGTTCCCCAGTGAAATCGCAGCGATAATTCCACGGGTCCAAGCGCGATGCGTTGACTTGCGGCTTGACTTCAGGCAAAATTGATGCCGCGCGAGGACGGTTCGCTCGAAATAATGAGATACGCCGGTCATGAATGTCGTCGAACGCAACAAGAAACGTCCTTTGATGGTGCGCGAGCCTCGAGTCGCCGTCGCGAGAAAGAGTCATCCGGCGGAGGGCGAGATCAGCAGCGAGTCTGACTCGAGCAGCGACAGACGATCCTGTAAAACCGCCTACAGAAACCGACGCAAGAAGCTCGTGGTACTCGACGCCTCCTTCAACGTCGATTCCCCTAAAAATGATCGAGACGCCGTTTCGCCTCGATGCTGTGCGGACAGGAAGGACGACAAAGGTACCCCTTATAACCTAATGCGCCCTTCAAGCGCCGCTCGATCGTTGGGGCAATCGGGCAGAGGATTTGCTTGTCGGGGAATCGATAGAAACATGCCCGCGTAAGTTCTTCCGTTCGCCACACGATTACGTGAAGTATGATTTCGACAGCGGACCTCTCGTTCGTGGACACCGATGCAGAATCGCGGAAGGACAACGCGTCTTCGAACAAAACGAAGAAGAAGAAGAAGCGGAGGTAGACCAAATTATTTCTCACCAGGAAAGTTAGGAAAGCGGGAAATTTAGAAAATTTTGCAACTTCGTGTGCAAGTAGAGTGCAGTTTCTTCGTAAAAGAAGCCTAGTTTTCGTTGATAAAGAAAATGCAGAATTTCTTTTTGGTGGAATATTTCAAGGACAGTGAGAAATACCGAAAAGAAATTTAAACAAAAGTTGCATCTTTTTTTTAGTGAAAATGATTATCGAAAAATCCATAGTTTTCCAGTTACTCCCATCAGCGATCCTTAATTCGATAATTACGTGTACGCAGTTCTTTAGATACCGTAAACTGGGGTGACTTTGCCCGCCGGGGTGACATTGCCCACATTTTTACTCTGACTGAAAAATTACCATATGATTGAATTCGCTAATTTTTTTTTCGTTAGGCCTTGGAGAACTTATTGCTATCGATTACAAAACACGATATGTTTTAATTACTTTACAATAAAATAAAATAAAGCCTTTCCGAAAAGTGGGCAATGTCACCCCGGACGGGCAAATTCGCCCCAGTTTACGGTATAAAAAAAGATGCAACTTTTGTTTCTCACCGGTCTCGAGATATTCCAGGAAAAAGAAAATACTGCACTCCTTTCAAGTGGTGATTTCATCTCTCAAAACCGCTCTATAGCACCAAAAAAAAAATAGGATTCCGTTACAGACCGACTACTCTATTTGCACGGAAAATGTGCGTAATGCCTAGCTTCCCTTGTCGGCGAGAAACGAATGGAAATTTCACAGACTTATCGTCCCTGTCGAACATTCCCCGCGCAAGGTACCTAACAATATGCACGAGCAACTGCAAATACGAGGCGGTGCGGCGCGTGGCCGCTCGCTTCGGGATGAAGGAGGTGACCGAGGACAGCAGCTGGAACCTTTACTGGACGGACCTGAGCGTGAGCGTGGAGCGCGCCAAGGACATGAAGAGGTACCAGAAGGTCAATCATTTCCCCGGGATGACCGAGATCTGCAGGAAGGATCTGCTGGCGCGCAACTTGAATCGCATGCTCAAGCTGTTCCCGAAGGATTACAACTTCTTCCCGAAGACCTGGTGCTTCCCCGCGGAGTAAGGGCTTCGCTTTCAGCTAGCGCCTCGCATTCCCTTTCCAATGCACCGATCGAAATTTTCAGCCACGGCGACGCGATGACGTACGCGAAACTGAGGCGCTCCAAGACGTTCATCATCAAGCCCGACACGGGCTGCCAGGGCCGCGGCATCTACTTGACGAGGAACTTGAAGGACGTGAAACCCAGCGAACGTATGATATGCCAGGTGTACGTGGCCAGGGTACGCGAGCACTCTTAACGTTAAGGATGTATCGGACCTATCTTCAAATTGGTACCAAGTTGATGAAAATTTCTGAGATTGTTCGTTTTAATCTTCCCGATGTGCCCCAAAAATTTCAAACGAATACACTAAACGGTTGCTGAGTTGTAGCGATTTTAATTTTCATTGATTTTACACGCACTGTTATGGAAAGACACGATATTCACAGATAAATCCGCTGAAAAAATGTTGAAGAAATGGTACCAATGTTTTCAATTTTTTTGCACTTTTAGTGTATGGATAGATGAAAATATCTGGCGAGTTTCAATTGTTCTCACTACACCGTTCTAAAGAAATAAATTATAACTTGAGAAAATTGTGAGTTCAGGGCATTTTCACTGGCAAAAGTTTAAAAGTTATAAATTTTATTTCGACCGTAATAATTAATATAAGTGATTTCGGCGCACTGGTTCGGTCAACTGACCGAACCAGTGCGCCGAAATCACTTATGGCAAAAGTTTAGCAAATAATGCTTGAAAAAGATTTTGTGAAGTGACAAATACCTTTATAGGAGTGAAAATGAGATTCCAACTGTCGTTCGAGTTCCTTACATCTACATTTACAACGTGTAAGATGTAGATATTCAAGTATTTCAAATTTCATATACTTTTGCCTAATATTGTACGTCCGATACATCCTTAAAGCTTTCCTTGCGCTGTTGTATCGTTGATCGGCGAAGACCATTCCTGTCCGCAGCCTTTCCTGGTCGACGGCTACAAGTTCGATCTTCGCGTCTACGCGCTCATCACGTCCTGCGACCCTCTCAGGGTGTACGTGCACAACGACGGCCTTGCCAGGTAACGTTATCCTAGCTCCTTTAATATTCCTTTGCTTCTAAACGTTCACAGTTACATGGCTCGGCTTTCAGGTTCGCCACGAGCAGGTACAAGGAACCGACTGGCCACAACACGTCCAACGTCTTCATGCATCTGACCAACTACGCGGTTAATAAGCACAGCCGGATGTACGTGATCGACGATGAGATTGGTAGCAAAAGGTCGGTCAGCAACTCTTTCGGAATATTCCTCTCTCTCTACGAATCGTCGCTGACGCTAGCCTTTGAATCTAGGAAAATATCGACCCTGAACAAGTGGCTGAAGATGAAGGAGATCGACGTGGAGGATCTGTGGCGAAAAATCGACGAGATTATAATAAAGACGATTCTGGCGGCATACCCGATTCTCAAGCACAGCTACCACACCTGCTTCCCAATGCACGACAAGACGTACGCGTGTTTCGAGTTACTGGGCTTCGACGTGCTGCTCGATTGGAAACTGAAGCCGTATCTGCTAGAGGTGAAGATCGCGAGACTATATCTAAATTCATTCCCGCGAAAACGAGACAATGTGCCGAAAAAATACGCTAGGTGAACCACTCTCCAAGCTTCCACACGGACGCGCAGATCGACAAGGACATAAAGGAGGGTTTGCTGACGGACACGTTCGACATGCTGAACCTGCAGCAGTGCGACAAGAGGAAGATCATCGAGGAAGACAGGAAGCGGGTCAGGGAGAGATTGCTTCAGGGGATCAATCCCAAGGACGGCAGGTAAGTCGACGAGAAATCATCTCGCCATGTAGCTTGTCCCCGGCCGGTGGACTAATTCGGAGCGTTCGTTGTGCCAAGCTCGAACGATTCGACGATCGGCCCGACCAAGCCCGACAAACCGGAGCAGGATTGCCTGCAGCGGCAGTTCAAGTGGGAGGACGAGCACATGGGCAATTTCCGTAGAATCTATCCGTGCACTGGCTACGAGAAATACGAGCCGTTCTTCAGGCAGAACACCATTTCCGTGTTCCAAGACACGGTGGCCTCCAGGGCACGGGAGGAGGCGTCCAAGGTTCAGAAAGATGAGAACGAGGTGGGACTTGTGCGACGCGGACGACCAAGGTGTGCGTAACAGGGACCGTTTCGATTCGTAGGCGAAGCTGAAGGAGCACGAGGGCAAGAAGGTGTGCGGTAAATGGAGCGACACAAAGATACACCCGGAGAGTCCGAGCGCGGCGAAGTCGTCTGTGATGGCTACCGGTCAAGAGAGGAGCAAGTCCGCGGTGGTGGCCAAGAGGAGCTTGCACGTATCTAATGTCTGTTGCCCTGCGAAAGTATCGCGTATCTCGACGAGGAATGAAATAATTTCCGAACCCTCTAGGCGAAGAAGCACAGCATGGTCCCCGCTATCAACACTCTGTACTCGTTCGAGCCGGAGATCATCTGCGATTCCGAGGAAAGGGAGCGCGTCACGGCGCTGGCTCAGCGGGATTTCCTCATCAAAAGCTACGGTATGCTGGAGCAGATCTACATGGCGATGAAGAGGAACGGCACGCTGCGAGCAGTGGACGAGAAGAAGTACGGGCTGTACGGGAGGCTCGGTTACGCGGACAACCCGAGCACCGGCGCGACCCTCTGTCGACACAAGTGCCATCGCCATCATCGCCAGCCGATCGAGCCGTTGACCAATCACTCGTCGCAGTATTGCCTAAAGGCAAGTAAAGGTTAACGTCTCACGGCGGTCTTCGTTGCGCGACACTCGGGCCCCGATTAAACGCGTGCCCCTTTCGCTTTCTTTCCGCAGGGTAAGCTGCTAGAACGGAGGGTGGCTTAGTTACAAGTACACCGAGAGATCCGACGTATAAAAGAGGTTTCGTCGTGTTGCAGATTTCAAAGTGACGTGCAACGAGGCACCGGTTTACGTACGGCCGGAGATGCCGCTGAAATTCTGGGCGGACGAGTTAAATACGAACGATCGCCGGAGCAGGATCACGAAGACGCATGTGGCTCGTACTTTATCGAATATCGTGCGTCTCCACACCATCGAGAGGCGGGGAGAGCTGAACCCGTTGAAATTTTGAAAACAACGCGAGCATTTTCACTTCAATTAATTCTTATCGCTCGAAAGTCTCGCGATTCTTGCAAGTAATTGTACGTTTAAACTTCACGATGCGTTAAATTGGAATTAAAATAAATCTTCTCTTCTTCGAAATCCTACGATACTTCGCGTCCAACGTTACACAAATATTGGAATTCACCGTGGCATCGTGTCGCCATCGAATTGCTCGACTGAGGGGAAGAGACCTGTCGCGGATACTGTTCGGATCGCGAGTCTCGGAGCGTATGTTTCACCGAGTGGACAACGTTTCGCAAGGTACACACAAGAACGATATAAAAACCAACATGGTATGGATTTGTTATTTAAAGTGCCATATAAATATGTACAATGAGTGAACATGTACACGCCGCAGAAAAAACGAGAAATATCTCCGCACGCAGTGATCGCGTACCGAAATCGTGAGACACGTACGCCGATCTGTAATATGACTAACAACTCTTTTTTTTTTTGTTTATGTATGTATACATATTCCGTATTCACACGATAAAAAATAATCTATGAACAATTTGTCCTGCATAGTTTTCATTAACGACAACGCGTCCGCATTACGTTTTATTCTTTTTTTTCTACCAGCACGCGACGCTGGTATCGATTCGCGTGTCTTGCGCGCTTTCCGTTCCCATATTCGTTCCTTTTAATCTTCCGATTAATTTAATCAAGCGCCTGCCGAGGATCGGAGACGCGACGCGTTGGAAACCGACGATCGAGTCATCGCGATATTTTAACTGAACACGCTTATATAATCTCTCGAAGCGTTAAAATTAATAACGAATATAATTCAGATGCCAGTAACAAATATCGACCTCGTACAAAGTACTAATACAATGAAGATGATAATGGTAATGATAATGATAATAGTAGTTAATAATAATAGAGCAACGCATGAAAATCGCGTGTCGGGCCTCTCAGGTTTTGCTCTGGAATTTCGGACAGTATTCGAGCCCTTAATTTAGATATAACGATTACCTAGAGAAGGAGGAGAATATGTGTGACTTTACCGCTTGAAATATCGAGATGGAGAATTTGCACGGTGCAATGTATAATCGTCTTGTTGCCTCGCGAACTGTTCTCTGCCGTCGTTATCGCGCGTATCGAGGTAAAGCGGAGAAGTAGCGCGATACACACGCATGTTACCGATTCGTCAGCGCGATACAACGGATATGTACAAGTCGCGCGTAGCGGTTCGCCGTACGCGCTATCATTATACGCCTGTCTTGCGCCAATCACTTTTTCCCGAAGATGCAAAAGGCTTATGTACACGATCAAGTGGTTAGTACTCGAGATAATTCTACAGTTATTCATCAGGCAAACCAAATAAAAAAAAAAAAAAGAAATAACGAATATCCGAACACTTATCCGCTACTGTGAATCGTGCAAGAGGTTTCCATCTTCGTAAAGTCATTCATCTACAGTCTACACGGATCGTCGCGCTTTGGAAACAAGGAGAACCCTTCGTTCTCCGAAGTGAAAAAAGAAACGAGCACACAGACGATGCGAGATGACTAAACTTGAAGGATGTTCAATGAGACAAGTATTCAGACACATATAAAATGCATTTGCATCGAACAGATTGTACAGGGATTAAGCTACTCGTTAAACACAAGTGCAAGAACTTCTCTCCTTTTACGTTCGCAAAAAGGACGATACGTAGATAATAATGTTTCGCTTCAGGCGTGCCTCCTGGCTCGATGATTTCATTCGTAGACGATACAACTTATACGCGTAAACTCTGAAAAAAAAAAATAGGCGCTACCGGTGGCTACTTAAATTACGATTCATGCGTTTGTACTTGTAGAAAACGATTCTCTCTACCATCGTATATGGTTGCACACCGTACCCAAACAACATTCTCCTTACAGTTTCCATACAGTTCTCTGTTCATTTCTCGCTTAATCCCTCGCATTTTCTTACACAATTTTCCGTAATAGAAAGAAGAAAGCAACGTTAACAATTTCCAGCGTGGCTTTCCTCCCCCGTGACACGACGGCGACGACGACGACGACATATGGAACGAAGATACGTGAAGATGGTATTCTATTTCGTTGTTGTAATACTAACATGAGCATTATGTAATCGTAGGATCCTGTGTAATGTTACTCGCGTGTAATATTCGTTAAAAAGGATTACAATAAAACAAGCTTAAAGCGTGGATTACACGGAGGGAAACCTCGAGTAAAGGATCGCGAGAATAACTAGTCGGAGGCGCCGTGTACGTACAGGAGAGACTAGTTATTCCGAAGTACTCGGAGAGTTTTCGTGATTAGTCCTCCGTTTAATACAGGCGTCAAATAGTAAAACGATAACTGGCTACATTTCATACACATATATATACATATATATACACACATATACATATGTATATGCGTAGCGTCTCTCTCTCTCTCTTTCTCTGTGTGTGTGTGTATATATATATGTATATAAAACTATACAATCCGCGGACTTATTAATTTTGCGTTAGCTGCCGACGGAATTTAGCCCCTCTCTCCAAACATACCGAACCCCTTTTCTTCCTTCTATTGCGTGTCGATCATTTACGTCGATGGTACTCCGTTCTTTCGCGATATATCTTTACATTATTACTGACATTGACAGTTTCACAGATGCGACGAATAAATTTCAACCGGTGATGAAAAAGGGCGTGTATGCGATGTGACCTGTGTACGCGCATGTATGTGTGAGAGCGTGTGTATGTGCACAGAGATTTCGTTGCTGATGATTAAATACGAGACGCACGGTCGGTACACATTTACGAAGTATCTTGAGCTTCGATTCGTATTTACTATTCGCACGAATCAGTTATCGATTTGGGGGGAAACACTGGGCCGAGGAACAGACGATCCTGCAAATGATACAAGCGCGGCACCGGTCTTCCAAATCTCGCGCACCGCGACACAGTTCAATCGTCTATAGATTTCAAGACTCTATTTCGCACGGTCGTTTGTATTTCGTATTGCAATCGGTCCCGCGCTTTATCAGCGTAGAATTTATCGTTATTCAAAAGTACCGTGTTTCTGCTTAAGCAATTATAACTGATCCATTTATCGTGGGACCCTGCATATTATCAGTCGAATGAATGAATTACCTGCCGTTTCTTGTTCACAGTATGCCGAGAACTACGTATCAAGTTGAGAATTCATTACTCGCGCAAGTCGAATCAATTAACAGCATAAACCATGGCAAGAAACGATATACGAGCTTCGACAAAAAAAGTCGTCTCCTTTCCGTGTCGTATCCTACCACGTAAGCCTGCTATCGATCTTCACGAACAGATAGAAATATTTTTATACATACTGTATTAAAACTTCTATTTACATTTCGAATATATTCTAAACTATAACACTAACATATTTCGAAAGTATATAACTGACCATGGTTTATACCAAAATACTTGAAATATAAAAATACAGGAATCGTAGCACTTTCATTTGTAACATTTCGGGGGGGCGGGGGGCGAAGAACTGCGTTTGAGGGTACAGCCAACGTAGGGTGGTAACGATTATCATTCGCGTCGGTACGTACGTGCTAGATTAATTCGCTCAAACGCGCTTCTTGAAAACCCAAAATACTTCGGTGTGATAATTTAATTATGCGCAGAAGTGGATTCAGGAATTCCCTGATACTTTGATAGTCGATGGTACATATGAACATTTACAATAAAATATCGCGTTATGAGAACAATTTACGTCGTTTGAAATTCACATTACTCTGCCCTTAAATAGATAGTTAGACGTCCATTGGCGATACCTGCTCACGAACAGTATCGCTTAGATCCTCTGAATTTCTTTGATCAACGTAACCGAGCCTGATGACAAATGGCAACGACATAAATAGAAATTATTTATAAAATAATACACGTTCTTAGTTACTCGTGAATATTAATTATAGTTTATCAGGAACGTTCACCCGAATCTAAACGAAAAGAAAAAAAAAACAGAATATACTGGTTTCCCATTAATGTGCATTTCCAACAGCTTTTATCATTAATCGCGTACATATTTCTTTTCTTATACATACGATTATCTTGTAATTTCAAATTAAATGCAGTTAGCGGTAAGAAAGCAAACGAGGATTTACGACGTTTATGCACTTTTCAACATCTTTCTTTCTTTTTTTTAACTTTTTTTCATAGCTTTCTTTAAAAAACGTGTATCCATTCTGAACTTATCGTTTATGTGTGTGACAGGTATTAGAACGGCAATGGAAAACAACACAACACTTTCAGAATTCTCAAACCCAAAGTCATAAATAAAGTTTCAAACGGACGAATCCACTTGTCATGAACAGACTCAAAATTTAGTTTAACTTTCGAACATATGTTGCTCCTGCCATCTCATTCATCAATACGACTCATAATGATACCCTAATATTTCAACAAGTTAAAGCTAAGATATTAACAAACAGCGCATGTTTATATTATATGCACGACTTCGCTTGTGCATCAATGTATGCCGTACGAGTGTATACATGTAAATGTGTGTGTTTGTGTGTGTGTGCGTGTATACGTGTATTTCTGTGTGCAATTGCACGCGCATATGTGCGTGTACAGGGTGTAAACGCTAACAAAGAGTCACTCGTGCGTCGCTAATACGACGGGTCAAGAAGTGTTATGGTTTGAATTTAACCAAAGGTATGTTTTTCGATTGCAAGCACTTATCACAAACCCATTCTGCGTAAACTTCTGCTGTTAGTAACTGATAGGCGGTTTCCGATAATCCTGTGCACCCCCTAGAATAATGTTTTTTAATGTATCCCAGGCGCACACTGTTTGCATGAGTTTCATGTAGAGAAGATATTCGCAACTTGTCGCTTACCTATGAAACCAGAAATTACAACCGGACTCGCAAAGAATTGCCTGATCGTTATCGTGCACTTCTTTGTGACACACTCCGCAAGGATAAATAGGCGGAGCATTAGGATTTTGTGGATTAAATACCATTGGCTGATCTGGAGGATATATCTGCAATGGTGTAAGAACATCAGAGCATTAAGTTCCGATGGCTTATTACAAGTAGATTACGCAAAGATACTAGGGATTGCAATACCTTCAAATTTTTACCGGTAATTCGATAAATAATGTATAGCAGTGTAGCGCATATATGCGCTCCTTAATTCCGTCGATATCTACTACGTTTTCAGTGAAAGATACTTCATACGAAAACCGAAGTATCTCACGAAGAATCAACTTTGATCCAAAAGAAAACTAAAAATCTGAATCAAGCCAAAAAAAAGTAGACATATTTTCAAGCAGAAAAATTAAAAAAGCAAATATCTACAAATGGCATATGATTTCTTAATGACTATCCGAGCAACAAGTGTAGAATCTAAGAGCGCTTTATCAGGAGACCAAAGTTTGGAAAAATTATGTTTCTTTGCGTGCTTATTTGTTGAAACGAATTGTTAAATATAAAATATTTAATTATGTATATAAATTAAGATTCTTTTCATTATTTTCGTGGTGAAGATCCATATTAATAAGTAATGTCAATAGTTATACAAATATATCTATTTTGTGTTATATCATTTTATATTTTATGTTCAGAACAGTTTATATTTTTTTATAATGCTCGAGTAGAGTTAAAATTTTTTTTTTGTAATGTTTACTTTTATATTTTCAATAGCTTAAAAAATTACCGGTAAACCGGTTTTGAATGGAAATTCCACTGAATTACCGGTAATTAAAGGTCGGTAAATTTGCAATCCCTAAGAGATACCAGTGACAAATATAGTTACCTTTCCCGCAGAAACTGGCATCGGTTTTGGTCCCATTCCTGGCGGACCTTGAAAGCCATGGGGTGGCATGGAGCCTCCCATGTTAATGGGATGACCCATTGGCGGGCCACCACCCATATTACTAGACATCGTACCCATCGGGCCACCCATGTGGCTCATCTGATTATGATGACTGATGCTCATATTAGACATATTATTCATCGGCGGCCCTCCCATGTTCATATTGTTTATTTGATTTGGACCACTCATGTTCATATTATTGGATACCATGGAGCTCATGGTAGTCATGGGTCCGTTTATCGGCCTTCCCAAGTTATTCAGATTATTCCCCATATGATTCGGATGCGGCTGAGATCCATTGTGGCCTAATGGACTGTTCACGCTGTTCATAGATGGCCCGTTTAACGGGCTGTTGGGTGGTATATGGCTATTAATGTTATTCATGCTCATCGGCCCGTTAGGCATATGATTGGAGCCTCCCATTGTGTTCATAGGAGAACCTAATGGACCGCCCATAGGACTCCCCATACTGTGCCCCATGTTGTTCATCGGACTACCCATGGGACCGCTGTTCATGTTGTTCATCGGGCTACCCATCGGGGGGCCGCTGAGCTGAGAATTACCCATGTGACTCATATTCATGTGATTGTTCATAGTGTTCATCGGGCCGGGCGGCATATTAGGGCCCATGTTGTTCATCGGGCTCATGCCGCCTATCGGCGCGTGATTCATGGGAGACATGGCTCCCATGTGGTTCATATGATTCGTCATGGGTGAATTCCCCATTGGGCTCATACTGCCCATGCTATGAGGCATCATAGGACTCATTCCGCCTATCGAAGTTAAGGGACTCATGCCTCTCATGGGTGGTCCACCCATGTGATGGGGGTGGTGAGGATGCATGTGGGGTGGTCCACCGTGCATCATCGGAGATTGCGTAGTTTGCGGGGGTGTATCGTCGAAAGGGTTACTCGCCACTATCGTATCTCCATAACCCGTTAAAGGCGGAGGTAACAAATCCTGGAAGCACGGATGTTAAAAGTAGCAGCAGAAGAACATTTAACGATTATCATTGGAAAGCGCTCTTGGCAAAGTTGAAACGAACAAAAGTTACCTGCACTGTCGGAGGTTGTTGCGGAGGTGGCTGAGCAACGTTGGCGTTTGTACGCCTTTTCTTCTTAGGATTGGCACCGGCAGGTGGCGGTGGTGGTGGATGAGGGTGAGCAGGAGATTCTGGATGCGGGGCACTAGGACCCATGTTCACACCCATACCCATACCCCCCAAAGGCATCCTTGCGAAGGGTGGCATGCCTGCGATATTGTGGCTCATCTCCCTCGTTCGCTTCCTTTATTTTAACATGCCGTATCAGCACCACAATAGATTTCGGTGGTAAACGTCTACTGGTGTTCCACTGGTGTTTAAAAGATAAAAAGAACACAAATACTCAGTTACAATTGTACCACGTTTAAATACATTATCAGAAATGAGAAAAGGGAGAAGGCGAAGAACGAATAAATACTTAAACCGTAAAACAGAGTATTCTAATGTTATAAATACTGTTGCAAGTTATTTCGCACGATCTCGTGTCTACGAACAGGACTTTTGCACAAAAGCATTTTATAATTTACATATACCTGCGTGCTTCGCACGCAGATTACATTATTATTAATTTTAATGATGTATTTATAATACTGGGTTCGTAATTGCGAACATGCAAGTGACTACATATATGGTTGTAAGTTACTATATTTGTGTGTATACCAATATAAATAAAGAATACTTGAGGCTGCCCCATCGTAAATAACGAACGTCGGAGTGAAAAATAATACGTGCTCCTGAACGACAGCACGTTCGAGGCGATAAAAATAACGGAAAAAAATAGGCGAACCCTTTGGAAAGAGAGCAAAATAAAATCCGCCGATGCCAGTTTCTCAGACCAACCTAACCTACAGATTTTTCCAAACGATTTACACCTATGCCCGTCGGTAGAGAATCAGGAGTGCACGGTTCCGCGTGAACCGCTGGCAAAGGGATAATAACGATTCGTTTGCTTACCAGCGCATTATAATTGGCAAGATATCGATGTATACATGGCTTTCCCGTTTTTTCGGCAGCGACCAACACCATTGAATTGTGTCGTGCGCCTAGCTAGCTTTAACGGTTGGATCCACGCGATTCCTGGGCCTTCGCGTTCTCACTTCACCAGTCACATATTTCACGGTGGCACGAACGTGTCCCACGTTTACGAATGCGCGGAAAGGGCACGGTAAACACTGGCGAGATGTCAAAAATATACGGAGCAAGGAAGCGCACGCCAGTCTTTCAGGTCGCCATTGTCGCGTTACGCGTGTCCCTGTAGTTGTATTGTTCGCGTGACAGTGTTGCGGTGCGCGCCGCGCAGATGGCGCTACCATCCACTTGTCTTCGCGACTCGAGAGATTTTTATTGGTTACCGATATCGCGGGATACGCGCGCCCGAATAAAATAACGCGCGTCAAAGTTTTTCAAAATCCTTTCGATCTTCACCCGATTCGATATTGCTTCTCAATATCTCTTCTCGCGATTATACAACGAAATACATACATGCTTGTAAAATTCTGGTTCATTTTGCGCAGCTTATACGAAGGTGCCGAGTTTTAGATACACGGGAAAAAGTTGTTCGGATGGTTAATTTGCGTGGCAAAGATTTCGAATTCGGGAGGAAAGTTAGAGGGATGGAAGTTCCGTCCAAGATAGAGCAGTTTAGTTTAGAACATACGTTACTTAGACGGCACTATTACGCGCAACTGAAATTCTCTCTCCTCCCCCTCTCTACCCTGTTCTCTGTAGTTTCCAGCGTTATATCTTCCATCCGCATTAGGATCCACGAGTTGTCCCTGTAACCTCAGAGTAGGGTCTGTACACGTCACTTTAATTATTTGAGTTACATTAGCAAGTTGGCTCGGTTTAACAACTGGAAAATGGGTTTTCGCGCAATATCTACCGCGGACAGTTGCCTCTCAGCTCCTCGTAATGCAGTTCGCGAAATTGCGGCAGGAAGTTGTCTCATATTTCTTGGATTTTATTTCCGCGAAGATTAAGCGCAGCAAGGGAGTAAGTAACGTCGTTACGCGTAAAGGGATAAGGTCGCGGAGTCGTTCACAATAAGATTTAGTCCCTTTAAAGCCGAAGATTTATTTATTCATTCAAGTGGCTGGCGTTTCCGCGATAAGAGAAATGGCACGGATCGGGAATACCGCGGCACGCGCGTCGCTCGCAAGGAGAGAGACGGCAGGGAGCGAGGGAAGTGGGACGAGCAATCGAGAAGTGGTGGCGAAAAAGCGGGACAACGCGGCGAACGTGGCTACCGTGGCGAACGGAAGAGGAAGAAGACCTCGAAAAGAAAGGGAGCGTGAGAAGGGCGAAGGGCAAGGGGCAAAGGACAAAGGACAGAGTACCGAAAGTCGGTCGTGCTGGCGCGGCGTGGCAATCGAACAGCGACGCAAATAGATTCCACAAATAGCGGTGTTTCCCAAACAAACACGGCACGCCAATCACTCTGCCGCGCGTATACGCGTGTCCGGAATAGGAACGAGCGATTTGCGGGAATCATAAAAAGACCGAGTCACCGATCAGCGCTTCGTCGGGAGAATGCACCAAAGGATATTCGCCATCAGGTTTATTGCCGCGAGACACGGTTTCCTCTGCTTCGATGCCCACGGGCGTAGCGTTCCACTGAACAGAACTCCAGAGATAGCCCCTTTGACCCGATGACTGACCTGTTCATTGAACAATATTAAGGCAAACTTTTCCTTTCTTTATTTATCTTCTTGTATCGGGTGTCTTTTATCCCGGTAAACGCTTTGGTCGACTATTTCCGCGCGATATTTCTCCCGCACTTTTCATTTTTAAGCGGTTCCAGCGTGCTTCGAGTCGGCAGTTGTAGCAGAGCGAACGCCAGCACACTGCCACGGGCAATGGAAGGCTGGTTGCAGCCGCGTAAGCGTGTCCTCAGGCCCTAGGCTATCTTGTCCGTTCCTTATCGTGCCTTATCCCCGGGGTGAACGGCCGAGCGGATAGTTTCCGGGAAACCGGCGCGCTACTTCGTGTCCATTCAGCAACGACGAATCCGGCTTTTCCCCACTTTCTCTCGCGTACGAGAAGCGTTCGCTCGCTCGCTCGTTCGCTGGTCCGCTCGCGCGTTCGACGGAGCGTAACGCGTTCTCGTGAACTTTCACCTTGGGATTTTCAGTCGGGCCCGGCTCGTAATCGCCACGAAAATGGATCCGTGGCCCTTAGTCTGCGCCCCCGAATTCCGCGCCAGCCGGCATTCTTGTCCGCTTAATTTCATTAGCCCCGCTCGCTCCGACTCGCTGAGCGCGATAACGACCGAGGACGTATATTGTCAAAGTTTTTGCACGCCAGCGCCGCGCGGCGCCGGTGACCTAGATTGCCGGGTAGGCGGCTTCAAGCTCCGGGAGTTATATCGGGGAGGAAGTTGGTCGCTTCGTCGTGCGGCCCTTTTTATCCCGTTACTTAATAATCCCGAAATTACGGGGACAAGTTTAGTGGCGGCGTAGGAAGCGGCCGCGCCGCCGTCGATTCCCCCCCCCGCGCTGAGTATCCGGTCGAAACGAAATTAATCTACTGTGACTCGTCCCGCGGTTTCACTCGCAGCGGTGCTTGCAAAAGAGCACCACGTCACGCTTAAAAGCCCGGCAAAGCCGGAGAAAGTGGAGGGATAACGGACCGTTAAGTCGGGGCAATTGGCGCACTTATTATACATTCCAGTTCTCGTAAAACGTACCAAGCTGCATTTTAGAGCCTCGCAACGGGGACAACGTTGCACGCTAAACCGCGGCGGGATGTTGGAATTTTCCCCAAAGCGATTAACCGTCGCGGAAGGGTTGAAACAAGGCTGATCCCCTCGCGTCTCTAATCTAGCGGCTCTGTAGCCCGGTTCATCCATCTGACGCTGGATTTATCTGCCGGTGAAGGATTTACAGTGCGTTGGAATATTACCGAATACGCGTCCGCCGTGAATTTTGGTTCGCGGTATAGCCAAGCGTTTCGGGGTAGCTACGATGGTCCAGCGGTTCCAGATCGTTGGGCCAGTTCCGCGCCTCGCGCACGCTCGCGGAAGAAGAGGTTTTCGCGTTCCCGCGATTCCCCGTTTCCGAGCGCGGCTTTGTTTCTTGTCCCCGCGCAATCGACGAGGGGGCCGAAATAACCGTCTCGGCTCGCCCGTGGTAGGGCCCAGTATGGTTTTAAACGGTCCTGCGCGGAATCACCGGACAAACTAACTGTGCGGTGAAATCAAGCGACGCGGAATCGCGCGACGTGACCAACAGGACAATGAGCCATATCAATCCTTTATTTCTCCACCCCCTTACCGTTTCCCTGTCGCTTCGCATCGCGCGGCGTGGCGTGGCGTCGGTGGGATGGCGAATTCGTTCGGTCCGAACGATCGAATCGCCTGGAAAACGATCGGCTATTCAAACGGCTCTCAACAACGAATCGCCGGAAAAAGGAAAAAGGAGAAAGGAATCGGGCCAATGACGGAGAGGCAGTTTGGGGATGATAAAAAAAAAGGAAGAAAGACAGGGAAGAAATAAAAGTAGAGGAGGAGAGAGCGAGGGCGGAGGAGGATCGGTCAACGCATCGACAAGGAATTCCCTTGACACCGCAAAAGCTTCGAGCTGCCCGGTCGAAAGTAGATCGACGAGTTCGGCCCGTGTAATCTTTATCGATACAAGGCACGATTTTACCCCCAGCCGCTTCGTTTCGTTTAGTTTCGTTTCGTTTCGTCCCAGAATAGCGGCGGACCTTCGCTCGTCTCGTTCTCTTCGTTCGTTCTCCATCGGTCATTCGTCGCCGGTTCTCTCTCTCTCTCTCTCTGTCCCTCTACCCTTCGGCGAACAGTTTAATCGTATTTCACGGCAGATCACCCCGCGATTCTTTTTGCCCGTTTTTTTTTCCCCCGGACCAATTCGATGGCTGTTATCGTCGCGGACAGGCACACACGGTCGAGCGCGAGAACGCACCGAATCGTCGACCGGCCATTAAATCCGCCATGGCTTTATCGAAATTTCTCTTGCCCGCTGTGGCTCGCGTCTCCTTCCTCGATTCGGGGCGAAATCAAGAGAGGAGGGAACTCTTTTCTAGCCGAGCGATCGGTCAGGACACCTCTGTTACGTAAATGACATTTCTCTACATTTCTCGTCGCTATCAGCCAGCAGTGAATATCCCTTCGCCACAAGGTGGGTAACTGGCAAGAGGCTTTGCGATGATTTTACGTAAGGGAGGGAAAACAAGTGGCGGGAGATGGTGAAAGGGAAACGATGGAATCTGTTGCACGCGAAGAAGATCGGAAGCCGCGGCGCGGGCGATTTGGAACGGAAAGGAGGTTAAATCTCGGGTAAGAAAGTGCCCGAAGGGGGCTGGGGCCGTTGCCGGATCCGGTTGTGACGACTCGACGGCGAAACGCGGCGGCCTTTGGGTAACGAAAGTGCAATGCCGGCCAAAGGAGCTTAGTGGGAGCGAAGGGGAGAAAAGTGCAAGCTGCAGAGCGCACACTCACGCACATCTCAACTTCCCCTACCCCGTGGCGGGCTCTTACACCGAGAGCTGTCCGTAGATGGAGAACCGACGGTATATATCAGCACGTCGTCGTCCGCTACACACACTTTCGTATTTATCGAGAGTAGAAGGGGAGGAAAGGCCACGGGCACGTACCTTCGGGCCAGTGCGTTTCGAGATTTCGCTGTGAAAGGATACCGACCAAGCCGATTCGATTCCTCTTGCCTTTCCTCCGCTCCGCCCGATCCATTATCGGCCCCGACTCGTTCCACGACCTTTCCCTTCTCCCTTCTCCCTTTTTCCCTGGCCCGCTCCAGCAGTAACACAATTCCGCGCACCAAGAACTCCCGACATGGCTTCGACTATCAAGGTGAGTGACGAACGTGCAACAGGTAGACACACGCGCACCCGGTGCTACACGTACGCGGGGTGATTTAAAGTTTCGGAGGGTATCCGGAGGGGTGTCTCTGCCTCGTCGCCGCTTTTCTCCCCCCGTTCCTGTGTAACGGGGACCAATTTGCTCTCGCGGTTCCCGTCGCGCCGCTTCCATTTTCCTACGCGACCAGGGAATTCGATACCGTGACCGATCGCACCGAATATTTAGGAGACGAGTCGGGGAATCTATGTTTCTTCAAGCACGTACCCCGTTTACGTGCAATCGATCTCTTTGGCCGGGGAATACCGATTCTTCCACGGTTTAAATGGCTCGTTATCGCGGTAATCTCTGCCGCAGCGGTTGTTGCGTTCAAGCATCGCTTCGCACTTTCCCATCTTGAGCGGTGAAAATGTTCCTTCGCTCCACTACGCGCGCTCGCCCGGCGAGCGTTACGAGCATAGAGACTGTCACGAGCACCGTCATGCTGGACAGTTTCCTGTAACCCGATAGAAAGTGTCATAATATCGTGACGCCGTGACGGCAGGTTTATAGATCGTAACCGTTCGTTCGGATTAAGTTGCGCGCTTCGCGGAGCCAGCAGTCTCGCGGAAAAGCTGCCTTTCCAGCGGTATCGTATCTCCCACGTTTCTTTTCCTGCCGAGCAGCCAATAAACGCGGAGAGGCAACGAAATTCGCATCCGTCTCGCCGAAAAGAGGATATCGGCTGGCAATATTCGGCGCGAGACGGGTAACCGATCTGTCAACGCGATTCCATGCATCCCGAATGCAGCTGCAACGTGTTTACTTTTTCGCGCGAGTCGCGAGCGGAAAGGAACGGCGCGTATCGATCCGCGTACTTTCTTGTTCGTTAGCCACTAGAAGGGGTTATTAAATTCCAGCACGTAGCCCAACGTTCCCGACTAGCGCCGCAACGTCATAAATCATGCGTGCCGCAATCGTACGCTTACGTACGCGTACGGCGCAGAAACGGTGGCTGCGTGGAATAACAAGCTGGTCGAGACGATTTCTTTGCCGTTTGCCTAGCACTCGTCGGTCAGAGCGTTAGGCAGGGAAACGATTGCGAAATTTCAGAGGGCTTCTTCTTCGCGCGTTGAATCATGATTCATCGGTCGCGTCGCTGATATCGAGCGCGAATCAGCCAACTGTGTGGGTAATTATTGTCCGTCGGTTGCTAGTCGATAGCTAGTTGATTACAAATTAATTTAATAACTACGAAGAACGGCGCGGTCGGATCGGCCGTACGCGGGTAATAAATTATTATTTATCGGCGCTGGGTAGGGAGCCGACCGGGCGATAACTATAACGGGACATTACGGTTGGAAACGGCACGAGTTTTCCAGGCATCCCGTTTAGCCGGTGAATTATCATTCATAGACCGTGACGATAATTAACGGGGCACGCGTAGGACCGGCGGCCGCGGCGGAGAGTGTGTGGCCAAGAGAGGAAACATCGGCGTCTCCCTCGGACGTTCTAATAACTCCGAACGTTATGGTCACTGTCGTAACAGCCACCGTCGCACCAATAAAATCTATATCACGCCCATTTGCCATTCAGGCCGGCCAATAATTCTTACAATCCACGCGGATGCGCGGAAGTAAGCGGTTGTCGCGTGCTCGTGCCGTGGCCGGCATCGAATCCACAAATCATCCCCGACCGACAGAGGCACGCGGTGATTTACAGAACCATCGCGATTATTAGCATCCTCCGGGGAATATTGAAGCTCGCAACGCTAGATCCGACGTGGACGGGTGACGGCGCGCGGCTCGGCAGCGGGGATCGCCGCGCGAAAAGTGGCTAATTCAAGGCGCGATCAGCTGCTTCCGGTGGTCCGATCAAACAGCAGATTATACCATATCGTATGCGTACTGTCGGCGATTGGCAATTCTTCGAAGTAAATAAAAAGAATTGCACGGTTCCTCGAGCGACGCGAGTAATTTGGAGCTCGGGGCGGGCCGTAAAAGTGACGGGGACCGGTGGAAAACTCGAAAGGGTAGGTAGCGCGCGATACGAGGCGAGGCGACGAGTCCGAGGACCGCCTGTCCTCGATCGCGGACGCGAGTAATTTAAAAACGAGCACGATCGTTAGTGGCGACACGATGGAATCGAGGGGCGGAACGCGAGGAAAATAAAATTGAACTTCGGAATATCAGTCACGGCGCGTGTGAAAAGGAGGAAAAAGAGAGGGCTCGGTGTCGCGCGCACACGGGACTCTGGACGTTCCGGCCGAAGTATGTTCATCTGTCAAGCAGCTGCGATTTAATTGGAACTATTTTCTACACTGGTCGTAGCCCGCTGTTGACCGGATTCCATACTTTTCGATCGACGAACAAGCAATCGAACTCGGGGCCTGGCCGTGGTAAAAAAGTGCCGAGCGTACGTGACGCGCGACAAACGTTGCTGGCAATAGCTTCGGCGATTTAAAAGACGCTAGGTAATCCCTCAAATCCTATGCCGTTCCGCGGCACGATATTCTTCCGTTCCGTCCGCGCGACATGTGATCCTTGATGCATGCCTCGTGCCTGGCATTTCAAAGTGGCCGCAGGCAGCGTTGGCTCGCGCAAGAGTTGTCGGGTAAAGGAATAATAACCGCGGTATCGTTCGCGTTGACGTTATCGAAAAAAGGTGACGGAAGTAATTTAAAAGGAAGCTCGTTAGTTCGCGACGTACGGGCTGCACGACGTTCCCGTGCAACTGCAACGAAACATGGAAGCGCGTCGAAGCGGCATGGCATCGGCACGCCGCGCTGTGCAAACGGAGGCAAACAAACGGCGCTCGTAGGTACGCGCATGCCGTCGTTACTCACGGTGGTTGTTGCTTGTTTAGCTATGTTAGCTTTGGCGTGCTTCGCCGGGCTGCGTTTAGCCGCTGCCTGACGCTAGCCCTTCCTTATCCCCTTACGCTATTCCACCCTACACGCGCGGGCGTTTCGGCCTTTACCTACCCGTTCGACGCGCTACATTTGCCAATTCGCTCCTCGCCATCCCCGGGCCTGCCTCTCTCTACCCGTTATCTATCCCTTTATTATATTCGCATCTAATTTCCCCGCGCCGGGCTACGCTGCAAACTTTGCCTTCCGCTTGCTGCGAAACTCCCTCGAATGTGCCCGAACTCGGATGAACGGAATAAATAAACGCGTGTCTAATTTCCCTTTTAAGGTGGAACGGGCAGTTCGCCTGCGCGCGTTTCTTTACTTCTGCGCGCGAGCTGGGAAGTAGAAGGCACCGTTGAACACGGGAGAACGGTGAACGGCAAATAAGAGCTGTGCAGATAAATCCAAGGGTTTCAATTAACAACACGCCCCGTCGTGTCGGATAAGCTGTCGTTGACCCTCGTTGACCCGCGAATTTGCTTAATTGCTTTACCACGTTCCGACTGACACGGTCGCTTAAAGATAAGCGGCCACGGCAAACGGCATGTATTTACTCGAAGCGCGGTACTTAACTCCCTCGAACGATGTTTCAGCTGCTGTTTGTCGCCTGCGCTCTGTTCGTCTGCACGGCGACGGCGGAATCGGAAGAGGGACAGAGCGGAAGGTCGCGGGTCTCGGACGATCAACTAAACATGGCCCTGAGCGATCAGCGATACTTGAGGAGACAGCTTAAGTGCGCCCTGGGAGAGGCTCCCTGCGACCCCGTTGGAAGACGTTTGAAAAGTATGCGCTACGTACCGTAAATTGCAAATCCCCCCGGGAGGCAACTTCCGGACCGTGCGCCACGTTAAAATAACGCGCGCGCGTCCCGCCCTGACGTTAACATCCTCCGCGCGGTTCGACTGACGGGGCCGTTGACATTTTTCAATTAACCGAGCCAGTCTTTCGAAATCTTTTGTAAAAGTACAGAGGGAAGAAACGAAAGCACTCGGGGGGCGTGCACGCAGGCCAGGGAAAGAGCGGAGGCCGGCATTCTGTTCGATTCAAAGGATAAACTGATCTCCGTTGGAGTTAAGCCCATTTTGTGGGAAACTCCGACGGTGGTCGGGACGGCGAGTCATCGAATTGCTTAGATCGGATTTATACCCGTATTTCGAGGGCCGCGTGTTTCCTCCAAGACTTTGCCGATAAATTTCTATAAAGTTACCGGCAGAATTCGATTTAACCGGGGCGTTGTTATCCAGGTTTAGCACCGCTGGTTTTGAGAGGCTCCTGCCCGCAATGTAGCCCCGAGGAAACACGACAGATCAAGAAGGTCCTTTCACACATTCAGCGGACCTATCCGAAGGAATGGTCGAGGATAGTGCAGCAGTATGCCGGAGTTTCGTAAGGCCACCGATAATGGGAGCAGCTGAGGGGAAAACGACGATGCTGGATGCGCGTCGATAAAAAGGGAGGAGCATCTGACGTGGCCGAGGAGAACGACTAAGATCCATTTACAACAGAGTCATCCGGTCGATCGTCCATCGTGCGCCTGGCATCGGCGTTATTTCTTACGAGCTAGAGATTAAAAATCATCTTTTTATACGTTCGAAAGAGGTGCCGAGGGAACATCTCGCGGAACACGAGGCGTTATCCTTCCTGTCAAACACGTTTACCCTCGTTCAGCATTGTTAACCGTTATAAACAGTATTTTATACTCTCTAATATATATATATATATATATATATATATATATATATATATATATATTCATATATGAATAAAGTTTGTTATCCAATGTAATAATGTGTGTTGTCCCTCCCCCTCCTCCAACTCTTTGAATATTGTGGCTCGGTATCGACCTCATTCGCAACACCGATCGAATTTCACTCGCGGAACAGTGAGCTACAAAGTTGAGGGTGGTGCATGGAAAGGAGAAGAGTGACGTTCAGAAGCGAGGACGAGGGCAGTAATAACGGTGGATGGGAGATATAAGTAGAGGAGAAGTAATAAGCCGGATTCATATTTTATATTTTATTCCCGCGTCTCGGCAGCTTTCAATTCCGCTGTATTACAATAGACAGCTTTATTCCCGCAAACTATATGCGAGAAACTTTATATACCGGGATCGTTTTGTAAGGGCCGAATTGCAAACGGAACGGTTCCACGAATATCTCTCCCGATGCCTCGGTTCCTGTTGAACAGCGCGCCGCGGTATTACGACCGATCACTGATCGCTACGCGGCGACAGAGAGTTTCGCTTTCTACGTGCGCGTTACGCAACGATTGCGACGCGGGGCTCTTCGCCATGCGACACGCGACACACGTGGCTCGCATGCGACATCGGAATCGTTCCAAAGACGGGGGATGCCACCGTGAAACGCAACTAGTTGCTCCAGCTATGTGTAGCACCCTACCTACCCTCTCACCTTCTCGCACTCCTAAGCCTCCTCAGACCCCCCGAGACTCCTGAGTGGCTGCAGCGCTGGTAAAACGCTGCAACATTTTCCCAAAAGGACGCGACTCGCGCCCGGAACCCTCGAGCTGCAGCGGCAGTACGTTGCCGGAGTTTAAAGCATCAACGCGTATCGCGAGCCGGTTTTAACCGGATTTATCGAAAATGAACGACAATCAACAAGTTGCTAATTATATGGAGTGTAATTAACGATATATCCCAGAGCCGACCAATTACCAAGAGGTCGTGACTGCGCTGTAATACCGCCATTCCGCGCCCCGCCATCCCCCCACATGCAAATTCTTTCCTCCGTGTTTCACCTCTATTCCGCCTCGTTTATATTTCATTTCGCCGCTGTCGATAGCCCCGGTCCAGATCAATTATCGCGCATTCCGATAGAGATTGAATTGCCACGGAATCGCTGGAATTTTCGACCACACCCACGACTTTGCGTTGTTGTCGACCAAGTTTCGGGGTCGTCCTTGAGTGTCGGGTCAAGGCTCCGACGCACGTTGGAACGGATCGATTTGGGTCAGGTTTTGTCGGCTAGTCCACCGCCGAAGACACTTGAAAACGCAGCGTCGGTAGAAGGAGAAAGTTGGCTGTGTAAAAGTTGCGGATGTCACGGGAACCGGCGATTCGTGGCGAGAGACTGTTTCATTAGGCAAGAACGGCGAGTGTACGAGGCGTTTCACTTTTCAGGTGAAACTGAAGCGGAGATTCGCTTCGTACACAAGTTTCGGCGGATGAAGAGAGCGCGTTGTACGGTGCCCGTTGAGAACAGTCGGGCGAGAAAGAAAGTCGAACGTCGAAAGAAACGCGTACGCGGCTTCCAAGTTCACGCCGTGCAGGGGAGAGTGGGTTAATTGCGAACACCTAAGCCAAAAAGCAAATAAAACGAAAACTATGCGAGAAATGAATTTGTTTTTTATTTACAAACGTACTTAAACTATTCATCTATAAAGTACTGCGACGAATTTTTGAAAAATTATAATAAAAATCAACTTTATAGTGAAAAAGAAAAACCCTTGTTCTTCGTGATTACCCGACTGCCGTGGGGCTAAATATCACAGAAGTCGCACAGAAAGCGCGATTTCAATGGTCAACCCATAAAAAATGTTGCTACAACCTATACCTAATGTATTTTTCAAACTCCTCTTCTTGCGCGGTAGAAAAAATTGCAATTGGTCGGAATATCGAAAAGAATAGTAAATGCCGTTTTTTAAACTTTTTTCTGAACCTGTAATGAAAATTCAAAAATCCCTTTTGTACATTTAAATTAGTTTTATACATGCTGAAAATTTCATGAAAATCGGTTAACGTTGCTCTGAGCTACAACGCGCTTAAAGATATGTTCGTCATTACCCCACGACATCAAAAAATAAAAAGGAATTTATTTCAGGGGTTAGAATTATGATTGAAGCCACGCCTTGGTCACAAAATGTTGGTAAAAAAGTGGTTTATTTCAACTTCAAAAAATCCCAATTGAATCATTCATTCAACAGTAATGACATGCCATTGAAAATGGACAAAATATTACTTGAAACACGATGAAAATAATAAATTGTGTTTATCTTGACTAGCATGAGCGTTTTGTATTTATTACTTTCTGCCCGGCGTAGGATACGACTTAAACTATTAGCTAGTGGCGAGGAAGCATCGGTTTTTATTTATTAAAACGCCGTAACCATCGCGTTCGTGATTACCCCACTCTCCCCTACGCACATTTCAGCGAGCGCTTCTTCTTCCCGATTCACGCTTAATGATACACGCTCCTCGCGGAAATACAAATATTGGAACGCGCGAGGGGGGATCTCGGAATTAATGTTTGCTTTCTCGACTCGTCGTAGATGACACCGAACGCGTACCTGTTATATCATATATTTACAGGTTTCTCATTGAAATTATCGCCCCTTCTTCGGCCCACTTTACTCGCGCGCGACCAGCCAAGCGAGTCAAGCGACACGGCGAGGAAACCAGCGAGATATAAACAAGAGTTTGCAGGAAAGTATCTTTATACGGAAAGGCGACACGTTTCTCTTCGGACGAAGCAAGTACGGGGAACACCGCCGCGCCATAGATTCACGGTGGATTATCATAAACGAGATTACAGCAGATAACGCGGGGGCTCGCGGCGATCGAAAAACGATAGCGCATGGAAATATAGGAGCTTTCGAAGAGAAACTGGAGCTACCATAAGGAAACGGTAAACTCGCTCTTACGAGAACTCAGTCGAAGCATCTCGGGCAGAAACTTTTCTTTCGAGCTGTCTAACCGATCATCCGATCACCCGATCACGTAGGGTCGCCGGCGATGCGTATTTCATGAAAGGGCGAATGGAAACCGGTTGCGCGAAAAGTATTTCCCGGAGAAATTGGGGAAATAACCGCGAGCTATAACACGGCTATAAGAGGCATCGTTGGGAATACCCTTCCCTTTTGCACGTAACTATGCCGCCCTGAAATCGGAGATAAGCGTTATACATAATAAAGCGATAAAAGGCGCCCGTTCGTAGGGCAATTTTAGATGCGCGTCCCAGGGCATTGCGGGATATTTGTAGGCCGCGCGGAAGCGTCCACCTTTTTGGAATAACAATAAACCGAGCCGGGAGAAAACCACGCGATTCGCACAGGGTTATGGGGCCCGCGGTGGTTGGAGCGCGACCCCACTTCTACGTACCTACATATAATTCGTTATGCGATCACGATAAAACGACCTACTCTTTGTCTCTCCACGTGGCCGTTAAAACGCCGCGGCAGGATCGGCAGGATCCCTCGAGCGAGGTCCTCGACTTGCTTGGATACGCGGCTCATCCTGGGGGATCATCGTTCCGAGCCTCTATCGACCAGCGTCGATACGGAAGGCCAGCTCGTTTCGTTCGATCTGGAAAACAGATAAAAGGGCGCGTTAGGCTGGTGTAGGTCTGCGTGGGTGTACGTACTCGCGTAGGTGTATGGATACCTACGTACGGTTGATCGGCTAGGGAAGAGTGGTCAGAGGGGCCAAAACGGATGAGGGAAGAGAGGGAAACGGGAGAAGAAGTTTCCGAGGCAAGTTTCCGACGAGAGGGAATCTTTATAGGACGAGGAGTCCGGCTGCGAGTGATTTCTTGGGTCGGCGAGGAGTTGGCATTTTCGCACGTACCGAGTGCCGGCGCACAGCCCAAAGAGCGGCCGCGCTTCGCCCAATATTTATGTACACACGGGAGAGAAACAAGTTTCCGGTTCGCTCGTTGACGCCGCCGGCAGAAAGGAGCTTTCCGCGATAAAAGTTTCGCTTATATGTACATATGTATGTACGTAGCGGCCCGATTTCATAGCGGGGCCGTAGAGAGGGTAACCTGGACGCCGGGATTCGAGGTCTCGAAAGATTCAGCGGGGGCCAGCAAACCGAGAAAACCCCGCCGCATCGGCAACGAGCAATGAAACGTAAAGTTAATTCGTTATTCGCGCGGTGCGTGCCGCGTTTACAAAGCGGAGCCAGCTCCATCGAGACGGACGGAATTGCCGGGCGTATTTAAATTCAGTCTCCGTGAACGTCGCCCGGAATATCGAAGAGCATTCGTTACCCGGGTACAGATAATGGCCGGCTATCGCGAGCCAAAGCAGTGTTCCTCTGGCATGTAATCGGCGCGACGGTGGCCGCGAAACGAGCGGTGCCAGTCACCTTATGCATATGCAAACCCTCTTATCCTCTAGACTCCAGAGTCTAAGTTCTATTAACAAAGAATGAACTCGGCCACACCGCCGCCTAATACGTAGTATAGGTTATTTGCGCGGCAAGAAAACAGTCGAGGATAACCTTATCGCCGGGCAATTCCCAGAGGCGGTGCGCCGGACTGACGGAATTAAAAAGCAGATTTCCGGCAAGGAGAAGGAGATTCCGTTTGGAGGACAGAAGCGCGATACAAAGGAGAGGAGTCGAAATCTCTTTGGAAGAGGGGGTCGGAGGGAGGGAGAAGCGGTGGACTATTAAGGGCACGTGGTTCGATAAAGATCAGGCTTTTCCGAGTCAGGGTGCGATTGCATTGGGCCGTCGCGTCGGAGACGAGAAGAAGAGGCGAACGGAGTGAAAACAGAGAACGGAATTAAAGGATACGATGCTAACGAGGCTCAAATACACGAAGCAGCTCGACGCATCCAATACGCTCCCGGCAACGCTTGCTGCTCGCAATGCCCGCATACAGACTCGCCATTCGCGAACGACCCGCCACCGCACGTAAACGCATTTTCTTGCAGGTACTTACGAACACTAGCGGGTCCGCGTCTCTCTGTACAGGACGATTCAAAGACACATTAACGAACTTTGCGGACGCTCTTGTTCAAAGCAGATGCTAACGCTCCCGCTGTAAACACCGACCGCAACGTTTCTTTAACTGGATTCGCGTTTGGAAAATAATCCGTTCCTCCCGGGAATGTAAAGGAACGATCGAGGCGTGAGTCGCGGGTGAATGGGACAGTCGTATCGACCGAGGTCGCGTTAGTCATTTTTAACCACCTGATCCCTCTTCAGCCTGTTTGGAACGCGTCTATATATCTCTGAATCAGCCTGTATAACGAGCCCCGATTATGTGGCTCGTTTCAACACGCGGCGAGGGGGCTGCGTGACGGAAGAAAAGAGAACGCGGCCGAGGGAGAAGGACAGGCGGCAGGGAGGGCAGGGAGGGCAGAGAAAGGAAGACAGAGGCGGGAGGAGAGGAGAGGAGAGCACCGGCTCGAAAAGGCTTAATGAAAGTTGCCTGTTGCTCGTACAAATCGTCGTGTCAACGGAGAAAATCTCCATTCCCCTCTCCCTGCCGTGACCTGTAGCGAACGAGTGGCCTTTCACGTGATAGCCGTTCGTAACGGCCGCGGCGGATCAATTTCGTCCCGTACTACTCGTTCTACGCGCTCCCTCCTAATTACCTACGAGATATTTTCGACGCGGTGAATTTTCAAAGCCACTCCATTAACGCTGCCCACCAGGTAATCACGGAATTATAAATATGCCGCGGGCGGTCACCAGACTGTTTGCTCGATGAATCGCCGAGCGGACCCGGACGGATGAAACAACGGTGCACAGAGCCGGGAATTATTTTCCGTAGGGTGACTGTACCTAATATCGCCAGTGTTCCTAATATCGCCACCCCCTATATCTCGCAAAGTAAGCACTAAAATTTATCGGTTATGCACTCAATTAGAACCTAACCATATGCAGGAAGACATACTGTAATTGCAGCGCCATGTGATCAACAATTACAGAAAGAGAAGTATTTTACTGAATCTTAATAGTGTAAAAATTTATTGGACTGTCACAATTTTACATCCCATTCGGAGAAGGTAAGTCTAATAATTCCGTAAATGCAAGAATATCTACTAGAAAAACCTAATTAATGATGTAGTTAAGGACTGTAATCGATTCAAATAGGTTTTATAATGAAAATAACGTTTTTCTTGTAGCAGTATGTGTGTTCCAAATACCGCCTACCGTTAGAAACATTTATACAGCAAAAATAATAAAAGCCCATGTGAAAATGACTTTATTTGTCGAATATGTACATCGGAACGTAAAAAATAAAATACTTTAAACATCTATATTTTTAAATTCTATATTTTTCTTATTAAAATAAAATCAAAGATGGATAAAAATACATTTGTAGTGCAAGAAATAATAAAAGCACGTGTGAAAATGACTTAAAAAACTCATATATGCATGAATTAATCAATATTTCTTGAGGTGGCGATATTAGGTACCTATACTTTTTTCAAGACCCGATTTTTGCATGTCTCACGTTTTTTGAGTCCTAATTAAAATTTTCTAGGTTTCAACGATTCTAACTTATACTACATGAAAGATGAATAATTTCTCTTTACTTTGAAACAAACTGCATGCAAAAGTATCAATTATTATTCAATTGACAGCGATTTAAGTTTTGCCTGGCGATATTAGGTACAGTCACCCTATGTTTAACCGAGCTGCGATACGACTGAAATCTGAAAGCAGCTCGAAAGGAAATCGCGCTACTCGGAGGGGCAATAAAGGCTGTTATACTCTAAGCTACGTTTTACTAGGGATTACGTGATCCGCGGGACTGGTTGATATTCTTCAATGGCGAGCTCTCGGCTTCGGGGCCGACTTGGCGCCGTATCACCGGCAACGTGGCTGAGGTATAAGCTGATCCCCGGCGAACATGCCAGATTTCGGGCAAGTTTCTCACGGGGACAGCGGGGGTCTTTGTGGACTTTCGGAAAATGGGAGTGTCTCTCAATAACGCGATAATTGTGTCGCGCCTGTGTACACCTCCCGGCCGAGTCCGACCCCGCAAAGTCAATATTCGTCTTTGGAGAAAGCATCCGTGAAAATCACCCCGCCTCGGAATTCAAGCCGCTCCCAAGGGGGGGGGGGAAGATCGCGTGGCGCAAAAATACCAATTATTCTAAGTAGCGCGATATATTTCGATTGGGAATTGGCGATAACGGTAGGCACGTCAACAGCTTCTCCGCTTGATTGCTGTTTACGGTAATGCACGGTGTGCGGGACGGGGGAAGACAAAAACAGGGAGAAATCAAAGGGTCTCTGGCGATGATAGCGGTGAATCTTGCCGCGACCGGTGATTTTCGATAACGGCGGCCACGATCTGATGGACTTCCGGAAGCGTGTCATATCTCTCAATAATGCAGTAAACACAAAGACATTCCTGTCAGTTCTACGCGCTGCTTATGTATACATAACGCATTCTTTGGTGGTAAGCGTGGTTATGAGCGTGGTCCGAGTCACCCCTCCTCTATCGTCGAACAGAAACGGACAGAGACGCGCGTCGACGCACAGCTTCGAATTTTGTCTGTGTATGCAGGCCAGGAATCCGCCATCGGAGGCGAGGAGAGCGAGAGAGCGAGCAGGAGGCTGCTGGATCGACAGGGACGTTGAGGGATGAAGGGGAACGAGGGGGGCTACGATTCGAAGCGTAAAGAGGGACGGGGAGAGAGGTAGAGAGTGGCAGACGATCGCGAATAGAGGGCGGGAGGGAGAGAGGACGGCGAAATGGCGAGGGAGGAAATGAGATAGGTAGGAGGAGAATGGATAGAGAGGGAGGGATTGGTATATGTACATGGCAGATACATAGCACGGCTTGCGGAGGGCACAAGTTAGTGTCTATATACGCGAGAGATCGATAGAGGACAGAATCCCGGGACATCCCCAGCGATCCTGTTCTCTTATTCTTGCAAGAAGCATCCTAGGGTTAGGTAGCCTACGTCGCGCCTCCGTCGCATGTCTTCGCTTTGCATTAATGCGAGACCAGCGAGAGACGGAAGTACGAATGTACGGATGTACGCAAGTACGGAAGGAGGGGCAGAAGGGGGACCTACGGGGGTGGAGGTGTATCGTTGTATTAGTGGCCAAGAAGAGGTGGCTCGACCGAGGGACGAGTATTATCCGGCATACATTAAGCGTTCGAGCGGAGCTTCTTTCTTGCTACCCCGTCCCACGGTGTCTAGCGATAAAATTACCACGGGGGACGGAGTCCACGGAATTAACGATGAAAATCGTGCGGAGGAGTCGATCTTCCGCTACGATTCGTATCGTCCGAAAAAGAGAACTCTTGGAAATAAGCTGAATCGCGAGCCGCGTACGTCGTCCTCGAGCCAACTTAGGAATAAACTTTCATCCCTTTAATCGGTGCACTCGCCTTCCAAGACACTGGTCGCGGGTCTCTCTAGACTATAGAAAGTTTCGCGATCCGACATACATCCCCCATAGACAGGAAGCTTGTTCCTGGCAAGCGCTCGTTTAAAATTGCCCGACACGAGGGTCTACTGGCGGCGCGACGGATGGAAATTTCGATCCACGAACAGGTCGGGCTTGTCGTCGAGCCGTGCTTTCCCGGGGCAACGATCTCCTTACCGATCCTAGAGCGATCGCGCTGTTGACCGTATCAGATTATGCCATACGGTATTGTTCGAAATGTGAAAATGTAATTACGAGAAGCGTAGATAAGGCTGAAGCTGGTCGTGAAATACACCGGAGACAGCGCGGCGCGCGGCGTCGCGCCGGGGAGCAGCGGCACTTGGGAAACGCGCGCGTGCATTATTCCGAGTACATTACATTATCGTACCCGGTAAAACTACTCCCCTCCGCCGGGCTACCTGCCTCCCTAGTCTTCGGCGAATTACTAACCGTGGTGTAATTATCGGGAAGAACGAGGTACGTCGTCACGTATCAGTCGTGACGCGTCGCGCTTGGGAACATTCGTCCCCCATCTTCCGAGAGTCGGAGTAACGAGGTTACAAGGATCGAGCGATAGGAGGAAGCGGAGAAGGTCGGAGGTTCCTTCCTTGCTCCTGTCGAAAGGATCATATTACTCGGCGCGACGCAGCGAGGGATCTCCCACTGTGCAATTTCCTCGTCCTTGGTATTCACGGCTAATAATCGTCGTGGCAATCCCATTGTTAGATCTTCGTACATATATACCGGGTGATCCTCGATGCCGCTGCCAAATTCCTGGATACTCCGCGTTAACTCCAGATCCTCCGCGGATACAGGCTGTTCGTCGCGCGCGGCCACCGCTCCATACGCGCATAAACGTCGGTGCGCGCGCGAGCGCGTACACTATAATACTTTCCCTCCGGTTCCTTGGTCCCGGGACATTTTTATACCGTCCGTGGCGACGCGACGGCGTGTTATTTTCGTGTCACGCGCACGTCGCTCCCGTGACAGAATTTCAAAAAATCTACCCGGCTTGAGCGCGACAACCCGACGGGAATTCCGGTTACGAGGGAAAACTGTATTGCTTCCTCGATGTGTAGGAATCGAACCCGCGGCGGGGCTCGCGAGATCGTCGTAACGAGCGCGCGCGTTCCATATGTAGGCGAGTGCACGGGCACGTAAACGATAGACCCAGGAAACCTTCCTCGCGATCGAATCTCCGGGAAAGAACCATTTCGTCGACTCCCGAAATAGCCGGTACGTTCGCAGTTCCTTAGACCCGTATACCGTCCCGTCCCGTCGCTTTTACGCTTCGCGCTGGAATCCTCTGTTGTTGCCGCCTGGTAAGGTCGTTGGGCCGCGAAATTTCAAGGAACTCCACGGCGACTTCATGCATTTTTATGCCCTCCAATCGGCGTAATTGTCCTTCTCCGCGCCGACCGTGGAGCTGGCGTGTACTCGCTCGCTCGTAACGACTAAGCGGGCAGACAAAATGGAAATTCACAGGTCTGGAATTATCGTAGGTTCACGCGTCGGGGCCCTAATAGCTTCCCGCGGATTTCCACGGGAATCGATGCGCGTGGACGCGTTTCGTCCTCGGCGCAACCGTCTCGCCCGCGAAGAAACCTGTCGATCGGTTGGCTCGCTCGGGACAATTTTGTAAACAGCCGCGATTCTTGGCTGCAGCTTTAACCGGCGCCCTTCTTTCGAACGAGTAGCTCTGCTTTCTTCCGTCGACCATTCGATGCCACTTAAAGGGACTGCCAGCAATACTCCGTAATAAACTGTAATAAGGGCGCAAATATCATTAAGCGCCACCTTTTACAGGTCTTGCACCTGATTTACTTCTTCGCCGTGCTCGTTTCTGTCTGATTTTCGACGACGACGCTCAGACCCGACAGTCTTTCCTTTCAGCCCAGCCGGTTATTAACGTTTTTATTCGACCCCTTACGCCTTTAACTCCGCCGTTTAATTAATTCAATTGAGACAAAGTCAATACGACTGCGCTGCCGGTTTCGAGAATGCCCGTGACATTAGGGTTTCGTAACTCTACCTCGCCCCGCCCGCTTGGACGATTTTCGCACGTATTCGCCCTTTTCCAGCGGGCTATCAGCTGCGCGAGCGTTTCAAGAAGAGGGCGCAAGCTTAATGAAACTCGGTGTATCTGGAAATGTTTCTCCTGCTCTGGCGAGCGACTGCTATAATATAATATTCCATTACGTTGTCCGAAACGTCAGTTTCCGATTTTCCATTTTCCATTTTCCATTTTCTACGGTGACACGGCCATCCTCTCCGATGACACCCCGAACGTACTCGTATATTCTCTCGAGTTCGTTGCCGCGACGTTTCCAAGTTATACTTGCAAAGTCATTGTCGGCGTGGCGTCGGTGTAGGCGACGGCGACGGCGACGGCAACGTAGTCGTTTGTGCCGTTCACGACTGTAGGCAATGTTAATCTACGGAGCTTTGGCTGGGAGCAAGTGAATTTCATAGATTGTACCCAAGGACGATTGCCGCGCCGGTACACGCTGTAAAGTTGCCCACCGCAATTACAAGCCGAAACTTTCCTGAGAAACCGAAGCTGCTTATTGACAGACTAATACAGTTAGCTCTATTCACGGGCAGCCGTTAAGCCGCGTTAACTACGTTATTACGCGCCGAGAAATATGAAAGTATAGTGCATACGTGGTATTTATGTGCGGGGGGGTAGGCGCGTCCACGCGACGGAAGCTGGGACACCGCGTCGTTAATATATGTGATGAAGATTTTAATTACCAACGGGCGAAAATTGTCTGGCGGTGAAACGCGACGCGGCCGTCACCGATGGATTTCGTGCTCTCTCCGAGGCAGAGAAATGACGCGAGGAACAACGGGAGAACGCCGAATCCCGCTGGATCACGTTAGCGAGGAACGCTCCGTTCGCGCAAAGGGTTTCTCGTCTGGCGTTCCCGAGTGGAAGGAAATTTTCGTGTACCAATAACCTTGATAGGTATCGGGGAAAAAAAGCGTAGCTGCCGGCTGGCTGGTTGGCTGACGGTGCTAAGAGCAGCGCGGAGCAGCTCGAAAAAGACCGGCGCGCGGTGTTACGTGTGTTCCGGTATTAATCCAGTACCGACGGAATGCATTATTCTCTTTTTTCCGCGAATGCGGTGTTGTGCGTTATTTTTATTTTTAATAAATATGACCGCCAGAGATTTGCTCACGAGCTATGATGCGGCGAGACATTTCCTTGATTAAAACCATCGATCTAGTCCAGACTGCGGGCACGTACTTCCGGAAATGAACACACGCGTATCGACAGACAGACTGCGCGCGTAACTCCGCGCGCCCCTTACCGTTTACACGTGTGCGAATTAATTAGCCCTGCCAATCGATTCGGCCGAACAACCGCCACGCACCGAGCACGCAACGAACCAAGAAAACGCACCGGCTTCCTGCGCGGAACTGGTCGGGGCGAGTCGCGACCGCGTAAACGAGTACGTACTTAGCGCGAGCGTGATCCGGAATCGCAAACGGAATCTCGGAGTCGGATTCCACCGAGGGCGACAATTAGAAGCGAAGTTGACGAACAGATTGTCTCGCGAGGCGGGACAAAAGGTTTTAATTGCTCGCGTTACATACGGATCGCTCCGTTCGCTCGTAAGAACCGCGCGGCACAAAGAGAGCTCGGCCGGTTTGAAGCGGAACGCGTGGATCGCGAGGCGAGCGTTCATTAAAATGACGATGCCGAGCGATTTACCGTCCCTTTGGTCTTTTCTAATTTTTCGCTCAACGGGAGAATCGCCTCCGCGCCGCGGCGCGGTCCGGTTTCATATTAATGCGGGCGAAATTGAAATACTAATTAGTATTCCGGGGAGGGCGGTGCACTCTGCAGTCGAGTTTCTCCGGGTGTCGGTCTCTTAAAACGAGACGGCCAGAGGGTGGAGGGCTGGATGGAGGTTGGTGGATGAGGTGGGAGAGGAGAGGCGGGCAAGTTTCGTGTCTGTCGTGTCTGAGGAAACTCAACACTCGCGGGAAATTACTCGTAAAATGGCTGGCGGGAAGCGCGAGAACGTTCCTACGTTTTACGCTTTCCGAGGATTCATCCGGCGACGTCCGTAAACACGTCGGATCGCCTTTTTATCGGGCGCAGGCCCGCATTTAATCTCAGACAGGGCAGAGGATGTATGATGTGTATCGACATCGACGGAAGTCGATGGAGTGAGCGCGTGCCGTGCACCCGTCCACCCATCCACGTTTGCCTACACCCCCGTCCTATGTATATGCATGCACTCCTCTCACGGTTCGCCTCGCAAACGCCAGCGGAGAATTTCTATCGGTATTTTACGCGTTTTACATACTCGGTGCTCGACGCACGGCGAGCTTTCCGCCGCGGAGGTGGTGGCGGTTTCACCGGATCGCTCCCTCTCTGCGGAGCCCACTAAATTCTTTCGAACCCGTTACTTCAGCGCGCGCTAATTTATTAGGATCTCTGACAAACAACTACGCGTTTATTCGACGATCGCCGCCCTCTTGTCTCGCGGCAATTTTCCACGACCTTTCTGCGCGCAAGCCGTTCTCGTTCTCCTACTAGGGGTGTTCGATTCACCTCAAAGAATCGATTTAGAATCGATTCTTCTAAAAAATCGGAACCAAAGAATCGATTTTGGAAGAATCGAAAAAGAATCGCCAAAGCCATAAAACTTTTTTCCAAAATTAGTAGTTTTGAATAATTTTGAATAAATAATTTGTTATACATTTTAAATATTTATTTTATCATGTAATTGCCATTCTTTTATTGTTAAAGAACTTAAAAACAATAATTGTTGTAAGTGTTCTGGTGATAAACTGTTTCTATGGTCAGTTAAAATATTTCCGGCTCTTGAAAATACTCGTTCTGATGGTACAGATGTTGCCATGATGGGCAGATATTTTTTTGCTATAATACTTAAGGTAGGATAAATCCTTTCGTATTGTTTAACCAATATTTTATTGGATCAGTTTTGCGCTCCAACAGTGGTTGATTTAAATAATGTTTTAGATCCGTTGGTATTTCGTCTCTGGGTGGTTCTGTTGCTGTTCTCAAATTCTTTTTTTTAATTAAATTATCGTGAAACGACCACAAGTCGTCATCATCTGTATTTTCACATGTTTCCTGATGAGGTTCATCAGATACTACATTAGATGTTGTGTCGTGGTCCATATCCTTCATCCACTTGGCAATGCGATTAATAGTATTGGAATACGTAATTGCTTGATTAAAGTGAATTCTTTTAAAACGCGGGTCTAGAATAGTTGAAGTGGCCATTATAGCATTATTTTCTATTTGACCAAACCTTGCTGACACAGATTCATTTAAACTATTCACTAAACTAATTGCTGTGGACGTTTTTACACGTGATCTTAAGAATTGTATTTTATTTCTCAAATAGTTCACTAAAGGGATAATTTTTCTAGCTGTGACATAATGTTCCCCACACAACTCTTGTGAAATGTTCTGCAACGGCTGTAATATTCCAATTACTTCATTTGCCAACCAGAATCATGCAGAACTTAAGAATCGTATATAAATTTGGTGGGAATCGTGTATAAATGGCGAGAAACGTATAAGACCAGCAGTTTCATTGGTTCTTTCACAAGTGGCAATTAATTCCCCCAGAGGGCCGAAAATCGATTGTCGATTCTTACATCAAAGAATCGATTCTGGGGAAAATCGGATACCAAAGAATCTATTCAAAACATCGATTTTTTAACCAAAAGAATCGACTTTCTGAAGAATCGAATCGGAATCGAACACCCCTATCTCCTACCGATCCCCACCACGTAGCTATTACGTGGACACGTGTACGCCGGATTTCGCGGTTTCGACACCAAGACAGACCGCCACGCGAACTGAAAAACCAGCTACCCCGTGAACGCGCCATTTAACAAACACCCTGTATACGCTTTCCACGCGCGCACCAAACCGTACGCACACGTAGTGGACAGCGTGACACGTGTGCTGGCAAAGATAAGCCGACGAAAATACGCGGAGTCACGTATTTTATGAAATATATGCCAACGTTTGGCTGGTCTGCGCCCTGTACGCACGCTCGTGCGGCGAGAGTGTGGGTGGCAAGTTGAAGCGACATTAATGCGTCGCGAGTACGATAAACGAATTTTCCGGCGAGGTACCTACGGCCAAGAAACGGATCAACGATCCTCCACTGAAAGGACGCGGTACAAGAGGACTTCGGGCTAGCTCACCTGCACTTTAAACGATAACCTCCACTTGTTCGGACTACAGTTGCGGAGCCTTGAAATTCCGGAGCGACGCGACGCGATATTAGCCTCCATAAATATTAATAAGCGCGGACTGACTGGGTTTCGCGCAACTTTCGCGAGCTCTCGTCGGACCGTCGTCCCGATCCATCTCCTGTCGGGCCATTTAAATACAGCGACGCATCGTGACGCGGCGTATTTCGGCGTGGATGTTCGCGTTTACGCGCCGTGTCCCATTGAACGAGGCTTCTTGTTCGCGACAACAAAAGCACGCCCGCCGAGGAGGAGAAGAAACCTCCATCGAACGTTATTAGCTCTTATATAGCGACGAGCGTAACGATGAAGCGGTACTAAAGTTCGCGGATAGCCCTCGTTACGTAAAACGGTATCTATTACACCGCAAACACTTTCTATGACCAAGTTTTAACTAGCTCTATACTCCGCGGTATATACTTAGGTACCGTTACTTTATCACCGCTCCAACATTTCTATCGACCATTATTTCCCAAGTTCTGCCAGCGCTGGTGGACCGATATAATTCCAACCAGGATAGAATGCAGTCGGCTATATATTATCGACAATTACGGCATTAAGCGCGAAGCTTTTGAAAGCAGTCAGTTTCCTGTATCGTCCGCCGATGGTAGAAAAAGGAGCGAGCAAATACTCAAGCAGTTTGAAAAGGCCAACGAAGAATCGAATCGACCGCGACGAACAAAAGCATTGTTGTAAACAAGGATTCAAACGCCTCGTGACAAATCACCCACCGATACGGCAACCGTTAAAAATGTCGCGCGATTATTTGGCCGGCGGTTATTTCCGCTTGCCCCGCGAAATATTGCCACCATCGAAACGAACTCGGCTAACGACGCGTCTCGAACGAATAACGCGATCTTTTCGCAAACGTAACCGCGGGTGACTGGTGAACCCAGCCCTCGAACGGGGGCTCGAGGGCTGAACGAGTGCCGTCGAGATGTAAATTCTCCGTGATGCATCGCGCCCAGGCATAATTCCATTTAGCCGAAATCCAACGCTACCGTTGCATCTGTAAAATCACCGATGGAACGCGTGTCATTTCGCTAATTTGTAGACAGAGCGGCCCCGGCAAGTTATTTAATTGGCCGAATCCCGTGTTTACACGCGTGCTTGAACCTCGCTGATATCTATCTCATTTTTCCGTTTTCCCGTGACAAGCGTGTAATATACCAAACGTACTGTTCTACGGATAACTGGAATTCATGGATCGCGTTGCTCGTTGCAATTGACCAATGAAAGAGGTCTGTCGAAAGCGGGCACCGTGTTTCGCTGACCAGATATTTAATTTTTTAACGATTCAGCGCGGTGCGTGTTGATGAAAGTTCAGCCGATTCGCATCCCGTTTATTACGCTTATGCCAGTCAGCGTACAGGGTGTCCCGCGTTGGAAACAATCGTTCGTACTCGATTTCGTATAGGTTTCCAGTCAGTTGCCCCGCGACTCTTGTTCCTCCCCAGAAAAGTTCTCTACAAACTTGCTCGGTCTCATCAACGGCAGCTAACTAAATTTACGAGCTCGCTGGTGAGAAGCACGATTCCACTCACGGGGCAAAGTTACTTTCAAACATTCACTTTCCGCCATCGATTACTCCCGACAATATCGAGTGGAAAGATTGGGGCGATACCCTGTATATTCTAAACCGCGGTTAATCAAATTTCATGGCGGCAACTCGTGCCACGAAATACAATATGTTCCCCCGATAAACTGCGAAAGTTACCGTTCCGCGAACATTGATGAAAAAGTTTCCTCGCGCTCTTCGTATCGGGTATCTAGGTGAATCCGCGCAAAGTCGATAGTTTTATCGCGAATTAGGAAAAGCAGTGGCGGACGATGCCGCGAGAGGGGTGGCCGAGTAGAATAGCAGGGATCGTGTCGCGTAATCTGGGAGGCGGTTTCATCGCAGCCCTGACACGCCGCGCCGCGGCCAGGAATATTTCACGGCTACGCTAACGCGCCAGAGTCGGGTTTTTTCCTTCCCGCGGCATCTTCTAAACCTTTTTCATTTATCTTGACTCGGTGCAGCTTAAACAGCAATTTCGCAACGCGCTTTGCATGTGCTTGTTTCAGCCGCTCCGCGCAATCCCCTTAATGTATACTTTTTCTCACTGTCATAATTGAGCAGCCGCCCGAAGGTACAACGCTTCCAAGGAGTGCTCTTCTCGTAAATTTTCTACTTACGCTCTACGGGCACTCGCAAATAATAAATGGAAGGCCGGGAGGATCGGATCCGGCCAAATTTTGCACCGCCGGTGCGATCAGCAAACACGACGATCCTTGCCCCTCCGCTAAATATCACATATTCACTCCGCACGACAAACAGTTTGCCGTTTCGCCGTTACAGTGGAAAATTCGACCGGCAGTGGTTTTAAAAGCCGTCGCTTTTCGCGCGATCGTCGCAAGCGTCTCAATGTTTGCTTTCGTGTAAAACAGTCGATGATTCCCAATGCCGAAACGGTTTTCCACGTAGGGCATTCGAAACGTTGGACCGCCCGCACCTGCCCGGATCTGTGCCATTACAAACGAAAACGATAGAAACGCTGGAGAACGATTATTTTCCCGTCAGTGTTTGCTCGCCATTAACTCGGTGTATAGAAAACAAATGTTATTTCGTGACATCGGGGGCGCCGGAAAAATTCCGCCTGGAAAGTTCAGCTGCTAGTTGTAATCGAGACGATCCCGATCCTTCCGAAAGTGCTCTCAAGTTGTCGGAGTAGCTACGGAGTGGCGCAGACGCGAACAATATCGTTGATCGGTTCGATTCGGCTACCTCTCCCGTCTGCCGTTCCCTCTTTGACGTCGCGATCACCGCTTCGGTTCTATTTCTCGCTCCTTTTTCCTTTCCACTCGTCAACCGGTCGGGCACCGAAAACCGGAACGTTTCCACCGACACCGCTTTCCATCGAGGAACCAAGCGCGTCCGCGATCGTTCCTCGAGCCTTTCCCTTCGCCCTTTTATATTTTCCCATGGGTCGTGGAACACGCAGCGCGCTCGCGTTCCGCTCCCTTACCGCTCCACCTCCTTCGAGGACGATCCGCGAGCATCAAAGCTACATAATAAATTGAATATTATATCGAACACGGTGGTTGGGAAAACGAAGGAAGAACGAAGGGAGGAAGGAGAAATGGGATAGGGGCGGGAGGGGAGACAGAGCGGAATGTGGAAAGAGGATGGAGGGAAGAAGAAGGGAACACAGGAGGTCCTGGACCTGCGCTATGCGAGGCGAGCGTCCCGTGACGGAGCGTTCCGACGCTCGACTCGCTCGACGGCCAGCTCGACTCCGCGCCGTCAGTACACGCGTCTCGACGCCCGGGGATGCGTCCGGTGGTGGAAGCATAGAACGACACTCGTTCGACCGCTTGGACCGATCGGACGCGTTTACCTTCGGTTACCTATCGACGACCAGTGTGCTTCGCTTCGGGGAACAAAGGAAAACTCTGTACACGTATGACGAGCCGTCTTCATTCGCGGGTATAATGCTACAAATTTTTCACGAGGTAATGGCCCACGGTGGAAACATTCTCGGGAGGGGGGGCATGGTGCCAGCCGAGTCGAGACCAGGCAGATTCAGTTTTCACGGTCGAAACGGGAAGGTGGAACGCGCGCGTGCCACGGATCGCGAGTGCGGATCGATGCTGGCGAACGTAGATCACCGGGCACGCGAGCCTCGACGCGATAGTTTCCCATAGGATCCGCGTGACGGCAGCTAGCGAGCACCTACCATTACGATCGGCGATTTTCAGGCGAGCCGATATATCAGCGTGATATTTTCCAGCGAAATTCCCTGCCGAATTCCAAGTGAATTATAAGGATCGTAGGTACGCGGGAATGGGTTCCCAGGCTCCCAGAGCCGCGCGCGGACGTCGATCGATCCTGCGATAACAATTTGGAAATCGCGCGAACGGTAATCCGTGCCGGGAAATTCGATATTCGATATTTATACGGGAATAACGGGTGGGAGGGTGGGGGGGGGGGCGCCTATCCCGCGAAAATCATCGAAAATTGATTTCCCCGTTCGGTGCTGCTGACTTTTTCTAACAGCGACGAAGGACGGCCGAGTTCGACGACGCGATTCTTTATGGAGCGAGCAAAAAGGGACACCGGGTGAAATAACGAGAGACGGATATTCGTATATGACGCGTTTTTACCGGATCGGTGACCGTAGACCGTAGCCGGTCATAGCTAATGGCTTTGTCGCTGACTTTGATAAATCCATCCTTCGAAGGAGATTCATTACGACGACCCGCCGATACCGGATGCGTATGAATTTTAATATTCCTCGAGACGTTACGACTAACGCAAGTATTTACCATATACGTCCGCCCTTGCGCTCCCCCGCGAGAAGAAGATTAATCGAACCGATCGAGCCGCGTTAAGGCCAATAGCGGCCAACAATCTCCCAGTTCGAACAAAGAGATTCGCTTTCGATTCGGGAAATTCGGACCGGCGAACGTTCGCCCGGAGGAATTAATCGTTGCAGTTACCCGAGTTACGTTTAATCGGACGGTCGTAATCCTCCGGTGTAACGTTTGTAATCGGCCGGCTCGAGGCGGTGAACTTGTTTCGCAAAAACGGATACCGGCTTTCAAGAGGGCATCCTAGATAATTAATCTGTTTCCCGGGAGAATAGCCGCGTATTTGCATAGCTACACGTATGCAAATGATATACGCTCCTTCGTTATTCTTCGGATTATGAAAGAGAGAGGCAGAGAGTCTAAACGATTCGGATAGAGGAGCGATCGCCCGTATAAATCTCCCCTGAAAGCGTATAATCGCTAACACGCAGAAACGGCGTCGAGCAACGGGAGAGTTTCGACCCAGCTTGCAGACGTCCAAGGAGCAGAGAATTAGCAAAGAAAGCGATTATATGTCCGCGCTACTGGAATAGTTGGGTTCCCGTGAAAAAGGCCAGTGGCCAGAGGAGAATCGAAGAAATTTGTTTCGAACGAAATCGGAGCGGCCCGTTTGCCAGTTCTAACCGATGATTAAGGAATCGATGGGTCTCGTTAATGCACGGCGGCATCTCGCTCGATGCTCGTAATTAACGACCGTGTCGCGGTTCTTGATCCCGGGAAAGCTCGGGAAAATTACGCGTTTGCATTTTCCCTGATTATCCGACGGTTCCTGGGGAAACGGTATCAGTCGTTAAAATTCCTTGGCTGGCCGGAATTTAAGCCACGCTTAACGCCGTTCCAGCGTAACGAGGGCAAAACGACAAATTCCAATTTTTCGGGATTACTAAATCATCGAGGGAGAACGGTTGCACGGAAGTCGACCCACCGGCCCCAAACCCCTCTGCCCGCTTGAATCGGGATCAACTTATTTCCAGTACAATGCCAAGCGAGAAGCGAGACGCGAGCCATTAAACCTCTTTCTTTCTCGTATCCTTCGCAGCTCGGTACGGCAGAACCGAGTACATACATAGGTGTCTACTATCCAGACACCGCCCGCCGGCGAAGCTTTTTAAATCGGTCATAACGTTTGCGCGATTCTTCTGTTCGGAGCGGGCAATGTTTGCGGACAAACAGTTCATCGCAGTAAACACACGGAAGAGGGTCGGAAATGGAATTTCGCTCCGAAAAGTGATATCCCTGCTGGCCCGGATCCTTCTATTACCAATCTGCCCGAGGAAGCCCCCTCGACCGGCACGAAAATCGGATTTCCTCGTGTGAAATGCTGCTCAAGTGACTAACCAAGATCCAGAGAGGGAGATTAGAAGATCGCGAGCGAACCGCGTTCTCGCATTTTCCCTTTGCCAGCGGTTCGGCTCTGAAAATATCTCGAATACCTTCGCCGGATTCGCCGCGTCGCCGTGCGCGAGATTCTCCACCTAGATTTTTCTGCTCGCGGCTGTCTTTCAAAATCACGAAGGTTTCACCCAAGGACCCGGCGAGCCGGGCTCTGCTCCGCCGGAACCATCGATCACGCGTCAGCGAGATAAGACAAAGAGCTTATAATCCGACATCGGCGCGAAGCAAGGGAAAAAGCTTGGAGTGTGTGGGGGCGTGGGATAGCTGACGGGATACTCTGTATATATGTTCATCGGAGAAAGGAACGAGACGCGTTTAGTGTGTGTGTGTGTTTGTAAGTTTGCGCGGGATCGGCGGGGGCGCGGCGGAGTACACAGGGCAAAGAAGGAGAGACTTTTCATTTAGTCCTGTCGTAAATAAGAAGGAGCAGTTGCGCCACGTTATACGCGTACTTATACCCGTATATATGTACATACGTATACGTATAGGGGTCGCGTCGCTAAATTCTGCCCCCGCGCCGACCGAAATCTCTGCTCCAAAATGGCCGGGATAGTTATTTACGAGATGGCGTAAAAGATAATTGTCCTGCGTTTCCGTTGGACAGCCGGGAAGGAGTAGAGGGATGTACGAGCAAAGACTACCCGATCCTTCCCACTGCCACGTAGATTACGCGAAATTGCGCGAACTTGGAGCAGCCGGTTCTACGATCCCTGACAAACGTATCGATCGAGGATAAAAGAAGCAGCAGACGAAAGAAGTAAGAGAAAAGAAAGGAGAGAGGGAAAAAAAGAAATAGTGAGCGACCGATATGGGGAAGAAAGAAGGAGGCAGAAAAAGGAGTTGGGGCGGGGGAATGGGGTTTGAGGCGATGGGAAAGAGGAGCGGGAAGCAGTGTCATTATTATTGTTCAGCTATCTTTTTCTTTCACTTGCAGAATGAGGGTGGCACGGCTATTACTGTGCTACGTACTTCTCGAAGACTACAGTACCAATCTCGGCGGGGCTGCAATTACCAGCGACGCCGGACGCCAGGACGCCTTTGCGACGAATCCTACGCTACCAGGTATGCCACCGCACAAATTTCCCCGCAGATATGCGTATAGGTGTACTCGTCTCGTGCCCCGACACGCATTGTTTCCTACCCGAAACGCGTAAGGTAAATGTCCCCATTACTGACCGCGTCCCCATTAGTGACCAATTATTCATTTATATTGTTTATTGCAACACAGAAGGCAAAATATCAACCAGAAAGTTCAGAAATTATTATTAGAGGTATTTCGTTTATAGTTGCATACGTTATTTATGCAGCCGTACATTCATTTTTAAGTAAATTCACATGTAAATTTTACAGACTCTAATAACGCGAGGTTATACTACAGATATCATTAAACTGGCAAATTTTACAATAAAAATACATGGATCCATGCAGTAAGTTACTCAAATTAACTGGAAATATATACAGAATTATAAAATAATGAGAAAATATTCATTTTCTTTCATTATTGTAGCAGAGAATCGATAAATTGTAAGTTGGTCAATAAAGGGGACATCGGGTCCAATATAACTTTCACCATAATTATTGTATAAATAGTCAAATATCACTTTAAAATCAATTTGATTAAGAAACTAGAGACTTCAAAAAATATAATGATCCATACTTTATTCAAACATTGTCCTATATTATTAAAAAAATTACTATTTCGAACCAGTCGCACTCTTAAACGGTCGCTAATGGGGACATTTACCTTACGCCCGAGTACGACCGCAAACCAAACGTCACAGCTCGCCAGTTAGTAATCACGCGAAATATGATCGCGTAGTCCTTAACGCCCGAGTCCTTTTTAACGAAAATCGCCGAGATACTGGACGCGGTAATTGCCTACCAATCGATGCCAGTTGCCCGTTCCCGGCCAGCCGATAATCAGACGTCGCGGTCAACCCACAGCACGCCCTGGCAAATCTTTCCATATATATAATCAACTCTCTGCCTCGCGCGTTAGTTACGACAAACCGCGATTATTAATTTTTAGGCGCCCAACAGATCGATGGGAATTACAAGTTGATGCGACTGATTCGACCGATTCAGCTGTACGCTCAAACGACTCCGCAGCTTTGGCTGGCGTGTGCATCGGTGATAACTAACTTGGGCCAAATTCCCAAAGCCGGCTCTGTCCACCGATCATGCATTATTCTCGTAAAGCCAGCACATTTCCACCACGCCACTCTGGTCCGTTCGAATAATTTTCTTCTTTTCCCTGCCATTATTTCCCGTATCGCGCTCTTTCTCTTTCTCTCTGGATCGGTAGCGAAAAGCCTGGCCAGAGACCTCGGTCTCGATCAAATGTGTCAAAGACTTTAATTACCAGGGCGACTTTACACGGACCGCGCTCGTCGAGTTGCCCGAGTACGCTTTCATCCTATCGCGGATTGCCTCGATCTGGCTTTGCTTTTATTTAGCGGCTAGAGCACGACACGAGTTTCATCCCGCGAACTGAAACATCGGCCTCGGAGAGATCTCCGCACGATCGGAGGCTAGGAGCCAGCGAAACGTTCTTAAATCTCGCGGTATCGCGCCAAGACCCTATTCGACTTCTAACGGACGTAACAGGTGAAAGGGACTGATTCTCCGCAATACATCCGCGAGCGTAGAGGTATCTGTCCCAACGCAAACTTCGATTCCCTACTATTTTAGGGCGACTCCGTATACATGTTCGGAAACAACCAAAGGCGAGCGCGCCTGGCAAACTGTTCGCTCCCTCTTCGTCTTCCCCTCCTTCACGAGTTATCGCGAAACAACGGCCTCAGAAGTAAACGCAGATTTCTGAAGGTCCAAAGCGGGAGAATGGATGAATGAGGAACGTCGGCCACTGTTTCTGGCAACGAGTGAACGAATCCGCAGGAAATATTACCGGCGACTGATCTGTTTGCGAGTCTGCTCGTTGCCTCGCAGGCGTCTCGCATTCGACGCACGTTGCGCCGTGATCGCAGCCTCGAGAATTCTATTAGCAACTTCGCCACGATAATTACTAACAGTTGTCTCGAAGTCGGCGTTTTACTCGTGTCGGGGGGGAGGCGCGGAAAAACCGACGGCGACCCATCGATCGAACGCGTGAATGATTTTTAATTACACGCAACAACCATTCCCCTTGTTCGCAAACTTCCAACGGCAGACGATGCGCGAGACGCCTTAAGTTTAATTTAAAGTTTCCCCTGGCTTTAATGACGTTGCGTTCAAGGGGGAGTTTGATCGGCGTAAGATCTACGGTATTCGCCGCGGCGACAGAATCGCTCGGGCGACCTAATTTTGTTTCGTTTCCGATCTCTCTTTTCGATCCCGCTGCGAGAACGATGTACCATGTAACTACGCGTGACGTGACGTTTCGCTGATTGCTCATTAGGGGCGGAGTACGGAGTAACGGTGCGAGATCAGATAACCGGTGACCGCAGCGGTTAGCGATTGTAGTATATAGTCATAATGGAGCTAGGTACCGTCTTACCAGGGGGCTGCGCGGACATAATGTCCTTCGAGAGCCGCTAAGTTGCCCGACCTATGCTCCTTCTACGAGCAGATAACGGTGGGAAGCGAAATGACCGATAACGCTGACAGCCACGCGCAAATAGAAGGCGAACTGGCCCAACCGGAAGAAAAGAATAGCGCGCCGTGCACTTAACAAAGTATATCAAGACGTTAATTAAAGCTCACCGCCGCGCAATAAACCGAGGAGACTACGTAATCGAAACTGATAACTCGATACACCGGCAACTTGGCGGGAACGACCGCGGCGGGGAAATAAATTAAGCGAGGAATACAAAGAGGCCCGGTAAACTCTCCGCGAGACAATAATGTCCGGAGAAGTTCGCCCGCGGCGGAAGAAGTACTTAGTTGGCGAGTTTCCTTTCGCTCGCGCAAACTGCTAGCTGACCTGTGTATCGCGACACGCGACGCGCGAGGCGTCCTCGCGTTCCATCCGTTCGCACGGAGAAGCATTGAAAATCATGGGGAACGAGGCGGATCTGTCAGAAGGCTCGGGAACGCCAGAGACACCAAAGGCATAGCCGCGAAGGAGGACGGTGAACGTCCCCGAAGTTGAAGTAGCTCCCACTCGGCTCGCCTCGGCTCGGCTCCCTAAACTCAGCCTGGGATCCCGGGGATCCCTGCGCTCCCAGGGCCCGAGTCGGTTACTTCACCAAGTTTTTCCTTTGAGGATGAAAGATATTAATTAAACTGTCACAGACACGGTATCAGGGAGCCTCTAACTTTATTTCGCCACTTACAAGTTTACCACTTAAGGGGCCCCGCGCGCGTGCGCTCCCGCCTTTGCTCGCTCGCCTGCTCGCCACCGATCTTATCCGGTAAGCATAGAGGCGCAGGCCTGGTTATGAATGCGAAGTGACCCCTCGAGACCGGCGTGCAACGCGTGACTAACGTCCTCGTTTCTCTGACACCGAGCCCGGGATCTGATCCTTGGACACGTCCGATCGTCGAATCGTGGAAAATGAATCTCCTGCGAGAGAACCGCCGCGGCTAGGCGCTGCACGGCGCCAGCCCGCTTTGTCAAACTCTCGATCAGAACCGGGCGCCTATTGCACGATCTTGATCCTAAACCGTCGGAAGTCCGGTCCTTGGAACAAAACGATCGAAAGTTTCGCGAGAAGCTGCAGAGCGGGCGGCGAGGCTGGGAAAAGGGCGCGCGCAACTTTGGTCTTTCGCCAGATAAAAGTCTGCCCGTAGAAAACCGAGGTCGGCCTTTTTAGCGGCAAGCTGTTCCTTCCCGAACGCCGAGCATCGAACGTTCAACCCCCTCCTCCACGAATTCCTGATAAATGAATCGTTCGAACGCGCAAAACTTTCTTAGCTACGCGCCTCGTTACTCCTGCGCGAGCTGATACGGCCCGTTAAATGGAGACGTTGCTTTGGAAAATATTATTTCGCCGAGTCACCCGAGCGACATTTATTATCGATACACAGGATTTCGCGCGAGTACGCGAAACTTAAGCGTGGCGATATCAGCGCGGATAAACCGATTACTGATTGAGAGCCGTTTAATAAAGCAATTCTTGTTTATCCGTCGAAAGTCTACCGCACCGCTTGTAACGTCTGGCCTGCGTCCCAGAGGCAGAAATTCCCGCGGAAAACGATAAATTGGATATGTGGGATAAGATTTCTCGATGCGTTCTTGCGCAACGAAAAAGAATGTTCGATGTCGTCTGCGGTGGAACGCTCGGCTCGCCTGGAACTCACAATTAAACCGTCGAAGTATCGGAATCGCGTAGCTGACCACCCCCGCATACCTGGGTGCGCTAATAACGCAAACATCCATTAGAGGAGGAGGAGGAGGAGGGGCAATCGTAATCGCGGCTAGAAGCGTGTTACAAGACGGCCGCGGCGGGCTTGACGTTAATTACCAGGGAGTAATGCAGACGTACGTGAGCACGCGTGTACGGCATGCGCGATGAAATCGCGATACGTGTGCGGCTCGCGTGGAGGAAAGGACGATAGTTTGGAAGCCAGTTCCGATCCGGCAGGGCTCACGTACCCAGTTGTAATCATCTTACGCCTTAAGGACACGCGCCACTGCGGCCATACGTGGCTGGAGACGTATTAAAGGACGAAGGAGGCGTGAGCGGAATCGCGAGATGCGTAACACGGGGGCAACCTGCACGTACTTGCTACAGGGGAGTTGCTCGCCTTAACGCGCGCACTTTCGCCCGACGGCCCGGCCGAGGTAAAGTTAAACTTCCGAACGCAATTTTGTGGCCGCGCTCGCTGGTTCACGCGCGGTTTCGGCGATTTTCCTCGGTACACCAGGGTGGTCGTTGATAAAATAAATAGCGTCGAAAGTTCGCCCGACGGGCTGGTGGGCAGAGTTTCTTCACGTCCGAACGTGGCAACGCGAGCTTCGTTCGCCACTGGTCGCTAATTGCAAATCGCGCGCCCTCGGAGTTACTTTTCGTAACAGCCGTAACCTGGAGACGATTATCGCGCGGGGTACACAGATATTAGATTCTCGGCTGAGCGAGCCCAACAACGGACGCTTCATTCCCCCCATCCTCCCGCGCCGTTTTCGTTCTGTTCGGAATGATTCGGGGGGTCGGAACGCGCTAATATTTCCGTGGCTCCGATCCCCGGCGAAACTAATCCAGATTTCAATCTGCCGGAGCTGGCTCGGGCCGCACCGCGCCGGGACAACAGCCAGCCTCCCTAAAGGGAAGCATTTAGTTGCAAATTCCCTGGGCCGAGTTTAATAAACGTTCTTTTTTTCTTCCTCCCCTGGCATAAGGAGGGCCGCCTAGCGGCGACGTTTTAAGGGACGAGGCGGCGGACGAGCGTGAGGGGAATCGCGAGCCTGTGCAAATTTCGGCTGCACGTGCGGGCTGTTTGTAAAATGTTTGGAAAATTGGTATACCTAGTGAGGTACCTAGGATGACAGGGATTCGAGAACACCCCGGGCGAATAGGCATCTACGCCTACGCCCGAGTAGTCACGCAGTCAGGAAAGCTCCGTGTTCCGCATGTGCGATCTTACTAATTTCCGGGATCGAACCCCGTCCCAGGAGGTGTGCGCCTCTGTGCCGCGAGATCGGGGCAGATCGGTGGTAGATGGGAGGTGGGGGGGGGGGGGGAGGGGAGGGTGGCGCAGGGTCCCAGGGACAGGGGCGCGAATTCGATTAATTAAAGTTCGAATTCGCGGCGCTTCGTGGAAATGGAATTATCGCGGCGGTAGTCGGTGGCAGGGACTCTGCACTCCGCACTCCGCGCTCCGCAGTCCGCACTCTGTGCGATCGACGTTTCTCTGCGGCGCGGCGCGGTGCGAGGGGGTCGAACGTAGCTTTCCGGCTCGTTCGGTGCCGCGCCACCCCCGGCAACGGGGTGGAGACCCAGCAGAGAGGGAAAGGGACAGCTGGGTGCCGCCGCGCGGTGTAACAGCTTGCGACTTTGAACGCGGCGGAGCGGGAGGACCAGACCAGACCAGGGGGGGGGGGGGAGGAGGGGTGGCAGCAGGCACACGGAGACGGGGTTATATATTTACGGCCCTCCGTCGCGGAGAAAACTTTCGGCAAGGATTCGAGCCGTGAGAATTTAAAGTCCCACGAATCTGGCTAAGCGCGACGGACTTTTCCCTCGACTTGGAGCACCGCTCCGATAATCCGCTTTGGTATCGTCCCGCTTAGCCCGCGGAGTACGCGGAGAACGCGTCCAACCGTGGCCCCGGCGTTTACCGCGTCGCGTCCGGGAAAAACAGCCCTTCGGGATTAATCAAATATTTATCCGTTTGTGCCGCGTTGAACGTGTTCGCCGCCGCGATTTTAAAGCCTCCCCACCGTCGCGGTACTAAATGCTTCGTCTCCCATTCGCGCGGCGCGTAATCTGGGCAGATTATCATTTCGGAGACATTTGTCCAGCAAAAGCTGCATGCTAACGTTATTCGAAAGTAACGGTTTCACTGCGGGTGTAGGTGTTTCTGAGATACGAGGCGGATCTCCCCCCCGTCGCTCGGGTGCGTACGAAACTCCTCGAATATCGACGATTATATCGATAACAGGAAAAACAGGGAGCACTTGATACGAAATTACAATATGTAGGTAGCAATAATGCTAGGTATTTTAATATACGCGGCTCCCTGGTCGAGACTTCCGATACACAAACCGTAATTGAATTCACCGTTATAAGATTCCAATGCTGCACTGAGAAAGCCAGACTTTCTTTGCCAAATAAAACGCCCGATATCAAAGTTTAAAGAGCACTTCTTGTCTTTTACGCCTCGGCACAGTTGCGCGGGCGAAAACTTTGAAAAAACAACTCCAGGCCCGAGCGTGTAAAACTCTTCTGAAGGAAAAGCAACGGTCGCTTGATAAGAAGGATAGAAGCGAGTAGACAAAGGCCGATTATGTATTCTCCAGGAATGAAGCGTTATCGTGAAACAGTCCCCTTTATTTCGATTCTCGGAAACGACGGTATTATAGACGCTGTCTAAAGTGCCGACGGGGAGAATGTACCTTTCCTAACGAAATTAGCTTTCCCATAAAAATACCGGGTGAACGACGTGAGCGGCGCGGCGGAGAAACGACATCGCTTTAACGTATACACATACGCACGCGTGTGCGTAGCGTCGCGTCGTTAGACGCGCACACAGCCGGCATGATTTCCCTGCGAGATACTCTCATAGCTATTTATTACTTAATATTCGCAAGTTGCCACGGTTTCGAGGGTCGGCGAGAGTTTGCGCGATGTTTCTATAACCGAAAGAACTTGTAACGACGATAGATACTCCGGGGATACGAGACCGCAAATTAACTCGTTAAGGTAGACTTCGCGAGCCTTCACCCCTAAACTCGAGTGGTATCTCAATAATCGGCTTTAGTTCCAGCCGTTCCGATCTGCCAGCCACGATGCGCGGTTTCTTGCACGAGGGAAACGGAATTTCAGGAAGGATAACGGCGCAACGTCGAATATTATGTATCGCGTCGACGGTGAAAATTCGCGTCCCTCGAGCCGTCTAAATTCGTTCGGATTCCAATTCGTTTGGAACATTGGACGAAGTGGCGCGTGTAACCTCTGGGTGATTGCCCCGAACGTGAAAAAAAAGTCGAGTTAAACGAAACTGTTAGACCCAGGGAATTACAGCCGCGGGTAAAAAGCGCGAGAAATGTTCGCGGCAACTTAGAAGATACGGAAAATAAATTTATCGCGTAAAAGAAGCAGATGGTGGCTGGGGAACACGCGAAATCTGAAATTAACATCGATATCAAAAGTGGAACTAATTTCCGGTCTCTTTGAAATTTTCCTTTCTCCCTGTCGCGTCGCGGTTGCTTTCCGCGCGCAAGCTGGATGAAATACGTCTGTGGCTAGCTATTACGAAAACTGAAATAACGATACGCAAGTCCGCGAATAAACAGCGTGAGTGCAATTACCGTGTGCGCTCGGGGGAAACCGAGGCGAGGCATCTTAACCAACCCATCGGCCGCCACGATTCGTAATTCATGGTCGGTTCAGTTTTTTCGCAAGAAGCTATTTAGATGAGTTCGATACGATCCCTCGAATCGTCTGCTCGACCCTCTCCAGAACCCTTCGCCGATCCTTTTCGGGGAGCGGTGGTGGTCGCGGGGAGAATAAAAAGAAAACCCGTGTCGTACAAGTTGTACCTCCTTTTTCTCTTCACGACAAAGACAGCTACGATGATAAAAATCTTTTTGCGTCTGCATAATATCATAATAACTATGTAAATCAGGCCGGCGTACCAGTCCACAAACACAATCGGGCATTCGTATGCTAAATTCCCATTCCCGTTTTCCCACCCCCGCACCAACCCGGGCCACCGTTTCACTTTGCCAGGTGGTATATAGTATACATACATACACACATACACAAATATATGTATAGATATATAGTACCCGGTTACCTAACTCCGATAACGAGTTCAGTCCTTGAAAAAAAAAGGACCATCCCAGCACCTACTTTTCAAGCATTATCCACGCGACATAGCTAGCTACGCCGGGGTCTAAAATATCTTTCAACTCCAAACGCATCTCGCGTGCCAGTGCCTTCTACGGACGCGCCGAGTATCCTGTCGCTATTATGCAAACACACGCTCAATTTTGTTTGTTTTTTTTTTTTCAATTTTTCCAAGTTCTTGAAAAATAAATGCGGTGCAAATAAACTGTTTTTATTCGACTGTTTTCGACTCGTGGCAGGTATTTGGGTTAGGTCCGGTACACAGACCTCCGTGCCCCATAGATTTCGCAAAAGCAGTGGCGCTGCGTGTTTACGAGCGATCGAAATGTGGTGCACCGTGCACGCAGCGATCGCGTTCCCAACGAACCAGCAGCGAGCCGCGCCTTTAATGAATTTAATAAGCGTCGTAAACGCGTCGCAACGGCCGACAACGAGGTCGAACGAGACTTTAAACGGGGCTCGCAGATGGTGCCCTTCCCTCCTTTCGCGAAACCGATGCCGCATTTATTAATCGTAATGGTTATATAATTGCGCCTTGTGCAGTCGTGTTGTCGCGGTAATAGCTCTTATTATTCGCCCGCTCCGGCTGACCCACTTTACACACCGATTCCTACTTTCCGCGGATATTAACGCGCATCAAATATTATCTATCCCGTGGATTTACATTGTATCACGGAGAACGTAATTAAATGTGATCGAATCACACGGTGAATCGCGATAAAAGTCTCATTACGAATGCAAGCGATCAACCGGGCCGATACGCGATTAATTAAAGCGGCAGCGGTGTGCGGTAGATTGATTTTCTACGAATGTAATCCGTAATTTTCTTTCGACCAACGGAATATATTAACGACCGCCGGTCCGCCGCGCCGCTTTCGTTACTCCTCCGTTCCGCTCATCTTCTTCTTAGCCGGCGTAACTTTCGCAAACATTAATATCGCTCCTTTAATAAATGAATGGAGCCACCCCGCCGGCAAGTCTTTTTGTTTTGCCCCTCTAAAAGGAAGAAGGGCCCGCCGGGGCACTGACACGGTAATTCTCAGATTTGCTCGTCAAATATGCCAGAGGATTTAATAAATGCAGCGTCTCCCTAAAGTTTCGCGATGAAACTTAAATATCCCTGAAACGCGAGACACCAGGCCTGGCTGAGCTCGCCCGCTGAACCCGAGAACGAGATCCCGAACGTGCCCGCGAAATTCCTACATCCTCTCTTATTTTTTTTTTCGCAAATTAATGCGTTCGTCGGGCTAAGAATGTGCCGAGCGTTGCCCGAAAAAAGGAAGAGGGGAACGTTTGCTCTCCAGCAGGCAAGCTCGCCTTCCTTTCCCTTCCCTTCCCTTCCCGTTCGAGTCAACCTTCCTTCTGTACTCTCCTCTTATCTCCAAACTTGGCTGTTCTATCGTAATAACACGGAACTTTGTTAAACTCTCGTTTGAGGAAAATCTCGGCTGCCGTGGCTCTTCAACCTTAATGGCCGATTCAAGCTATCCTCGCCGAGTTAATGCGGAACACATCGAGCCGCAGTTTTCGTATTACAGCGTACCTACTCTGGATACGCTAACGACAAGTTGGCCAAATTTGTCCGCTCGCGATGTCGCCTGGCACCCGCTCTTTTCTTTCTCCCCCTTTTTCCCTATAAAGCCAAGATACTCCGAAGCAAAGACATCACGGCGGAGGCCACTTAAGATTTCTCTCGTAAAAGGACTCGTGCCTCGGGGCGGCGATTGGGAAATTTCGCGATACGAGGATATTATGAAAGAAGTTGGACCGTCGCTCTGGAATCTACGCGAACGGCGCGCATAAAGCAGCTTCCTTCCGGCGAGAAAAATTCGTGCTCTCGGTATCCCGTGGAAGAGTTGCTCATATTTTCGTTGCGCCGCTGCCGGCCATTTCTCAGGCTGTCTTTCCACCGGGAAACGATTACAGTGTATCTTCCGAGGGAAGTGGCGGCCAGGCGCGAAATAAGAGAGTAATTTGTCGAAGGTACGGCTGGGGAAACGTATCGCCGCTTCCTGATATGTATTTTTATGAAAGGTGCGCGTCGAACGGGAGAACGTGCCGGAACATCTGCGCGGCCCCACGATTCTTTATTCACGATAGGGACGCGGCGACATCCCCTACGCGTAAAAACGCTGCTCGCCCTCTCGTCGGTATCGGCTAGCACAGCCTCCGATTGCCTTTCGCCGGCTCCACCGTCGCCACCCTCCGAAATCACCGAAATATACGTCCAACGATATTTTAACCTGTCGCGAGCGATGCGCCCCATCCTCCCGCAGAGCTGGTCGCCTCGAATCGACCTTAAGGCTCATTTTCTTCCTATGCCGAACCAATCCGACCTCTCGCTGTGTCCTTTCCGTTCCTTCTTTATCTATGAATATCCGCGCATCGATCCTATAACGTTCGCCCGGCCCTCTGCAGCCGTGCTGGAAAAAATCGGAAAATACACGGACGCGCAAACTCGCGGGTATTAACGTGAAAATCTAGCTCACTCGTTCCTTCCCTCTCTCCCTTCGTTTCATCGCCATTTATACGTTTATACGGTGACGCGCTGCGCGTAAGGGCACTTAAACGCACATTGTCACTTTCGAGAGTGTATCATTAGCGAAACAGCAGCGGGAAATGTTTTGCACGCAGGTAGATATATCGCGCTCGAGGTACTCGGAGCGAAGTGGTCCTTGTAAGGCAAACATTGAGCGTCGAGTCCGATTGCCGTATCTCTTTCGGCTCTAATCCTCCCCGTTCGGTGTGTATTAGCCGAAAAGAAATGCAGTTGGCGGCGCATTCGATGGCCGCGCCCGGGCCGCGGCCACTCCAGTCGGTGGAAGATGCTACCGTAACCTGTACACCAACGGAGATTGAATTATTTTTCTCTCGGAATAATTTCGCCATAAAATAAAAGCGGTGGCGGTGGGGTGGCCCGGGCGTAGGCGCACCCATGCCTCCGACTTGAAGGGAAACGAAACGATCCCGCGCTCCTCTCTCCCCGCCCCGTTCCGTTTCCTCCGGCCTCTACCCGTTTTCCCGTTTTCCCCGTTTCCTCTTTTCTCCCTTCTCCTCTATGCTTCGCCGCCATTCACCGTTCACCGCACGGGTACTGGGGCTCACGCTGCCGCCACTATTTTCCTCCACGTTTCCTTATATTACATTCTAGATAGGGCCGCGAGGACGACAACGCCGCGAGCTGAAAATTCCTTGCCTCTCCTGTTTCTGTCAGTGAATATCTTATCATAATAGCAACGGTGGTGTTTTCTCAGGTCCACCGGGCCCAAACTTCGTTCCACCCCCGGTTTCCCTGATTTCCCTCCCCCTCTGCTGAGAGGAAGGGTTGCCTCCCCCCCTCGAATAACAAATCCCCTGGAAACTCCCGGTGCTCTCTCGAGCTTCCATAAGCAGTTGCGACTCGGTATCTTTGAGTATCGCCGCTACCAGGCACAGCTGCAGTCTGCAGCGTTCTTTTTTTTTCGCGCAGCATGCAATAGTCGCATCGTCCCCCGGTCGCGCTCACGCCATTCTCAAACTTTCACTCGATAGACGCCCGATAACGCGCCACGTGGCAATCCTCCTATAGTCCTGCAGCGATCACTTCATTTTCATCCAACCGTTCGTTCTATCTAAATCTTACCGAACATTCCCGCCCCGCGAAACCGTATCGAAGATTACACTCTTTCGCTTCCCCTCCGCCGCGGAGTATCTCAAGTTTTTTCGGAAGATTTCGGCGGAAAGTTGCCCGGTGAAAGCTACGCGGAAAACTGCCGGGACACTTTGGAATTCCCGCGATTGCCTCCACCAACTTTTCCTTATTTCATATAGAGTTTGTTCGCGATAGCGTCGCACGCGTTTCGTTCAACTTCTTTTTCATCGTCGCGATCAATTCCCTGATAGACGCTGCACCGGAATATAGCGAAAGGTTTCACGTTTCGCCGCGTGTTTGCGTCACGTTCGAGCAAATCCTAGCCAATGATCGACTTCCTCCTGATTCCGATCTTTCTTATATTCCATCGACGCGGCGCGACGGTGTCGGTGGCGAAAGACCAACTATCTATCTATCTGCGGGAGAAATCCTTCGCCTGGTATCTGGAGAGATTGCCTCTGCATAACGCGTCGTCTTTGGCCATTAGCCAGTGACGGTAGATCGGTTGACAGGAAATTGAGACTATGCTTCACTCGCGACTGTTCGATATTATATGCGCCAACAAGCTGTTAATCGCTGTCATTGCCCCGTCACGTACGCTTTAACGAGGGCAACGAATCACGGCTATCGAATCTGCACCCGCTGTAAGCGATGTGAATTATTTTTCAGGCCGCACGCAAAATACACGCGCGCCACTCGCATGTTGCTACTGCCTCGCGATTTCCCGGTATTCCACGCCCATAAATCTGCGACCCCGTGGTAAATAGCTTGGATTTAAATTTCATGGGAGAGCTAATCGTAGCCGCGCACTTCTCTTTCGTCGAAGGAGAAACGGACCGGACCAGTAAGTAGCAGGATGTGCTCAGTTGTTTCTTTTTTTTTTTTTAGGGGAAGGTAAAGCTCGCGAGTAACGTAGCTATGGATGACGAAACGAACAAGGCTGCGCTGGAAGCAGCCGGTTCTCCGCGGCTGCTTTCGAAAAGCCTCGATAACTCGCGGCTATTCATCGAGCGACTCGCACTTACCGAACTCCACCGTTTTTGCAGATCTGCCGAGCTTTGCGGCACCGATCGGTAATGTGACCGCAGCCATCGGAAAAGAAGCCATTCTACCGTGCACAATCAGGAAACTGGGAAACTACAAGGTAAGGGATTTAAATGTTCCGCGGTAAAGAAGGGTGGGACGAGCCGGCGTGGCGACCGGTGGAACGTTAATTAGCCAGCTCGCGAGTCTACGTAGGTATAAACGGGTTTACGGGTCCACGAATTCACGAATTCAGGAATTCACGAGCTCGCCAGTTCGCGAGTCGCGGGGGCCGATAAGGGGTTTCGAGATTTCGGTAATCTCGTGGAAATAAATGAGTCGCGTGGGTGTTTGTGGCAGATGTCAGTGCCTGTGTGTCTTTTTGCGCGCTCTTCCCGTCCCTTTCCGTCTCGAGTAACTTTCCCAACAGTTTTCCGTCTAAGAGGCCATCGTATTCATTCACCAGGTGGAAATAAACCGAAAGTTTGTCCGTTCGCCGAGGAGTCGTCGGACACGAGAAAGCTTCTCGGAACTTCTCGACAGCGACACAATTCATTAAGCGCCGTGCCGAGCGACCAGATGAAATTAAATGCTATTTCGCCACCAGCGATTAACTCTTTGCGCGGCGGGCACACGTCCCGCCTGTATTTCTTAACGTTACGAGCTTTATCTCCGCCAAGATTCGCTCCAAAGCGCATTTATCTGCCCGTGTATAAATATGCACCTACAAAGCTTCCGTTTCAATCGCGTAACTCGAACGACGTTTCATTCCCAATCGTTCCGCACCAGATGAAAGAGATGCGCAGCAATGGCCCGTCGGTTCCCGCAATTTTTTAGTTTTCTCAGGTTACAATAATAAATCCATCTGCCGCGCGTCTCTCCTCTTCCATGCTTCATATTAATACCGAGCTCCCCTAGCAGGCACTATTTGGATTCTTGTGCACCGGAAAGAGGAATTCGCCGGAAAAAAAGAACGCTCGAGCAAAGTTTTGGGTACTTCGACAGCGGCGCGGCGCGGCGGCCGGCGGTTTCCGCTTTTTGCGCGGCAACAACGCAAAACCCTCGGGAAAATTTCTAAAGTTTATTTACCTGGGGCGCGTCGCGAAGTCTGCCGACGAAAAACCACTGGAAACGGTTAAAACAGCGCTGCAACGATAGAATTAATAAGCAACTTTTCGCGTGGAAACATCGAGAGGGTCTGCAACGGGAAAAGTGTATCCGTTCCGCGGGAATCGCCGACGAGCAGAGATTACCGCGGGCAGAAGGCAAGGCTGGCATATCGCTTACGAATCTCCGCTTGATAAACTCCGATTCCGCTCGTCCCCTCGAGCTGTTTCACTGGCAAACGCAAAATAAGACACCGTTTCGAGCTGGCTCGAAGGCACCCCGGGCTATTAATCGGCCTCAAACTTTCGGCCCTTTGCGATCACCGGATGAAAAATAGTGGAAACCACCGCGGGCCGGCTAGCTTGAAAACATTAGGTCGATTCGCGCGATAAAGTCTACGGAAGTAACTATTTGCCCGCGCAACGTATCCAGCTTGATTCCGAACCAACGTCTTTGCGACCCAACTCGGATAATTTCGTTCCTGTGCAACGTGCAAACGGTCGATTGATTGGTCGATTAAAAACTTGCACCGCAAGGCATTTTGCGTTCTTGTGGCTCGAGCAGAGCCGACCGTTCCGACACCGATCGCTCAGACTCCAGGAGAAACTTTCAACCCATTCTAACGTACGGTGGAGCACATTAAAAACGCTGTTATTTCGTACTGTTTTTCACGGTGGGCATTTAACTGCGCCGGTAGCCTACACAGCCAGCGGAATAATATTCGATAACCACAGATTTGTATTCACACGAATCCATTCTACGAAACTGCCGTGCTGGAACGCTGGCCACGCTGCTCTTCGATGAAACAGCCCTGCGCCATTTCGCCATTTGGCCCTTTAACCTGTCCCGCGACAACGGCAGAAACGCCGACGCCGCTGCGAAATAACACTCGCTTGTTTAGCTCCAGCTGGCTTTCTCTTTGGCGCGACGCGACGCGGCGATATCACGCTTTCAAATTAGGAAAATGCGATCCAGTCGTTTCGCGTGGCGATAGAAAGCATTTCACAAAGCTGAACGATATCCGTGGCCGTGGGTTAGAGGGTGTATCGATTCATGCTTCGACGTCGCATGGAACTGTATATCGACGCCGACGCTGGGAAAGTGCATCCAAGCCGGGCAGCTGCATTTTTATTAAACTTTCCATCGGCTCTCGTCGCGGCTCTTTTGTTTAGTTTCCAGTGCGTGCTCCTGCCGAGCATTTTCCTTTGCCTCCCGACTTCTATCTCGCCTGTTCCCTCGACAGCGCGAGGCGGGATCGCGAGGGTATAGGGAGATACTAGAACCGCGGGGGAACTGCAAGGCTGGTTAAAGAACTGCAAGGTTCGTTCGGAGATTCTGAAACACTCGCGCCTTTTCTCTGTTACGAGGCGACTCTGGATCGAGTGTTCGAAGAAACGTATTCGTTCCACGCGAGCGAGCTCGTTCCCCCGTACGTCTTGCCATTTTTCACGCACGCATTAACTCCCGAGGTGGCCTCGCAAGGTGCTCCTCTTTCCTCTTCCGTTGCACCTCTTGTTTCGCATCGAAAGGTTTGTCCCGCTTGACACGTAGTAAACGGATGAACGTGCCGGACCGACGAGCAATCTTTCGCAATGGTGTCTGCCTCGCACGACTTGGCGGAATTGCTGCCTCGCGGAAATCCAATTCGCAGGAACGCTCGCAACTTGGCCCACGCGACGCGAGGCGGGCGCGTCTCCGTTGATCAAAACTTATCAGAGCGTCGCGTCGCGTCGCGTCGGGGCGCCAAGGCGCCGAGCCGTCGCACGCGTTCCCGCTTTTCGCGCCGCGCAAAATTCCTTTGATCCATTGTTCCGCTAACACGCGCAACTTTAAGGCGTCTCTATTCTTCGCCAGACCTTTCCACCTTTCTGTTCTTTTCGCGACGCGGCTTCCTCCTCCAGAATCGCTGTTAACCGTTCATGAATATATAACGGGGATCCGCCGTGGGCCACGCTTCCAAAAATCCCGAGAAATATTTTCCGAGGACTTTGTAAAAGGGAAACCGTGCAACGTACACACATACGCGGAACCATTCGCGAGTATTCCCGTCGTCGCTCGCCCGCTCGCTCGCAGTCGGCCGCGTCGGAACGCGCTTTCATCCCCTCGGTGAAGAGGCGTCAAAGAGGAAAGTTGAAATTTCATACTTGTATCTCGTAACCCGCGTAAAAATTACTGCAACGTAGCGGCTCGAGTTGAGACGTTGAGAGAGCTTCAACGGTTCTAGCTGTCCGCCACTTCTCCCCATTTACTTTTGCTGGAGCCCTTCCCGCCTTTTCTTATCGCTCCCGTCCTCCTTCCCAACCGATTTCTCCAAAGCCCCGGCCTGTCTAGGCAAAGAACGTTCCCGAGACCTTTTATACATACATACACGCGCCCCATTCGCGGCCGAGTAGAGCCAGGTAAATCGGCGGGACGCAACACGCCAAGCCCTTCTTTTACCCCTTATTTCGACTTCTTGGAAGCTGAATCCAGCAAAGGAAAAAATAACTGACAGCGACGTTCACTCTGAAGAGGGAGCTGTGTCGAGGGAACAGTCGTGTCGCCAGGATCTTGATCGTCGAACATAGTCATTTGCCCACCACCCACTACCAGCAGCAACATCGCCAGCGAGGTAATCGGAACGAGCGTGCCACTTCAAAGCGATTCTCTCGTGATTCTCGCCGTGGAAAAGACCTCTGGGGGGAAGTAGAAGATTTATGGCTTCCGAAACTCCATCAGACATATTTGGCCCGAGTTTCCCGTCTCGCGAATTCATTAAGAGACTCGGAGCTTTTCTTTACGTCGACGGGCAAATATTGCGCAACGTTTACCCTCCAGTGCCTATATAAATGAGAAACGTTTGAAGCGCGCCAAGATTCAAGATTGTCAATTGATAACCATGTATACCGAATTCATTGCGAATCGGTAGTACGATTCAGACGCGTCCAAATCAAGAGCCGTTGGATCTTTCCAGTTTGCCGGATTTTTTAGAAAAGAGAAAAAACACGAGAGAGCGCGAATAGAAGGTAAAGTGGAGGAGAAAAATCGAAGGCGACCAATCCCGGGTTGGAATGAATGGGGACTGAACGAAAGGCGGGGTACACGCTTCGTACCACCATAAGGGGTCATTCTGGTTAGACGATTTGAGAAAATCGATTTTTTTTTATAACATTTTTCGAAAGTAGATATCTTCAAGAATGTACTATTAAATTTTCATTGAAAAATTCTAATTATTTTCGCTTCTACGTAGGTATTTTGTAGGGAGCGCAGAGCCTCGACCACCGTACATAAAAACTTTGAACGCGTTTTTCTAGGAACGGCATTTTTTCACACGGTGCAGGTAAAATCTCAAAATCTATCGAACCGATCGCTTTATAAATTGAACTGATTATTCTGCACACCTATACCTCTGGTCGGTACTACAACCAAGTATTTCTGTTGAGTCTAACCTACTTTTAAAATCGAAAATAGCACAGTAAACACAGCCAAAATACATTGATTCTTGTATTTTGCCCACCATTTTGTTAATTTTAAGGATAAATTATTTATTCTAGTACGGGCCATAGCGACTGTCATACTGATCAAGGATCTGTTTGTATTTTTGGTTTTAAATAAGTTCAACTGCTGAAATCACCTGCACGACTGAGGCATGAATTTTTAAACATGTCATCAAAATCGCCATCAAAACCATTTTAGAAGCAATAATTTTATAACTTTTATATTTTTCATTTACCGTAGAAATGTAGTTTAATCGATAGAAAGAAGTTTTATTCCATTACTATAATTCCTGTCTTCGCAATAAATTCCTGAAAATCGCTGAATTTATCGGCGCGCTAACCAGAATGACCCCTTAAGTGAGCCCCCAGTTCCTTATTTCCCCCCGTTTTTTGCAACGTCCTTGCTCCGGCGCTCGAAACCTGTTTACCTTCACGGCTGGATGGGTCGACCCACTTCCCTATTACTCTTCCACCGGCTACGCGCGCTACATGCGTGGTCAGCGAAATAGGAGACACCGGTCGAATCAGCCAAGCGTTAAAGTAAACACGTTTCGAGCGGCCGCCCGGAGGGACAAGCACGCGGAATGAAAAAACCTGGGTAAATAAACACACGAGCCTCGCTTAGGGTCGTGCGGAGCGCGTAGCTCACCTCCCATTCATCGATTCCATTGACAGATCGACGGAAGTTCAAAGTGGCACTGTCGATCGGTCAAGACTACCTACATTATGTAGATCTAACCGTCGAATTCACTTTAAGCGAAAGAAAGATCCTTTAACGCCTAGTAGATCTTACCACTTTACTGGGGCCGGTAATTCATCTTGCCAGCTAACGACTCAAGTTTCAAAGAAGCTTACGGAACGATCGTTCGATCATCAGCCATTTGTAGGAGCGTGAAAAATAAATTAGTATGTAAAGCAGCGTTTCGCCGGCTCGCCTGAATAAAACGGCGAGCCCGCGTCAAGAGGACGCTAATGACGCATCGTTACGACCGGATCTTCCGTCGTTAACTCGATTCAGGATTCAGCGACGGTTCAATTTCCATGTCCAAGCACGGAATGACGATTCCGATGACGATCAATCTTCCCGGAGACGAACGTTTGCGGGTTAAATAACATAAGCTGTGCAGAAAACGATGGAGGAGGTGGAGGGAGAGAGCGGGGCGAGGAAGCGCGAGAAGAATTCTAGAATTCGTTCGCCGCGACTACTCGGAACGCGCCTCCACTAGAAGACGCCGTAAGTTTAATTGCCGTGGGTCGCGCGTCGTCCTTTCATAGGAAGCGAGCTTTCGCTTTGTCGAAAGAACGGGAGAACGATCAATTCGGTTCCGTTTCATTCACTAATAATACAGAACTTTCGCTCGGATAATTCTGTCGGACTGGGCAGCAGCCCCAGCTGCAAGTAGATTCGCCTTTGCCGTTCAAGTCCCTCGCACCTTCGCCTCGGCAGAATTTAATTATCGTGTAATGGTAGCTCGCTTTTACGGCAACGCGAGTCGGCACTCATTTTCCCTTCTTAGAATCGAGTTCATTGATCCGTTGGTTCGCGCGACGCATTCGCCTCGGGTCGGTCTTCTTGTCCGATTAATTGGGAGTTGGGAGTTGTCGGCCGCATTCGATTTGCCTGCGATCGCGTTATCTTTCCGTGGCGCGAGGCGCGAGAGAAACTCGCGAATTGAACAGCGATCGGCCGGTTCCCCTCTATCCGAGCGTTTCGTGTGGATTCACTTATAGCTTTCGATCCAGACCGTTCCGTCGCTGATTAACGCCGGAGTCTCGCCGTCGACGGCACGACTTTGGCAACTCCGTTCCTCCCTCGCCCTCTCTTTCCCTCTCTCGCCCTCGCCCGGCCTCTTTCTCGAGCATCCCATCAAGCATCGATGAACCGGAGTATTTTCGGGTATGGAGTCGCTGCCAGGCTGATCGAGGGTGTGGGAATCAGAATAGAGAGTACAGGGGGGCTGATGTTGAGAGAGCACCGTGGGGGGGGGGGGGGGGTGGACGAGCCGCGGGAGGATGAGTAAGAGGAGGACGGGGCGGAGAGACGACGGGTGTGAGTTGGCCGGAGTGGTGTTTCCCTGGGGTAAGCATGAGCATATACTTGCCCGGGGCTTATTCAGACAAATCGGTGATTGCTGCGGAGGCGAGCGAAAGGGTAGCTCGCCGCTGCATCACCACCACCACCACCACCGCCGCCGCCGCCACCATCACACCACTGCCACTGGTAGTAGTACCACCAGCATCATCACCGTCGCTGCCGTCCACGCTGCTACCACTACTGGCAGCAGACCCACGCGGTACCCTGCCGGAGCGACAGGGACAGGGGCTCGAGCCTGAAATCCGTGATGGGGGCTGAAAGAGAAGGAGAAAGATGGACGGATACAGATAGAGGGAGGGCAAGTTTTGGTAGAGGAGAGAGAAGGAGAGAGGAATGGATAGACCGAGACGAAACGAGATCGTGGAGGTTAGAGCGAAGAACTGTGGGATGGAAGGAGAGAGAAGAATGATTGTTTCCATGATTACAATGGAACGGAAGAGGAAGAGGGATGGCGGCTGGCCCAACGAAAGGGTATGGGGAGCAATCTCTTAGCGCTAACGTAGATTCGTGGCCCAGGGTCTCTCGAAATATTACACTGGAGGGGTAGCGAACCCGCCGGGGGAATTTCCTAACTCCGCGAATAATGTGTGTCAGCCGTCGAACTGGCTGTTTCCGGATTTCATAGAGGAATCTCGCGGTTCGTTTCCAGGCCTTGGCAGGGGTAACGTGCAAGTGCTACCAGCAGATCCGTACGTCGACACCGATGCGATGCAATTTGCGCGCTTCCGCGAACACCGTTGTAACGTGTAACGTCTAACGTGTGCATCTGCTGGCAAACACTGATAACAAGGACAAACCGTTCCAAGGAGGCAGACGTGGCTGCTCTTGCCCTCGGACTTTCTAATCCCGAGAGCTTTCGTCGGCAAGAGCAGCAGCGGAAACGCAACGGATCCCAGATAATCGTACGCGCGTCGGAATTCTGCGAGATGCAGGGTATTCGAACGGGATCGAGATCGAGCGCACCTTTTATCGGATAAGAAGCTGGTCCCAGCGGGACGGCCGTGCCGAGCGTTACCCTGGACTACGATCGAACGAATCGTCGTTATCTTTGTCGTCGAGATAACGACTCTGCAGGCGACGTAATAGTTTCCGTTCTCGTTCTGCGCGGGACAAACTGTTGTTCCCTCCGTGACAAAGTACTTAAGACATTATCGATCGCGATCGCCCTCCAACAACGAAAGAATTCAAACGCGACCGATCACCCTTTCCGCTACGTTCCTCGCCACTTATCCCTTCCTTCCGGGAGCCGGTACCTTACTTATCCTCGGCCGCCGATTATCTTCGGCGAGGCTTTCTTCCATCGGAGCGCGACTATCTCGTAGAAAGTGTTTCGAGGAAACGTCCCGGTATCTAATTAGGTCCGTAATTATCGCCAGCTGCCGCGATTCCTCTGAATTTCCCATTCCCCGGCCGTCGTCTTAGCCTAGGTAAAAGCAGATTTCTCTGGGAGTCCTGGTCTCGTCGCGAGGCTACTCGCACCCTCGAGCGCCCTTCGGTGGGAGAGTTTCTTGGACGGGGAGAGCAGGTTCGGGAGCCGGCTTACCAATGTATCTACTAACCGCAATGATCGGTGTCGCGTGGTATCGTGTAATCCCTCGCATACGGGCCTATAGCCGGACGGACATACGGGATGTGCGCGACAGTCACTTTGGATTAATTACCAAGTGCAGCGTTATAGATAACGCGTAGGAGATGCGGGAGTAGGTTGTGGGGGCAAAGGGGCTATACGACGTTAAATTGAACCTTTCGTCGGGTTGATTCCTGCGGTGCCCCCGGCACACAGGTTCTTGTCGAGCTCGCCTAAGAGCAATTACCGATGCTGGCCGTACGTGCGGCCACGTATCGCTCCTGGATATACACTATACAGGCACATACGTCGGCAACACGGAAAGCTGGTAGGTATGTTATGTACATACACGCGACACAATATCCACTGGAGCTGTCCTCTATTCTACGGGCCGATCGGCACCGCTCGCCGAGCGGCCGGAGTCTAGAGGGTGTCAACTCGCGCTTATCTCGACACGGGGCTCAAAGATCCTTACAGATCCTGCTTCTCTCGTTACACGGCCATTCTCCAGGCGGAGGCTATCGGCATGGCCGTCGATAGACGGTCAATGTTTTCCAAGAGAATCCCGGCTTCGAGCAATCTCCACGCGCCTGTCTCTTTGATTTGTCACCGGCCCTCTAATCATCCACGTACGCCCGTTCCATATGCGCGTTACAATAGAAACGTCGACGTGGGAAACCGCGTGCATAGGGGAGGGCCAGGAGGCTGGTTGCGTGTCCACGTGTCCGCGTGCCAGGCCGCCCCGCCGAGTATGTATTAGGTGCGTAGGCGCGGACACTGTAGGATCGTACGACAATAATTAGGTCGGTTGCGGTGTGTCTTTTTTTCCGCTGTGCCGTTATTTGTCGAAATAGAGGATGGATTAGGAGCGGCGAGGGGAAGGAAACGCACGGTTGGGATCCGGCTAGATTGGATGGGGGGGGGGGGGGCGAGAAATGGTGGAAAGCTCGTGGAATATAAAAGAAGGTAAGAGGGGCCTGGTTGAGTGTAAATGGTGCGGGGGCTCGGCTCGGGGGACGGGCATCTACGGATCCCGGGATCCTCGGATTTTCATAAAAAGCCAGAGCTTTTGTTCGATGTCTCAGGTGGGATGGCTGCGAATGGAGGATCAGACGATATTGTCGATGGGTCAGCGAACGGTAACCCACTCGCCCCGGTTCCTCGTCACGCTGGAGAACGCGAAAGCGAAGAATCAGAGCCAATCGAGGGAGGAGGAGGAGGCCACTTCGCGGCTGCATATTCGCCAGCTCCGGGAAGCTGACCGAGGCTGCTACATGTGCCAACTGAACACCAAGCCCATGTTGAGCCAGCTGGGATGCGTGGATGTCCTAGGTATGCCTAATTGCGCGTTATACCGCATTCCTACGGCTAGCTAGTGTCGGCTGTTTGCGGTGGCTCGGTAGAGACGTCACGTACGCACCCACCGATTTCGATTAGCCTGCCGCGAGAAGGGATGGAAAATATGCGCGCCTCGCCGACGCTAGAATACGTTTGAATGGGCCTCGCCAGGACGAACCGTAACGTTACGTTGCTCGCCCGCCTTCTATTCGTTCCACCCCCCCTTTCGCCCACCCTTTACCTCTTTGTCCTATCCTCCTGACTCCTCCGCTTCCATTGCCCCCGCGTTACATACGCGCGTACATTACCGGCGATTCTATGTGGCCCCCGATGTACATACACGATACGTACGTATCGCGCGTGCATGCGTGGACACCGGGGGAGAAAGGGAATTCATCGAGAGTGTGCGTATGCCTGCCTCGGCATTCAACTCCAGAGAGCGATCGGCCCGAATGGAATGAAATTCCTTTGTGGCCAAACACAGGAAAGGTCCCGACCATTTCCTTCCTTTTCTTTTCTTTCCCCCTTTTTTCCAACCAACTGCGGCCCAAGCTTCGCTCCAACCCCCAACTCCGACAGCCCGAAAGCCCGAAAGCCGACCTGTACGGAGAATATTTGTCCAAGTTGAACGCGTGTAATTGAAATGGCTCCGGTACTCCTTCAAAAGAAACGAGATTTCATCGCGAAAATGTTCCTTGCTGGCAGCATGGGGGGCTAGATGGTATTTAATTTTCCTCGGGAACCAGGCGTTTTAACCTGATTTCACTCCGGTCAGACGTAGCGGCAGACGAGCCAGCCAGGCCAATCTCCAGGCCGGCCGTTAAATCATAGCGGATCTTTATGGCGCCCGTGATTTCGGGACGCGCTATCCTGTAAATTTCAATGCGACCGTGCCGCGCTTCAAATCTCCGACTTCGAAGTATAGTTGAAAGTTCTCCCACAGCCCTCCACTCGAATTTGCACTAGGCTTGGTTGCGTTGAAACCGCGACCCGTACTAAACGGGACGAAATCGCGGACGGTAGTGGAGCGTTTTTAATCGCGTCCGCTCGCCGGCCGCGGTACGGATCAGACAATCTTCTTTCAGTCCCGCCAGATATACTGAGCTCCGGCACCTCGGAGGGTGAGGTTTCCGTTCTGGAGGGCGAGAACGCCACCCTCTCGTGCAACGCCTCTGGAAGACCGCCACCTCGCGTGCTCTGGCGACGCGAGAAAAGTGGTTCCATACTTATGAGGGGTCTTCACGATTCGCTGATACCAGGTAAGATATTACGCTTTTATCTCGCCTCGAGAACTATCGCATCCGTCGCGGCGCGCCGCGTCGCGTCGTTGCCGCTGACAAATAACCTTCGATTCCCTTCCCTTTTATTAATTCCTTCCCTACTCGACCGACCGTCGGCCGAGCTGCCCTCAAATATCGCCCCTCGAGTGTCCCTCCTTCTTTCTTCGAATCCCTCCTCCGGCTTCTCCCCCTCGGCACACGGTTTCCTATTAAAGCATAGTCTGCTTGCTTCCGTTGACCAAGCCTTCGGAAACAATTTCGGTTCAAGTGAGATTCCCTCTGTCTTCCCTCAACCTTAACCGGGTAGTAATTAAAATCTCGATCAAAGATTCGCGGGAGTTCGGTTGCTTTCGGGAACTAATTATCCAAGGTGTCCGCGCGAGACGATTCGCCATCACGATCCGCTTAGCGGAACATGAAGACGTCGTAAATTCGCCAGTCTACGTGATGCCACTGATCGAAAGCAATTACGCTGGAACACGTCCCATCGAATAGGGATTAGCTTGTCCGCGATGACTTTCAATATCTTTCGGTTACGCGCAATTACACCGCGATTCTCCGGCGTATCGTTTCACATAGTCCAAGGAATTGGCGCGTGAGTTTTTCTCGAGGTAATCGCCGCGGATCGGTGAATATATCGCGACTGAATGGCCAACGTTCGATGGATATTTCGCCCGGCGGTGCGGCAAATTCGTTGATCGCCCGAAATATTAATGGAACGAATTCTCGGCCGGTACCTACTGATAAATCGATACGCAATATTTTCAAGCACAGTCGGCCGTTGTATCGAAAGTATCCGTAGACCGGGCAAGCCGTGAGTTGTCAACGCGAACAATGAATCTCCCATTTTCGATGGATCTCATTAGGCGCGTGACACGCTCTATCCGAATCCCGAGCCGGCCCGATGATTTATGCCGTGCGTTCAGCCGACGATAATGTAATTCGTCGCGTTCCACCGATTTCGAAAGCGTCGCGATCCTATATGCATAATTAAACGATAATAACGCGCGATAATGTAAGCGATCTGAGCGGACTTATTTTCTAAACACTCGCTCCGCGTTAAATCGGTGGACGGCAGCTATTAACCAGTCGCGCAAACCATTTCCGAAGGTGAGATTTAGGGTTGTAGTGGGCGGTGTTGTTTTCACGCAAAGAACGTATCTCGCGTGTAATTTGGTGTATGCGCGAACGCTGGCCCGTGGCCAGCGATATGTATACGAGAGCTTTCAACGAGATATTCATAGGAGATACGATTTTATAGTGGACAGCCAGTCCGGCGAGAAGCTGGAATTAACCAGGGTAGACAGGAGGCAAATGGGGGCTTATCTTTGCATAGCTAAGAACGAAGTGCCCCCGGCAGTGAGCAAGAGGGTCTACCTCAGGGTAAACTGTGAGTAATTACGAACGGTCGATTGCTATTTTACCGAATCTCGCAAAACTTGAATAAAGCTCTGGTTTCTCGGTGCTTTCTACTTTTCTGTCGATCCGGCGGCGTTCACCACCGCCCGCGCTTTTTGGCCACGGTTTGCGTTGCGCTTTCCGCGATAGTTAAATCATCAGCACAACGTATTTCAGTTCCGCCGAGCGCCAAGGTCCCCAATCAGCTGCTAGGCTCTCCCCTGGACACGGACGTGTCGCTCGTCTGCTTGACCGAAGCTTACCCAAAGACGATCAACTTGTGGACAAGGAACGAGCAACCTATAATGAGCGGGTATGTAAAGCTGGATTCCCACTAGCCGTCCTGCCGCCGCACAGTGGTTCGTCCTATCGATGATCTAGCGGGAGAAAAGTCCAAAATCGTGACCCATCCAAAATGAACGAATCCTTGTCATACCACAAGCTACCGAGTCAGGGATATCGAAATGATACGGTATGCAAATTTATATGTATTTTATAATAATAACGAGCGTCCAAATGTACGCGCCCCGGGCCCTTAGTAAGGTAAATGTCCCCATTACTGACCGCGTCCCCATTAGTGACCAATTATTCATTTATATTGTTTATTGCAACACAGAAAGCAAAATATCAACCAGTAAGTTCAGAAATTATTATTAGAGGTATCTCGTTTATAGTTGCATACGTTATTTATGCAGCCGTACATTCATTTTTAAGTAAATTCACATGTAAATTTTACAGGCTCTAATAACGCGAGGTTATACTACAGATATCATTAAACTGGCAAATTTTACAATAAAAATACATGGATCCATGCAGTAAGTTACTCAAATTAACTGGAAATATCTACAGAATTATAAAATAATGAGAAAATATTCATTTTCTTTCATTATTGTAGCAGAGAATCGATAAATTTTAAGTTGGTCAATAAAGGGGACATCAGGTCCAATATAACTTTCACCACAATAATTGTATAAATAGTCAAATATCACTCTAAAATCAATTTGATTAAGAAACTAGAGACTTCAAAAAATATAATGATCCATACTTTATTCAAATATTGTCCTATATTATTAAAAAAATTACTATTTCGAACCAGTCGCACTCTTAAACGGTCGCTAATGGGGACATTTACCTTAACTGTTTGTTAGAATGCATCAAAATCAGCTATAAATCGGTAGTGCTCCGTTGTATCGCAATTAAGATTGTTAGTATTTTACAAAATGGATTGCAAACGTACGAGTAAGTAGTAAATGAATTTTCAGCTATGAATATTTTAATTTTCAACGAACACAATTCAAATATGATCATACAAATCGTGGACTTTTTCAATAGCGTTCGTTGGAAATGCTCTGGATATCCGGGAACCTCGTGGAACCTAGAAATTTTTGTGGCGTTTTGTTCTGTTTGCTTTATAGAATACATATTTTCAAGTTACAGCTGCAAATATTTGCAACTCTGCTTTGTTAAACTGTTCGTTTGTTCGTTTGTAAAGTTAGGTTAGTCGCGAAACATAACACAAAATCGGAAAATAGCTGGATTTTCAGGGGTGAATTTTACCCCCTTAGACTGAATTTTTGGGCAGCAAAAAAAATTGCGTAATACATACCGATATATCCTCTACATATCCCCAAAGTTTCATAATTTTAGGAATTTTCGTGTTGGGGATCTTCCCTTGTGGATGGTGAACGTTTTAAAGGTGGTAAAACAATGTGGATGGTGTTTTTCAAACATTTTCATCTAATTGATGATTTGTGGACGAACCGCGACTTTTGTCCCGCTAGCTTCTTAATGGACGAACCACTGTGCGCCGTCCAAGACGGCTAGTGGGAATCCCGCTTAAATGGGCAGCTGATCTCGCCCAAGATGCACCGGATCTATTTCATTTTCATACGCACCTATGCATTCCGTGCGCTATCTACCTAAGCTGTACCTACGTAGGGTAAATCCGGATGAATCGGTGGGGCAGGGGAGGTAGTTGAGTCGCTATATTTCAGACTCTTCGCGTAAGAGCGCGTTAAGGTATGGGACAATAGCTTTTGCTAGGAGTTAAACAGTTGAGTGAATAACGTCATTTCGCTTCCTTCTGTGTTTTTCTGGATTTATAAAAAAGTAGCGTGCAGAATCGTATTTAAAATATACTTTTATGGTAATTTTCGTTTAATGTTTTGGATAATAAGATAAGGTAGAGGTATTAAGGGACAATGCAGCGAAAGTATTTGGCCATGTTAACGCCTCCTTTCAAAGCTAACGAGAATAGAATCTCTGTCTGCAGAAAGGAGAGATGGTCGAGTTATGATTCGGATAAATGGCTTCACTTTTAAATTGTGGCTGCCTCACTTTCTAAACTTTTATTCTATCAGTTAAATTTACAATTTTTTTTATCTTTTCTATGTATTTATTTTATTTATACACTTTTATATTCATTTGCTTTTTGTTTGATGTGTTTTTTACATGCTTAGAGTAAACAAATTAAATATCAATAAATCCGTAGCTATTCACTCATAGTTAATTTTGCTTTCTTCTTCGCTATTTGTTCATGAATAATTGTGCGAGTGGTCTCTCCGAACGGCGAGCACTTCGGGAGAGATGAGACGATGTCACGACTTCGGTTTTCAAGCCGATTTTTCAGGAAATACTTCCTTAAGACAAATATCGACCAGTTTTCCTGAATCAGCATACAATTCTCAAGATATTAGGTTTATTCTAATAAAATAAATAATATCGGTATTAGTTTTAATAAGGATTTTATGTTAGGTTAACCGACTGTCCCGGACTTACCCTATGTATCTGTGAACGCAGCGGTAGGTACGAGGTGAACGAACGGGGACACCCGGACGAAGAATGGAAGACAACGATCGAGCTGAAGATAAGACAGTTGGAGAAAACAGATTTGGGCGAGTACACGTGTTCGGCGTCCTCAAGCATGGGGAAGGCCGAAGCCACCCTCAGGGTATACGGTAGGTCCGAAGCGTACTATTGACGAACCCGTCACCTTTCCACCGGACGCGTCCTCCGCTCGATTTCGATTTCGATTACATCAAATTTTCCCCTCGCCTGGCAGTTTGATACGCGCGTTGCGCATAATCCGTCTCCGCGAAATTTACGAGCGTAACGTCGACGTCGCGCTGGGGCCGACTGACGGCGAAATTCCTTCGCGTGCCTTAGGTAAACAGCTGGCGGCAATTCTTTTGCAGAGATCGAGCGCGCAACGCCGCCCACAAGGGCCACGTCGGCAAACTGGAAGAAGCTGGGCAAAGGGAAATCGAAATTTTCCCAAGTCACCGCGATCAACCGAGTTTTCCACCAGATGAGCACACCGGCGATGCAGAAGAGCACCGCGAGGATCGCTAACAGCAAATACGCCACCACGTCCACCACGGTGGACCCGCGGACGCCGTTCGTCAGGGACAAGAACGTCTTCAAGAACCACGAGAGCTCGAACGTGAGGAGTTGCGCTGACGCGAGAACCACCGACACGCGGATATACGCGTTCTGTTTGCTTTTCTTTCTGAATCTCCGATAAACGTCTGTCACGATCGCAACGATCGCGCAGCAGTGACGCCAGAGGACGGACACGCGAGCACGAAAGCGATATGTCATCGGGGATCAACGAGGACTCTGCATCACAGACAATTTATCGCGTATCGCGGGGCAAACGTTGCACAGACTTCACCGCATTTCCGAACAAACGATCGATCGAGGGAAAGAGAGAGAGAGAGAGGGAGAGAGAGAGGGGGGGGGGGAGGGAGAGAAAGAAGAATCGCGACTCGAAACTTTTGACCCAAGTTGCACGGGAGAAGGATGACGAAACGTAATTACCCACTCCCGGCGACGATGCACCGAACACATCGATCTCTTGTTGCCGCGGTCGTGGGCCGCGGCGCAAAAACTCTTGGGAATTTTAAGAGACAAACGCTTACGAATTGTATTTTTTATGACCCTTTTATCCGTTTTTGAGCGCGGAGAAAAGAGAAAGGAGTTCGTGAGCGAGACGCGTTCTTTGGTTGGACTGAACGTGACGTTGTCGAGTATTTTTTTAAAACAACGAAACGGAAACGAAGTTTCCCCGTCAAAACGATTACTCCTGATTTGTCGAGTTACTAGGTGTTACGATGAAACTTTTATAATGTTAGCATCGAAGGCCTTACCGCATGCAGGGTGTCTATCTCAAGTGGGCCACCAGTGTCATTCACCAGAGCATCGTTCGGAAAACCGTGGAAAGATCATTACTATCAACCGATATACACTCGAATCTTCAAATTATTTCAGCAATGGCAGTGGCGATCCAATTAAAATGAGCATCCGTTATGTATCGTTACATCGTGATAATTATCGTCAACGATTACTTATGCATCTTACCGTTTCCCGCAAACATTTGCGGCCCGCCGTCAATCCACCCACCTTAATCAACTATTCGATTCTACTCGAACACAGACAAATAATTAGCATACTAATTTGTACGTAAGGTTGATAATAAGAGGATATCTTTGTTTATCGGTACGATAAGGGAGGGAGCTGAGATCGTAACTGGCATCTTAACGAACGTTAACGAGTCATATCTAAGTCAGGTTCATATCCGTAGGGCATATAGTATCGTGCTATATATTTTAGGAAGATACTAGACCTTACTTTCGTTACTTTATGTATTTTTTTAACCACCCAGTAGGCAAATAACGTACCTCATACTGCCAACAATTAAACGAGACCATGATATAAATATAATCGGTATGGTTATCTGCGAGGAATTTGCTAGAATTCGAACGATTCGATTACATAACGAACGAACGGAACTTCCATTCTAATCGGAATACGTAATTACTTTTTTTCCTTTCACGCGCAACCGCTTCTTTCTCGACTATTCTTTCTCAAATAACGCCCTCTGTATATCGAGATTATCGAGGGATAGCGCGTTCCGTTATTTCAGTAGTTAAGAAATCGTTTGCAATACAGTTGTGCCCCGAGCATACCTTTCTTCTGAGTAACCGACAATAATCGTTCCTAATGGATTGCGGTTTGTATAATTGTTTAACGCTCCTCGCGAAACCGCCAATCATATCTCGCTCTGTAATTGCGATCAGTGCGGAGAACAATGCTAGCGGAAAGGTTCGACGTCCCTGGTTAGACTCGGTTCTCGCAAACCAAAGACGTCGATGCTTTCTACTTGTATTATGTGTCGTCGCTAATGTCTTCTATTACAGAGTACAAGTTTTAGTCACAGCGCGTGATCTATTATCGTTGGAATAGTAGCATATCCGCGAAGTAAACGAGACGACACATACGTTAAATATACCTATTTAACAAATACTGTATATCGTAAAACACTGCTCAATATAACGACTCTACAATAACTATATTAAAAGAATGTTGTTGTTTATAGAAAGAGAAGAAAAAATATATTATGAGAAATACGATGAGATGTGCTCAAATTGGATAATTATATAGCTTCGAAGGAAACAACATGTTGACAAATAAAACATACCATGCAAGTAATCCCGGCGTCGATCATTTCCGCAATTCTTTCGGTTTTGCTATTTTAAGGTTATTTTTCGTAGACTGTGGAACAGAGACAAATATATAACAATTTATGGTAAAGAGACACGCTTATGTTTTTATTCATTTGTATTTAAACCCTCCGTCTTTACAATAGATATCCATACAAGTCACTGGCTGTTACAGTTTTTTAACGTTCTATCTTACGACCAAAACAAAATACTGAAGGCCATGCAGAGGCAACCAACTGCCACGTACGGGCTTTTCCTCTCGCCGATTCTAGCAAACTTCCAGAATGTACCCTGCACACTGTTCAATGAAACTTCGTTAATTATATCGTAATTAGCTTATCGTACGCGTATTTGTATATTCGTAGATAATTAGCAAGGCGCACGTACTCAACTTTTCCCATCCGTTTATTCAATAAACTAGGCATTATACCTTTGACATAAGTACAGGTACATATTAGCAACAGGACCACTGTTAGTAAACTCTGGAAATTAAATAAGGCGGACTGTGTGCCCCCCACCCCAAAAAGATGAGCATTAAAAAAACTGTTTAAATCGATACAGATTTTTTTATTCAGCTTATAGGTTAGGAAACTACCATCGCATACTGGCTACTACGTAGCTTATTATTCGAGGTAAGAGTTAAGAATTATGAAAGCCACCATCTTACCATTTCGATCTCACTGTAATAAATGCAAAAAACCAAAAAATATCACAAAAGACCACCCGCGTGTAAATCTCACCAACTCTCACTCCAACTGTCACTCGACCTAACGCGCACAATTTAAACCGTGACTTCGCCATTTCGAAGGGCGGGTGTGCAACTCGCGAAGCAATTGAAAAAGGAACTAGTAGTTACTATATAATCGCGTCAACACTTTCTTTGTTCCCCGTTACAATGATTTTATGTAGAATTACGAGCTAATAGAATTCACGTCGGGCGGAAATACGAATAATTGCGCTCGATGACAATTAAAATCATTATTAATCGAGACATTTATCTGTCTCTCTATAAATGCATCGTCGATGGTGGATTTCTGTAGTGACCCCGTTTAGTGTTTAAAGCTTGTCTTGGAGTGTCTTGGAGCGTCGCCGATAACCAAACAGCTCGGGAAAAATGTCGCGAACATATGGAAATATATGTACACGTATAGGTAGCTAATTTGAAAAAGTTCTCTGAAATAAAGACAAACCATTGCCAGCCATTGCCAGCCATTGCCTGCCTGCTTTCCGCGGCCACCGCGTGCACTGTGCGGTAGTAAAATGGCTGCCGAGAAACGTCAATACATTTTATATCAATAACACGCTACTTTTGTAAATAATCGTGGCAAGGAGGAACGCAATAAAACGAATGCCGTTCAATTAATATTTTAAGTTGCTTTTTTTTTCACCATAAAAAGTGTGCGTGCGAAGCGAAAATGGCAGAATTTGTGCGTGGAGGTCCGAGCGTGTCGAACAGTGCTAAGGTACGTACGGTGTGTTATTCATCTTGGATTATTCATCCGTATATGTATATTGTATCGTTGCTGAAAATCAAGGACGTTAAAGAAAAATGAACTGGAGCGTAATTACATGTTCGAAGATTCCTGATAACTTTCAGAGCTGCAGAGATTTACCGTAGATTCGGGACTGTTTTCAAAGTATATTCGTCGGAAAGGTGTTTTCGGCATCGTTTACAGGCAATATATTCGATCAATTTGTACACAGTCAATAGAGATGATAACGGAACGTAAATATAGGAGAATTATAAGCAGCTATCCTCACATGGTATTTACGTTTTGTTGACAGAAATATATGTTGCGCTTGGAGTAGTATAATATATAATATATGTATAATTTATCTGTGAGAACAAAACCATTGTCTTCTCTTTTCACAGAGTATTAAGAATTTCTTTCTTGTTATACTCTGTAAATCTGTTGAGTGATATTTCTATAAATTTTTCTTGTCCATTCATGTATTAATTCCTATCGATAGATGGATCATAACAGCAAAGGGGGATCTCCTAGCACCGGCAGCGAAGACGGCGGACAGAATGAGTCCATGAATGCGGAAAATGAGTTTGATCCTTTTCTAGAAAATATACCAGATGATATACAAGACACGGAGGAACCTGATAGCGCCAATGCAACATTATTAACAGCTCCTCCAGAAAATCAGTAAGACTCGATACTAACGAAATCGCTCTTTTTAATTGTCACGAATCGAAGATGGTTCATACGTAAGTTTCCTTGTAGGTGGTATCACGGTAGATTAGATAGATTTACAGCAGAGGAAAGACTACGGGTTGCAAATAAAATGGGTAGTTATTTAGTACGCGAAAGTGATAGGAAGCCTGGAAGTTATGTATTGTCTTACTTGGGCAGAACTGGGATTAATCACTTTAGGATTACCGCCGTCTGTGGAGACTATTACATCGGTACGGTAGAAACTACTCGGGCATAACGAACACCTGTGGGCTTAATTCGCTTATAGAATAACACTAACGTATATGATTCTGTTATTGTAGGTGGTAGGCAGTTTAATAGCTTGTCAGACCTTGTCGCGTATTATACTCATTGCTCGGATCTTTTGAAGAGAGAAAGACTTATACATCCCACCCCGCCTCCAGAGCCCGTGAACGATAAAAAGCGCATTGTTGCGATATTGCCGTACACGAAAATGCCTGACACAGATGAGTTAAGCTTTCAGAAGGGTGATATATTTTTTGTACACAATGATATGGGCGATGGTTGGCTATGGGTGACCGCTCACAGAACCGGCGAACAGGGCTTGATCTTCCGCGAACTGGTGGAAGATCTGGACGACTCCATTGATCCTAATACCGTGTTCTCTTGGTTTCATCCGAACGTAACAAAGAGCGAAGCTGTGGACATGTTAGTAAAAGCAGGACCCGGGAGTTTCTTGGTAAGGCAGATACCCTCCCTCGTTTCTGCTAGCTGTTGCATTTTTACGCTTTAACAGCCTTTATACTTGTCTTCGTGACGCTCGGAAATGAAAATCTGTTTGATTATTCAGGTCAGGCCCTCAGACAATAGTCCGGGGGATTATTCGCTTTTCTTTCACATAAACAATCAAATTCAAAGATTTAGGATCGAGAAGAAAGGAGTACGATATCTTATGGGCGGCAGAACTTTCGAATGTCTCGATGCTGTTATAAACAGGTAATCGCATAGTTTCATAAACGCGGACTTCCTTTAAAGCTTATAAACTGTTAATGAAATCTCGATCGCAGATATCGAAAAGAGCAAATAGTCGAGGGTCACACTTTGGTTCAGGCAATGGTGACTGAACCTGACGGTAGCGTGAGAGTTAACAGAGAGGTGCAGCACGCGGAAAAGATATACGCGACCCTTCGAGAGTGTCGCGAGCAATCCGGAGCGAAGAAGAACAAAGGAATTAAGATGCAAGGGTATTTAGAGAAGAAGTCGGAGAAGAACAAAAAGTGGAAGGCACTCTATTTTGTACTTCTAGTAGACGCTACCGACACTCATCTGTACTTGTACGACAATCCGAAAAGAACCAAACCCAAGGGTCTCATCGATTTAAGCTGTGCTTACTTGTATCAGGTAGATATGAGCGACCTCTTTAATCCGTAAATAGAGTATGCATTGGGTAGGAAATTGGCAGGCATGTGAAAAGTATTTGTTAAATTATTCTTGAGTTTCTGTTTTAGGTCCATGAAAGCGTCTTCGATAGACCTCATTGCTTTCAGTTAGTTGAGCGTGCTTTACCATGCTTGGCGACAATAACATACTTGGCTGCTCCGAATTCAGAGAATGCTTTAGACTGGATTAATGCCTTGAAACCGTTATGTGTGTCACAACTTACCCGTGCTCCGAAGGTTGCTCGTCTTCGTGAATTACGCTCGTTACATCTCCACATTTTAGACGCGCATAGACTTCCATATAAACTGGTACCAAACCCGTTCATCATAGTGGCTCTGAACAATGTAAAAGTTGCTCGCACAAAGGTTAAGACCGGATCACATCCAATCTGGGATGAGGAATTCATACTAGAGTATGTATCGTATATACCGGATCAATGCTTCAACGTACTACGTATTACTGATTCTCAACACTGTACCTGGTCTTCCATATCGTTGGTCTCTTTAACAGGGATGTGCCGCCCGATGTTATGTCATTCTCTTTAACGTTGTACAACAAAGGTAAACGCAGTAAAGACACGGAGGTTGCAGAATTGACCGTCGAATTAGCAAGCTTAACGAACGGAGAAGAGATGGACGAATGGTATCCCTTATCGGGAGTTACTCCAATAGGGGACTGGGGTGTATTACGTTTACGTATAAGGTAAACTTCTTACAGGTCAAATGCTTTGTTTCTCTTGAATACTTATCATAACTTTAACTTAGTAGTATATAATAATTTTATACTTGTTATTCTTTCCCGCAATCCCGTTTCCATGCAATATTGCAGATATCGGCATGATCTGGCGATGCCACCGGAAGAGTACAGTCCTCTGCAGCAGTTGCTACTAGATCCAGAGCTACACGTTGTTAGGGCATTAGCGGATGTGTGTCACTTGGATAGAGTACCCCTGGCAAATAGTTTACTTAGAATATTTAGGTACAAACAAACACTTTTGTCCTTTTTTATTTAACAATAAGATTATAACGTATAGAACGTATGTGTTTATTAGGCACGAAAGGAAAGAAGCCGACCTCCTGAGATCGTTAAATCAAGCAGAAGTAAGTTAATCTGCATTTACGCGTTAAAGAAAAAAGCAAGTAATTAATTTATCGTTTGTGTTAAAAGTATTTGGTATTTCATACAGGTGGACAAAGAAGACGAAACGCCAACGTTATTTAGGGCTGCCAGCCTTACGACTACCTTAATGGATTTATACATGAAATCAGTTTGTACCTCGTTTTTGAAAGCCGCTTTACGTGATACTATAGTGAAGTTGATCGAGAGTAAGCAGAGCTGCGAATTGAATCCAACGAAAATGGATTCACCGGAAGACGCGTGCAGCAACGCGGAATTTTTATTGCAGGTAAGCTCGAATCGTCGGTAGATCCTTCGGAATAATCGTAAGTGAGACTCGAATGTTCTTTCAGGTTTTAGACGAAGTAACATTGAGCATTTTTACGAGTCCTGACGCTTGCCCAAGGACTTTGAGATACATTTGCGGGTGTTTGCAAAGGGCAGTCGTTGCCAAATGGCCACACGAAAGACTAGTCAGAACGCGAGTAGTCAGTGGATTTATATTTTTACGCCTACTTTGCCCTGCCATATTAAATCCTAGGTCATTTAATTTAATAGCTGAACCTCCACCGCCAGCTGCTGCAAGGTAGGGTAGGTCTACTATATTAAATGCAAGAAATTCTGCGACCGTATAAATTCTTTCCTAACTTCCATGAAATAATTGTGCAGATCGTTAGTGATGGTCGCGAAATGTTTACAAAATTTGGCCAATTTGGTAGAATTTGGCGGCAAAGAGCCGTACATGGAAGTAGTGAACCCATTCATTCTCAAGAACAAAGAGCGTATGGTTGTCTTTCTCGACCAGTTATCCGCAAGTATCAGTTTCCATTTCGGATTGCACGAGGTAAGACTCGAATGAAAAGTAACTTGAATTCTTTATGTTATAGAACGTGACTGAAAAACCAGAGTCCGAAGGCGCAGATCCGAGGAACAAGAGCTGCGTATCAGATACCGCACGAGATTTAGCAACACTGCATCATATATGCGTGTCGCACTTGAAGGAACTTCAGGTTTTATCGAAGACACAGGTAGATTTTTTTAGTTCTTTGGCGCTCGAACGTTTCGCGTTACATTGAGTAATTCATAACCGTAGGAATCAATCGACACGTACTATATTGTGTGTTCTTTTCAGTCAACGATAAAACAGTTGGTGACCGTGACTGAAATGCTAAGCAAACATAAACAAAAGTATATGGAAATGATACGGTAGTGCTAAAGCCATTCGCCATGAACAATGCCAAACGTAACAAAACAATTCATAATAATTTGACGACAGATACGCAGTAATATTTAATAATTATTATTAAGTGATTTACGTAATTAAACGTACAGACTGACGTGCCATATATATTACTGTATACACACAAGCCTACATTTACCATTTCGTATGTAATTAGAATGTAGCTTATACGTACATACATATAGTAAACAGTAACATGACAGTGATATAGTTACATACAGAATCATATAGGCGTATAACGATTTTATATTTACCTAGGTGCTCGAAAAATAAATGCAAATTAAACCAAAAATACTGCGCGCGTATCCTTTCTTATAAACCCTGTTGTTTCTTCTCACGAACGAGTGTCGATCTTATTGTTTCGTGGAGAATGCCGAATTGATTCGAAGTGGGTAAAAAAATCGAATGTACCATATGTATAAATGTCCTTTTTATTAATTTGAATTACTTTATAAACTAGTTATTACATTTTTAACGTTGCTGTAATTTTACCATGCCACTGAATGACGAATGCTACGTTAAATTTAAAATCCTATTTAGTTAATACAAAAGATTCTTAGAAAATCGGTTAACAAAAATATATATTACATTTCCAGTTAAGAAATTAAGATGCATATGCGTGATAATGTTCGACACGGTAAAATGTGTATAATAATGGTGTTCATCGGTATATAAATTATGCTACTATTTTATAACACGATTATGATGTAAATAGTATTGAATAAAGCTATTCCGAATAATGAATAAAGTATATCGAATTATTACGGATTTATTTCATGTACTCGAGGTTTTACACGTGAGTATTTTACGAAACTCATAAGTCATAAGCATGGGAGTTCATTAATGGGAAATGTTAATATTACATCACATTCACGTCTGTGCCAAACCATGTATGACGGAAGGGAAACCTTGTTTTATGCTTTCTACTTAATATATATGTTTGTATGATATTCTTTTATTTTGTAAAATGTTTTTAATAAAAGGAATAAAAAGTATAACTATAATACACGTCTAATTCTTTTGTTCGATACATGCGTTTATGTATATGTATGTATATAATATATATATATATTATATTATTAGAACTTTGATGAACAGTAGAGTTGACATTGAACCTAATTAGATATGACACTCAGATGTGTGAACACCGATTTAAAAATTGTAATATTTAATTATATATTAGGACCGTTTGATTTGTGTAATGTGATTGTTTGATATACGCGATACCGTAAGAATAGAATCGTTTAGTCAAAAATTTCTTGTGTACTCGTTCGGTAGTATAAAACTAAACAGCATAGATGACTTATAATTAATATCCGAGGACAATCATTCAAGACAGAATGAATATATAAAGAACACTTTTCGTACAATGTTTTATTACGAATTTCAACTACATAACAACACCTATGCTGTGCAATTTTATATATACACATTTTCGATATATCTGAAAAAGCTAATATTATAAATTTACGCGTTTACATATACGAGAATATTTGCAAATTGTACTATTTAGATCGTTTAGCAAAGTATTTAACCCTTGATTGTTCAAAGTTCAGCGAGACCCGAGACACAATCATTGTATAATATGTACTTAGATGGTGGGATGCTACACGTCCCGTGAAATGTCTTTACATTTAAGGGTTTTGTAGAAAAATTGTCTCGTTAAAGTGAGATGGCATTGTTATCTGAACAAATATCATCAAAGTATATGATTACAATGAAAGTTAAGTTTACAATTGATATTTGCGATCTTTTGAAATTACGTCATAATCCGCGCCGCATAATTTATCAGTATTAAATGACGATAATATAAAAACTGTGAGATAAGGAGGCCCAAAAGTAAAGACATGATAAAAATGCAATATATCTATAAAGTACTGGTCGAAGTACAGGCATTCAAATATCAATGTAAACTTTCACTTCATTTTGCGCGATGTAGGACTTAAAATTTAAATTCTAGCTTTTATAATAAAGCGAATTTTTTAAATCTACATTGTAAATTGCAACACCAACAATTGATAAAAAAACAATGCAAGCAAATGTTTATCCAATGATGAAAATAAATTTCTGCCTATCGATTGTAAACATATCAAAATATTGCTACAAAAATTAATCACTTGTCGTCGCGTCATTCCCTATATACGCGAGAACTTGTATCATTCTCTATAGGGGGAAAAAAAAACAATATCAAATACGCGTTTTCACAATTGCACTAAAGAAAGAAACACCAAAGAACCTATGTACTCTTAACGTGATAAATAGGCGTTTATATCAAGATTGCATACTTAATCACAGTAATATCTAACTAGCATGGCATGCTTACGTTTATTTAATCACAGCACAAAATCAGTTACCCATACTATATTTCCTCAAGCTACACGACTTGTATTTTCTTCTCTGGACAAATGGAATTTCTTGTTACGCACAGAGGAGTATTGAAGTAAAGAGTAAAAATGTATTTAATGAATTAAATATATATTTAAAATTATACGCTATTTGAATAAAGTATGTAAAACATGTGCATAACGTGATTCCTCAAATTTTCTCAGTTACATATGTATGTATGTATATATTTTCCATTCGCAATATCTACAGCTGTGCAGCTGTCCAGCTGTGTACTTGTCGCACCGAATAATACTTTTCCCATACCTTAGATTAAAAGTAATTAACAATAAAACAATTGGATGGTCCTAGAAATATTTTTGATACTGACTATTCTACGCAATCAAGGGTTAAAGTTCTTTCGCTAATGGATTATTAAGAGTTATATGGCAGACTGTTGAACAAACAATATATTTTATGAAATTTAACTTCAAGAGTAAAAATGTATGCAATATTATACGATATTATTACATACTTTGTTCTTCTTCCCTCCCAATGTATAGAAAAAATTGTGCTTGTAAATTATTACAATCTTCTATAGAGTAAGCTGCAAAAATGTGCGTACAGTGAACATAATCTAATGCTTTTTACAATCTATTTCTGCATTAACATATCGAATGAGAAAATTAATCTTATTCAATGATTTAAAGCAAACAGCATCGATGTCTCCTACGGCTCGAGTTACCCGCCCTCATGCGTTTCTTTTTCTCTTTACCCCTTTGTTCTTTGTCTTTTCGTATTTCTCTGACCTACAAGTTATTAATTCCATTCCACAGTAAAGAATATTATAAGTACACAGAAATATCGCTTTTTCTTTATGTCAAATACATTGTGGCCTCGAATAAATTTCTTCTCAGCGTACCAACTTTATATGCGATTACATATTATTATGCGTGGCTACTTACCAAAGTATAAAAGGCATCGTCTACTCCCATTCTAGTCTTTGCCGAAGTTTCAACAAAAGGCACTCCATATTGACGGGCAATTTCTCTTGCTTGCGCCATATTTACTGCCCATGATTGCTGAAGATCGCACTTATTTCCTACCAATACCATTGGCACTTCCTCCGCGTCCTTTACTCGCTTTATTTGTTCCCTATACGTTCCTATATCCTATAATATTAAACATGTAGTGGATTTCTCCCAGAATTCTCCTGATCGCGAACCATTATACAGGAATAATATAAAATTCACATACTTCAAAACTTTTAGCTGAATTTACAGCAAACACTAATAAAAATCCTTCCCCTGTTCTCATATACTGATCTCTCATCGCGCTATATTCTTCTTGACCAGCTGTATCTAATATATCTAAAAGGCATGTCTCCCCGTCTATGACTACCTATGTTCAAAGTACTTTGCGTAATTATTATTCATCTATCATTATAAGTATTGCAACAATAGGGGGATCTTACTTGTTTCCTATAAGAGTCTTCTATAGTGGGATCATACTCGTCTACAAAATGATTTTGTATCAGTTGAATCGTAAGCGCAGACTTGCCGACACCTCCAGCTCCGACGACTACGAGCTTATACTCTGTCATTATGTAATTTTTTTAATCTTACTCCAACTAGAGCTTTTGATGCAAAGCTACAGTCTCCTTCTGCCTGCGAAGAAATCATTTTTTAACCTTATTGCACGGCGGGCGTTACTCGAACAGTGTACTTAATTGAACCAAGCGAATACTGAATGCCAATTTACCAGATATCAATGAACCGACTTATAAATGATCACTTGTTTCCGCGAAGAAACACGGAGAAACTGATGGACATTTTCAGGAATTTCGAATGACGATTGTTTATCATTTATCGAACCGTTCGTCGGATTCGTTCTGACAAATTAATTGTATGATTAGAATCGTTATGAGCGATACGTACTCTGTGAGCAACAACGTGCGCCAAGTTTGTATGGACTTTAACACGATCGGTCCTTAAGTCATTTATATTTTAAATTCGCCGATGCACATCGTAAGTTTGGTATCGTACGGTGACTTAACAACTTAAAAACAGAACGGGCATGGCATGCAAGCACATCCAACAACATTAACGTAAAAGCATGTGAGTAGACTTGACTGGCGATCAGAGATCATTGTAAAACAGCCTAGACTACGGATATTTCCAAGCAGAATCCGATCAGACAAGGGAGCATTTAATCAAGGCATCCGTGCTTCAAATCCGTCGAATTACCGATGGTAGACGGGAGGTGTTTTCGAGTAAACAACGAATAAACGAGTAACGCTATCCGCGCGAGAATAAGTGTCGTCCAAGCACCAGATTTTTCCCGTCTTCGTTCATGAGCTTACCAAAGTTTAAAAACTCATTTCAGGAACACGCACCGGCTTAAAAGCACACTTTTCCCGACTTTAACTATTACGAATTAGTCACTGGAGAAACCATCTGGAACGAAGCATCAGTGCTGCCAAAACACCAACACTGCTCACGGAGGAACGAGTGATAATTTCCAGGGGGAGGAATTGCGGGCTATTGAATTTCAAAATTCTTGCAAGAGGGGCAAGTAATTTAACAAGCCCTAATTTATTTACAGATTGTATCGTGGATATATACTGCAATAAGTATTTTACGTAAGAAGAGATTACATGATTTACACACAGGCTAAGCCAAAGTCGCCAAGAAAACAGCCAATGATAAGCACAGAACCAGCACTGCGCGGACCAATGATAGAACAACTACTACTCCCACAATGAGTTATTATAAACACAGAGCAGGTATAGGATCGACGAAGTATAGGATAGACCTATTATCTTATGGGATTTCGTGTTGCCCCTCAAACTGTGTTACCGATCCATAACTCGGTAAGGTAGGGAATGACATCAAAATAGTAAAAAATTCCAGTCGCCAAAAATTTTTCTAGCAAACATTATTCCTATGCAAAATGAAACTGTTTCCAAAGTTTCAACCAATTTGAAGCCTGACCTCTTCTTTCTAATTCCTTATCTTCGTATTGGAAACCTCCTCGCGAATCGTTAACCCCGTTTCAAATCGTTAATGTATTTACGCATCGCGTATTTACGCGTCTGTCACGAGAAATTCTATCGCCGTTATTGTTCGCGCTTCTTCTGTTTTGTTACGAGTTACTACTTTCGCGAATTACGAGAGCTATAAGAAGCTAAAACTGCTAAAAGTCAATTTTTCCTCCTATACCTATATTTGTATTTTCCTTGTACCTATTTGTCTTTATTATTGTCGACCGGTAAAAGCAAAGAAAAAGAAAATTTCCAATGGTATTCGAGTACTCGACGGCAGTCGAATTTTTATATAGAACATATGTACGTTCCACGAACGATAGGTATGATCACCTTGATACGATCGGGCCACTGGCGTGCATTCACGCGCCTCGTCATTTCAAGAGAATGCATGGGGAAGCTTGAACAGGGACGAATTGTACGCGATCGTAGAATCAGTGAAATCAGTGGACCGTCGTAACGCGGTAAGCCTGGGCATAATGCACCGTGGTCTGGTCTGACGGTATCATAACCTATCGGGAACAGCAATAGTAATGCCGCGTTGCGCGAGACAGGCCGAATCGCCCGCTATGGCTGACGAAATCAGAGAAAGATTGTTGGAACAGGTGAAGGAACAAGGAGAACTCGTACGGAAATTAAAAGCCGCGAAAGCCGATAATATCGAGGTAAAACCGAGGACTTTCAATGTTATAACGATCGTACTTTTTGAAGTTTTTTTTACCACGAACGAAAGTGCGATACCTTCTGGCGACGTCAAGCTTCGTCGCCATGTGCTTTTTGGATTTTCCGAGTTTAACGTAATCGAGCGTGGCGATTTACCCAGTGCTATTTAATTTCTTACTCGAGGTACCGAGTTTTTTGCGCGAGAACCATTATTTCTTTGATCCTGTTCAGCGTTTCTCGTTGTTTTTGTCTTTGAGACGGAGCGAATTCGTCGATTTGTATCTCGGTAAATCTGTAGGATCTTCGACGCTTCACGTACTTTTCCCCCTTTTCTTTTTCTTTAACATCCGACGCAGATCACACTATCGTTCCCGCTTTCCATTCCTCAGGATTTAGCGAATTCTTGGGATATAGAGAGACGCTTTGAAACCCTAAATCACGATTTCGCAGATGTCAGTTACGTCTGTGGCTGGATACCTTCTGCGAAAGACAGGGTGTTGTTCGACTTCTGTGTTATGTTCGAGCGTAAACTCTCCGAATGGCCACACTTGAAAAGATGGTTCTCAAACGTTCAAAGTTTCGACAGAGCCGAGCGTATCGCGTTCCCTGATCCGGAAGGACCGATTACTTCCTTAATGAAGAAGGTCGATCTCATAAGTGATCTGTGCCCCTTTGATCGAAATATGATTGACAAGAAGGTGAGGCAGTCGTTTGCTTACGAGTGGCGCCGCTATGAATTAAAGGTTTCAGAAATCTGACAACACCTTTTCATTTTTTTTTTGCTTATGTCTACCATGCGTGCTTAGGAAATAATGTTTTCCTATTTGAGAATCTTCCGGTATGATTAAAGTCCAACTCTGTAATTCATAGCGTTTGCTCGCAAGCTAGTTTACACGGTACTGTCTGTTCTCTTGGCTAGTTTAATAATCGACACTGAGGTGGACTTTTCTCTTTGATTCCGGGTGTGTTAAACGACTACATTGTTTGCCATGTTATGTCCGATGCGGACCAATGTCGTCCTCGCTGCACGCAAATATTGCCATGCCACGATGCTTTCGGGGGTAAAGGTATGCAAAAGTCATGTAACCATATTCGTTGACTATCGATAAGCAAAGAGATAGAGAGTGCGAGAGAGAGAAAGATAGAGAGGCGTGAAACTACATCCATTGCATTACTGGAACCGATTCAGAGTCCTCTCGCTCCTTACGTTTCTCGCTTCAGTCCTGATTGTTTTGTATAGATAGAGGACCATGTTGCCAAGTTGTTGGAGCTGAAAGCTCGCCTGGGAGAAACTAATACTTCGTCGTCCAAGCTAATTCTTAAAACGCCGAAAGGAACAAGGGATTATGGACCGGAACAAATGGCATTACGACTGGGAGTCTTGGATAAAATAATCACGGTCTTCAAGAGACACGGCGCTGAGACTATAGATACGCCAGTCTTTGAATTAAAGGTAAGTACTAAACGTCCTTGCAACGAGATTGTTCTGTTTGCGGCTGTTTCCTTCTCTGAACATGTCGACGAAATCATTAATTTTTCACTCCAGGATGTTCTGACTGGAAAGTACGGAGAAGATTCCAAGTTGATCTATGATCTGAAGGATCAAGGTGGAGAGATTTTAGCCCTGAGGTACGATTTGACCGTACCTTTCGCTAGATATTTGGCTATGGGAAAAGTCTCCTCTATCAAAAGGTATCATATAGCCAAGGTTTACCGAAGGGATAATCCAGCTACGACGAGGGGTAGATACAGGGAGTTTTATCAATGCGTAAGTAAACGACGCGACAGTGTTGGGGTCGCGAATGTTAGCCGCGATTTATTAACATCGATTCGTCTTTCGTTTCTTCCGTCGTGAAGGATTTCGACATAGCCGGTCAGTATGATCCAATGATGTCGGACGCGGAATGCATACGCATTATTTCCGAAGCGTTGCAATCGTTAGACGTGGGGCCTTACGCGATCAAATTCAATCATAGATCGTTGTTGGACGGTATATTCGCCGCTTGTGGCGTCCCGCAAGAAAAATTTCGTGGCGTGTGCTCCGCTATTGACAAACTCGACAAGACCGCGTGGTCGGAGGTGAAGAAAGAAATAGTGGAGGAAAAAGGATTGGATGAATCAGCCGCTGATAAAATTGGAACGTACGTGTCGCGAGCCGGTGGAGTGGAGCTTATCGCTGAATTGAGGAAAGATGTCGAATTGATGAAACAAGAGTCCGCGGTGAAAGGCCTCGAATCTATGGAATTGCTGTTCAAGTATTGCGACATTTTCCGAGTAACGGACAAGGTAACGTTCGATCTGAGTTTGGCCAGAGGACTCGATTACTATACGGGTGTGATCTTCGAAGCGATATTGATCGGTGAGCTCTCAACGTTGAAAATTCGTAACGATCCAGTAGTTTGCTGTAAGCGCATCTAATTCTCTTTTCTCTCTTTTGCAATTTCTAGGGGACGACGTCGGTGTAGGTAGCGTCGCGGGCGGTGGCCGTTACGATAACTTGGTGGCAATGTTCGATAGTAAAAGGAAAGCGGTTCCGTGCGTCGGCTTGTCGTTGGGCATCGAACGGATTTTCAGTGTTTTGGAGGCCAAACTAAGTCGCGAAGATTTAAAAACACGCACGGCCGAGGTTGAGGTGTTCGTGGCGAGTGCGCAAAAGAATTTACACGAAGAGAGAATGAAAATTTTGTCGGACCTTTGGGATGCCGAACTGAAAGCGGAACAGTCCTATAAAAGGAACGTGAAATTACTCGCGCAGTTGCAATATTGCGAGGAGAAGGGTATACCGTTGGCTATAATAATCGGGGAAGGGGAACTGGCGAGAGGCGAAGTTACGTTAAGAGATGTTGCGTCTCGAGCGGAGGTTGCTGTCTCTCGAACGAACTTAGTCGCGGAAATAAGGAAAAGGTTACAAAAGTAGTAAATAAATCGGGTTAACAGTGATTTGTCCGAGGCTGAGAAAAGGAGAGGGAGTATATTTCTGTGTAAAGTAAATTATACGATAATTTATTGTATCGAATCATCGAATAAAATTTCAGTCGTTTCGGATGTTGCATCGCTAAGAAATCTATACAAGTATGTACCTGTTGGCGATTAAGCGACACCGATTCGCTGTCACTGTCGCTTTCTCTTTTGTTACATCATCTAACTCTTCTTTTCCACATTGTTCTCCCGTGTTTCTTCCTCCTCTGCGAGTGGCTAAGAGAGGAAAGCGCGATTGAAAGTTTCGCTATGACAACTATCTATTACATAAACCCGTCCGAGTGTCACGATTTACTCGACCGAGAACTACTGGAATCGTTTCGAGGAGCATCGATCGTATCTCTCGAGAAGGAACTTTGAGTAGGATTCGCCGTGGGACTTTCTACCTTTACTTCCACGAGCGATCGCTGTGATTCTGCGTTAGCAGCGACGAGCGACGTATACTCGTTATGATCGCTGCCGATGATCGAGATACTATTATCCGAGAGTGGTTGTTGACAAGCTGATTCCACGGGTACGACGCATTCGTAACCCCTTCCATTTCCACCGGATGCTGGCTGTTGCATGCATTCGGTCGATTGTAAAGGCAAATCGACCAGTCGGACGGTTTTGTTCTCGAATGGAACGCTCGGCGAAGAAGTTGTTGACTCGTCGGGAAAGGCGACGCATCGGTCCTCCCGATGGGACGGAGATGTAAATGGCTGCGTATCTTGATGGACGGTGTTTTTCTTATAGGTACTGGACGACGACGGATTGAAAGGCTCGGCTCTTTCCTCGAGATCGTCCGTGTGAACGTCGCTTAAACTGAATGCCCTGGCTCGACGTCGTAGGTTCATCTGACCGATTTGTCGCTGCAGCATGCCGGCCTTCCATCGAGGTATACCTTTGAGCGGAGGAACGACCGCCGCGCTTGCCCCCGTTGGAATTGCACTCTGATGTTGAGCGGGTCGTAAGGAGAAACGTGGGCCGTTGATGCGCGACGGTTTTATCGGCGACGAAAGGCCCGGTGCTCCTTCCGTTCGAATAAGGGGCTCCTTGGGCGATTCGAATAGAAATGTCGATTTATTTTCGTACGGCAGTCGCCGCGAGTCCTGAAAGATTAAGTTGCTGCTAGCTGCGTCTACGCGTGTAAGCGAGTAAAAGGGATGAGACTTACCGATAAGAATGGCGAACCACTTCTGGGGGGTGTCGGAGGGCTGATGGGTGTAGCCACTGGCCTCAAAGAGAATCTTCTCGGTCTCGCGGCCGCGGGAGTGACGAAAGCCAAACTGCTCCTTCTCGCGTCGACGGAACAACCTCCGTTAGATTCGGGCGCGATCGTATCGTGGCTACTTTGCCCGACGGATCCGGGCGGAGGTTGGCTCGAGAATAACGTGAAGAGGCTGGGAAGTTTCGGCGGTGTCAGGGAAGCGATCCCCATTTTTCTACGGGGTCGGGTTCGATGAATGTGATCGTCAGAGGTTGCGGTCCAGCTGTTGTTGCCAGCGGTGTCGCCGACGGTCGCGTGAAGAACCGTAAGTGCCCGCAAAAAGTCAGCCAGGCTGGTTTCCTCGAGAAGGTTACTGCCTTCCGTTCCGAGATTGTTCCCGGCACCGGTGTGCGTGTAGTAGTGGAGGTTCCTCCAGTTGGAAGTTGAGTTCGCCGAGTCTCGTCTGCCATCCAGACGCGGCGATCCTGGCCCGAACGATTCCTCGACTTCCTTCTCGGCGGTGGCTTCCCGCTCCAGTTCCGAGCTTTTCTTCTCCGAGCTCGTGGAGAAACGACTCCTCCAAGGACCCGACGAGATCAGAGCTCTGCGAAACTTGGAGAACTTGGCCTCTCTGATGCCGCGATCTTTGTTCAACGATTCTTCCGTGGTTCGTACTTTCATCAGCTCCTCGATCTTTCGAGAAGCCGCTGGACCCGACCAGGTCCACTCGACGTGTCGGTCCTCGGGCTTGGTCTCGTGCAGCCTAACTTCGCTGGCCGCTCTCGAACGAGGCCTCGGTAATCGAGCGATTCGTTCGTTACCGATCGTCCAGCTGCCGGGGCAGGAATTTTGCGCGTTGTACGTCCACTCCTTTTCGGAGAGAGGATCTTTGTCACGATGAATTTCCTGCTCCGCGAGGGTCGTCTGATTCGAACAGTCGCCCGTCACGATGTCTTCCGTGGCCGGGGGAATATAGCCAAGAATATTCACCAGTCTCGCCAATAATTCTGCCGGCTGGACCATCGCGTGGGTCGCGAACGTTGCAGTCTTGTCGATCCTTTGGAGATCGGTTTCGGAGACCACGCGCGCTATTTGATCTTGCCGCTGAATGGTAAAATCAAGGTGAGACGCGTTGGTTCCAAGCTCGCGTGTACTTGCGGAAAAATTGCGACACCCGCGATGTTCTTACCGTGGGTGCAACTTCGCTGTTAGCGCGACGACGAGGTCTCTGACAAGTAGTACCGCTACCGGCATCGTTGTTGTCTTCCGTGCCGTACGACAAATCTCTGAGATCCGGAAAGCTGCTGCTTCGCGGACAGTTGGCGGGTGGAATCTCGTAATTACACTCGTCGACGTATACTCTCTAAAACGAATTGCCATATAATACGAATGTATGTAGGTAAGCGTAAGTAGACAATAATCGGGGGTGGAAAACGAATGGGCTCTTTTACCTTCACCTTGGACAACTGAAGTTCGTTAAACACGCGGCGCAAATAGTTTATCTCTTTATTGAATTCGTTCCAGATTTTACTTTGCGTGTGTTTCAAATTTACCGCCAATTTATGCTCGAGTCTCGTGATCTTCTTGCTGCGCATACCTCGAGCGATAAAAGTCATGATCATAACGATGTATCCCAATCCAAAAGAAATCCAGCCAATTAGAAATGTTTTGTATAAAATGAAAAAAACTCCGCTACCTTTGCTGTTATCCTGGCCTGTAGGGTGCGAAACAAGCTCTTCAGCGCTACCGTGTTTGTCGAGTTACGTGCGTGAAAGAAACGTGCAATCCAATATCGCGCTGTTTAAAAACATGTACATGCACACAAACAAGACATACATACAGCGCCAACACGTCAGACGGATATACTTACTTCGGGATGCAAAATCCTTGCAAGCATGTTACGAAAAAAAGAAAAATAATGGTATAATACTGGCGATATCTGCGCCGTACTTGCTCGTCCTGGCGTCAACTTTCATTCTATCGTTCCGAGACGAATAGACCCGGATAAATGTACGCGAAATAACGAAGTTGAATGTGTACGTAATATAAAGGACGAGCGTGATAGAATTAATTCTGACCTGCCACATAGTCGCCGAAACCAATGGTGGTTAAAGTGACGAAAGCGTAGTAAACGGCTTCGTCGTAATTCCAACCCTCGTAATGGGAGAAAAGGAAGGCCGGGAAGAAGATGAACATGACGAAACCAGGCGTCAAGTAAGCGAATATCTGTGCAGCCAGGCCAACTTTTCTCGTTTCAAATGTTGTCAATTTTCTGGGGTAGTAATCGTTGCGGCCGCGTTTGTACGATTTGTATTTCTCGTGCGCTTTCACGAATACACGTCCAAAGAATTCTCCCAACTGTGCCAGCAGAATTCCATTTATGGGTATGCCTACCAGACCGTAAAATATCATCAAGATGCGACCCAGCATGTTCGTGGGAGCCAAGTTTCCGTAACCTATATTGCGCATACCGAATTATAACGTAGAAATACCTTGAATTTTCAATGTATAAATTGCTAATTATAACGGTCTGCATCTTAATTAGAATATTAATTAGATGCATAGTATGTTAATTGGTTCCTATGCGAGTACTTGTTCTAACAGTCAATCGTTATCGCTTTTGCAATTTCGTTCGGATTTCTTATCTACGAACGCGAAACTACATTTAAAGCAAAGTGTGCGCGTGCTGTACCGTCGATATAGTACACCTACGTACCTATAGTGCTGACGACGGTGTAAGCGAAGTAAAAGCTGTTATAAAAATCCCACTTGAGTGGATCCGTCTCGCCCTCGGTATAATTATAAACCGATTTTCCACAGTATCGCGTCAATTTTCCAAGAATTTCGTCGTGATCGTGATTGCGACTAGGCACGTAGTGTGCGTGCAGTAAAGCTGAAAACGTAATCAACTGAAAATCCTCGATCGTTTCTGTATAGAAAGAGAATGTACCTACGTGCGTTTACGAGTTCTAATTCACTTTCGCGGTTTTCGATACCTGTACCTGCGCGTGGTAACGAAATTATCGTCCAAACGGCCGGTGATTTACGCGAGTGAAACTGAGAAATTTGAGCGGTTGAAGGGAGAAAGAGGGAGTTGTTGTCCGTTCACGCGCCAAAGACGTTTACTTGGAACCAGGGATTGAAAAAGTTCTGGAACTTTTTAATAGGTTCTACTTGAAACATGTACCGTGGAGCTTTTTTAAAAATGTTCTCACATTATAAGTTCCCATGAGAACTGATGAAGTAAAAGTTGCAGTTGGAATGGAACTTATAAAAATAAAAATTTCTCCACAACAGGAACATATATTTTGTTTATCGATATTAAAAAAGTTCTCAATTGTTGTAACAAATACTGAATATTATTCAATGAATACTACTATAACAATAAAGATTCCACAGGAACAGATATCTTCTTGAACGAAACATGTAAGATCGAAGAGAATTTTTTTAAAAATAAGAGTTCCATAACTTGTTCGATCCCTGCTTGGAATGACCGTTCGTCGAGTGCAAGTTGAATGCACGGTACGCGATCGTATATTCCTGTTGGTCCAATAAAATCAGTTATCGGTGACACAAGAGTATCGTCCGCAACAATTGGGACGGTAATTTCGGTGGAAACCACTTAACCGATTGTCGCGTCGCAATTGACACACCTTGCGCCGTTTTATTGCCTGTGAGAATTCTACCGACGAGACCTATAAAACGGCGCAAAGTGAACGATGAATTTTTTCCAACTCAAGACCCAAGTTTGTCTTTGGACCAACTACTACGCTTGACAGTAAGCAAGCTTGTGACCTAGGAAAACGGCGATTGCGACCGGTAAGGATTATTAATTGCTTCGATATAATTACGTTTTAGGAGTGGCACGGCGCGACCAAGTGCTTAAACGAATAACCAGTGATGCTTCCACGGATACGGTGCAGATTTTAATAAACGACAGGCGAAAAAGTTACGCGATATAGAACATGGCCGTTGTTCGTCGACGCTTGCTACCGACGATTCTCCGTAGCACGATTCACGCCAGCCCGATTTCCGAGTGTCATTCATCGATGAAACCATTCACGAGAGATTATTTTATGCGAGCAACTGCGCTCACCGTTGATCTCGATGCGTTCTCCTTTGGCCTTCTTGACGCGTTCGATCTCTAGGCGACCCTCAATATGGTAGAACATTGAGGCACCTAGCAGCAAATAAGTCAAGAACAGCATCAGCAGAACCATCCATTGTTTCTTCGACATGCTTTTGACAGAAGGTTTGCGAACAAGAGAGAGAGAGAGGGGGGGTTGGGGGGAGAGGGAGAGAGCGACGTCAAGAATAAGCGCGATGCTCTCTGATGGAAAAAGAACCCGAGCTTTCGTCGAGTGTCATCGGTCCCCCTTTTTGCCTTTAAGCTTTACTTCTCTTCGAGCTGGCAAACTAGCGAGGCTGCTCGATTTAATCCGACTGATCGAGACGTGCCGCGCGATCTTGTTAGCAACGATGCAGTCCAATTGTAGTCCCTCGCGATGAATCGATAGATTCGTGACAGATGATCGCGAATCTTACTACCGCGGCACTAAAACCAGATTATGAACAGTCAAGTAGAGACTACCTACGACAAGACATTATCGCGCGATAACTCCGATTCCGCGTCCTTCGGAACCTCACCTTCTTCTCCCTCGGCGACGCCGACGCCGTCGCCGACGGCCCGGTTAGATATCCGATACTACGATTTTAAGTACCGACAACCAGCCCCATTATCGATAACGCGATCGATTTTTCATATTTCCAGTATCTCTCATTCTTTTCGGCGATAGAATACAATGTGTCCTGAAAGAAGAATTAACGTTCTTCGATCGACTTTATCGGTAAATATTCGTCACGCCAGAACGTTGTGCAAGTAACTCGAATATGCAAGTTTCCTTACCTGTTTCTTCGCTGCAATCATCGAAAGTCATTCGACCTACTCGATATCGATGTTTCGCCGGTTTCCTCTTGCGCGTTGAAGCGACCAGGTGACTGGGTAACTTGTAAATTAAATGCAGGCAGGCAGCCAGGTACGCCGGCGGATGGACTGGCGAGCGGACAGACAAGGGAGCTCGGAGAACACTTTGCGTTTGGGAATAATGCGAACGACCATAAAAGGAGGACGTGGGCCAATTTTCAATTCTTACCGGTCACGAAACAGGCGATCCTGGCGGAACAAAGGATCGTGCGACAAAGGTACTTTTGTCAAAGGCACCGGTGAATTATGCTGGATATTTTTTTCGAATGCGTAGGAAAGGCGCGCCGTTGTTGGAGAACTCTGATCGTTTTGATGGCCAGAGCTGGACTTATTAGGGACGTTCCTCCGGCGCGTGACTACAATTTTCACAGCTACCGCGCGCAGTTGGCGACTAAAATCTTCCCTTCGACGATACTCTTTACGTAACGCGTACTGTGTACTTTGCAAAACGCAATATATCCTGCTAGCTGAAAGATCGAAGGACACGATCGATCGCACGCATGATTTATCGCGTAGAGAAAACACGCCCGTGTCTGCCGTCGTGCCCGCGAATTATAGGCTCACTTATTTTCGTAATACTCTACCTCCAATTTTTCCATCTAAACGATTATAGCGGGTCGACGGTCACTCCGAACGTTGAGCTATTACTAATACCCATGACCGTTCTACTCTACGATATCTTCTCCCATAGCTTTTCCTGAAAGCAAAATACAATAACGAATAGCCTATTACCCTCGTGTGCACATATACTTATGCGCGTAATAAGCCGCGAGGACGATAAGTGATCGCGCGTGTAAAATTCGTAACATCCGTATACTGTTGTTTTTATGAAAATATGTATCTATGTAACATGTAAATGCTCTCGGACGATAGTCGTAACCCTCGTTTTGGCGGTCGGGCATTGAAATTCGACGCGGTCTATCTATTTACCTATTCCTATTTACAGCAAACACGATCCAGCGGTTTTATTCGCCTCGGTTATTTTCTATATTATATAAGGAAAGAGTAGCGGCGAGGGAAACGACGAGAAAGTAATCTGCGCATACACCGCGGAAATATCTAATACTTACCTTTCGTATCATCGATTCCGCCGACTATGCGCGGGTACAAGAGCTTATCTTCTTTACACATCGGGACGACTTGGAAACAGATACCGAGTAAACGCGGATTAACCAACCGCGGTGGCAGGAAGAGCAAAGTGCTTTCGATAATAGGCTATCGAAAGTAAAACAATAATGTCTCCATCGTGGTTGAAACGAACAAGATATCCTATCTGAATATCGAGTAAAATTGAAATACGTACCTTAATAAGTATGAGGCCGAGCATAAGTATACAATACCGTTTGTAATCTCAAGAGCACAAGTAAACATGTTCCGCGTTAACAACTTCCACGTGAAAACTTCTCTCCCGATATACATATACGTATATACTTCCAAGCATCCCCTACTTCACCTTTTTCCTTCTCTGTTCCCGGTTTGCGCTTTCATTTAACTCCTTGAAATCTTCGGCTTTGCTGTTACCATCCTCGGTGTCCCTTCTCCATTCGCTTCACGCACAAATTAGCGATGTTTTTTTTTTTAAATATTACAACTTATTCTATATTAGAGAGCGCGCGCGTGGATGATTCATCGATTACGCGCAATTGGACGAGCTGGCTAAATGAATCGTAAGGAAGGCAGTAAAGTGGCATAGTAGATCGTTCGTCGTGCTAAGTAGGCGAATTAAATGCTAAAACTGATAGACGTTTCACAGAAACCAAACATCGCTTATTTCGTATTTCTTTTCTATCGTGCTTGCAACTCGTTAAAGTCAACGATCGCAGTGTCATTCGGTCCGAACGGAGAAGCGTCGATCTGAATCACAGGGAGATACGAATATCGATTGTCGGCACGTACGAAGTCGATTGGCCACAGCGAGGATTGACAGCCGTAGATTCACGTTGTGTCGTCTTAACCGTAAGTAGGTAGTTGGCTCGAACGGACAAGAACTACTCCCCCTGATGACCAACTTAATGCTCCTACTACTTTCGGCGGTAACTGCAAACGATCCATCCTCCCGAAAGTATTTCGTAACGATACCGAGGATACGTACCAAGGTTAACAGCCTTGCGAGAAAACCGAATCACGTACGGTACATACGTACATATGTTGAAAACCCTGACGTGTGCGTAGACCAGATCTATTGCGACAGATCCAGCTGCTTTTAAACGACACTTTTCCCTTTAACAAAATACAGCGAGAAAATAAAGCTGAAAAAACCAGCCATGTATGAAAGCTTGTAGCGTAGAATCGCGCACGAAACCAAGATCCATCCGACGTAACGTCCAGACGTAACTAATACGTTCTCGCCAAAAACCCGAGGCTCGTAACGCAACATGTTAATCAGGTTGTTTGGTTAGTAACCCCGTGCTAACAACGATTGGTGCTCTGTTCTGCCGAGGTTGTCGAACATAATCGTTTGCGTATAATTTGCACGTCGGGTCGTCTTCGTCCTCCCCGAAAACGGAGATTTCACATCGTGCACAATATATTATAGGATTTCACAGGGTTAGTTTCACCTTTTAATCAAGCAAATCTTTCGCATTGTGTAATATTATCGCATCCTTTACTGAAAACATATATTATCACAAACTGTATAACTTGTCTATATTTTCATATGCCCTTTTCTCGCAACAGCGTATGTACTTGTGTCAGCGCGAAACCTAAACGTCAATTTTATTCGAGAAAATATCGATCGACTATGGATCGTAGTCTAAACGTGAATGTAAAGTAACGAAACGAGTCGAATCGAAACGCATCGGAATGAATCGCGTACGAGGTACGTTACAAACAAATGAACAAAAAAAAAAATAGGGGAGAAACTAGAATATTATGAAATGCCCGGCCACGAGTTTTTCGCGATAAAGGGAGGTTCCGGTCTAAAAGTCGATTTTTTTATTTCGTTTTTCGAATGTTCAACCTTTTAGGAATACGCGTTTAAAAGGATTTGTTGAAATTCGCGAAATTCCCGAAGTTATAGGCATTTAGTAGCGGCAAATGCATGGGCAACAATCGGCCACTCGGCGCTCACGTAAAACTCTAAACGCGTTTTTCTCGAAACAGTATTCTCAAAATCAGTGGAACCTATATCTCGAAAAGTTATCGTCCGATTCGACTGAAACTTTTTTATTTTAAATAATATACTCATGACTGGGGCTGGGGGCAGCAAAAATGACAAAAAATTGAAAATTTATCATTTTCAAAGGCGTTGAAAGGACAAAAAATATAGGGAAAAGTGACTTCAAACTTCAAGTGTCGTTATTTTCTAAAAAAAAATGTAATTTTTGTACTTTTTTCTGGTTTCCCCCTTAACCAGAAGTATATTCTTCAAAATAAAAAAAGTTTCAGTCGAACCGGATAATAACTTCAGGAGATACAGGTCCCACCGATTTGGATGAATTTTTTGACGCCTTGACTTTAACAACTTCCTAGTGCCGTTTGCAATGATTAATTATAAAACAAAAAATATATTTCTATAATTTAAGACATCCTTAATAAAATGCAGAATGTCCCATTAAATTATATATAGTAGTTTTCCTTTAATTAATTCTTAAAAATCGTCTATTTTTTGTGCTCTGGACTGGAACCTCCCCTTGATATGTCCAAGTTTGTTGACGAAAGTTCAATAAGCTTCGATACACTTGCCAATTCAGCGTGGCGAAATATGTAACCCATCCCGCGACGCTGAGAAATCATTATTGATTTATGCCGATGCAATTACCAATCGTACATTCAAACATAGAAACGAAACGATCTGTTTAATGCGCCAACGTACGTCGACGAATATATTATACTAATTCCATCCAAGTTCTATGTCTTCGATCTTTATGTTTAACTCTTCGAATGATGCATCGATTCCAGGCTCATCGAATCCGCCGTTCAACTCGATCTTCTGTGAACACGCGACAGACATCATTGTGATACATAAATACATATGTATAGCGCGCTCGCGTCGTTTCTCAAATTCTCCAACCAACCTGTAACGCCGCAATCTGCGAAGGATCGCCAACCAGTAGAATCTGCGTTTCGTTGTCACTTAAATCGTCGATCGCTTTGACAATCTGATTCTGCCTATCTTTTTCTGTAACCTTCCGTGCCAACGCCGGTATGAAAAGAAAAGAAATTCTTGAAAGGTATTCTCAAAGTGCATGGTAACCATGAAATATGTATGCGTTGGACTACCTTCAGCGGAGAGCTGCCGTTTTCTCGCGTAACATTAGTCTTCCGCCTATCCATGCCCCGACTAGTAGACCCTTGAATAGATTCTTTGAAAAAAACATCCACGTTGTCGTCGTTATCGACTAAGGCGTGAGCCGTTCTCTTGTGCATTATAAGAGTGCTGCTTTGCCTGTACCTCCTGAAGCAAACTTTACATTCGAACGGTCGCTGTTGTGTGTGAACCTGAAAATGAAAATGAAAATGAAAATGTACTAGTGACGCGATGCATCGAACTTGTTACTTACGAGATGATGTTTATAAAGACTAGAATATTCGGTGAATCTTCTTCCACAATTTTCAATCGAGCAGACGTACGGTTTCTCACCAGAATGAATTCGTACGTGATTTTTATAATTCGTCGCGCTTGCGAAAGCCTTGCCGCATTTCGGTTGCGTACATTTGTACGGACGTTCGCCGGTATGCGTTCTCACGTGAACCTGTTACGCGCAGCGTCGCGTACAAACACATACGTATTATACATATACATATACACCAATCTATTAATGAGCTAGTATCAGCGGTCCTACCTTTCTGATATTGCTGGTGGTAAAGGAACGACCGCAACCATCGAACGGGCACAGGAATGGACGTTCTCCGGTGTGCGTGCGAACGTGTTTTAGCAAATCTCCCGAAGTTTTAAAGCTTTTGTCGCACGCTTCGTTTGGACATTTGTAAGGTTTCTCTCCCGTGTGCGTGCGCAAATGAGCTTTCAAGCTATACCCTGTCGAGAAGCTCTTCTTACATTTGGCATGCGTACACCGATATGGTCGCTGACCAGTGTGAGATCGTTCATGCACCTAATTCGACGATACTGTTTTGTACAAAACTTTGCAAATCGGATCGTTGCTTAACTCGACCAGGCCTGACCATGACGTTCATTTTTGGGGGTCCAACAATTTTACCCTTCCGTTTCCGTTTACCACTCTACTCGATGAATTTCAGTATTGCTAAGGATTTTTAAAAAAAAAAAATGATTTCTGTCAAAATGGCAGCCGTTTAACGCAAAATCGTGATTTTTCGATGTCTGAATTGCTCGTTCTTCGTGAATTAAAAATAGAGTTTTCATAAAAAACAACAATCCTTCGTTCATGAACTAGATGAACTCATATACTAACAGAATCTTCTTCACTTTTCGATTTCAGATGATCCGGCTAGGAGAAATCGTGCTCACCGCTAAAAAAATAGCTTCCGGGAGAGTGGCTGTTATTTGTTGATTTTTTAATATTTTCCTATAACAAAATTACCGAGAGTTGCTGAATATATGTACTTTTAAAATAAGTAACTAATTGTAAAAAATATATATTAGATTTTCCACAAAAAATTCCCGAAAATCACGTTTTTTTTTGCCTACCAACTAGGCATGACCCCTTAATCACCCTATAATTAGAATATGGATGAAGCTGATATCGCGTGCAAAAGACAGACGAAATTATGTAAGAGTTCCATTCATGGACAGGCCTGGCTTAATTCGCAACGCAAAAAATATCCTTCACCTTAAGATGATGAGGTGTGCTATAGACTTTCGAGCAGCCCTCCCTTGGACAAGGATGCCTGATCCTCGATGCGGACAGTTTGTTTAATAAAATCTTGGAGTCTTTCTTTTTTAGTTTACCGCTCTCGATTTCCCATAGATCTTTACCAACATCGAGATGACCTGTCACCATGTAGGCGCTGCCATCGATAAACTCTACCCTCGGGTAAGTGTTTTCAACATTTTCTATGGTAGAGCCACGACTTTGAATCAACGTCGCTGGATCTAATTCCAACTGGAGTGGCTTACCGGTGGTAAATTCTGATACATCTCGCAATAATATAGCACCTCCTCCACTCTCCAATTCTAATGTCGCCTGTCCCTTTGACTCTGCTTCTAAACGTCGAATAAATATGATATATGAGTATGAACTATAGAGACTAGGATAAGAATTGTGACGATGTTGGAATAACCTTATCGATACCTTAACGATATTGCTTTTTGCGCGTGCGTTCTAACTTTAAATCGTCTGTAAATGAATCTGTCGAGTGTCATAGTTTGGTATCGATAAGAATATCTCACATGTGCCTGTTTTTATCTTTGCGAAGTAATGTCTGACCATCGTCGTTGAAATTATTCGCGACGAATGCTTGCGTTCCATCGGGTAGCGTTACCGCGGTCAGTGTTGTACCACCCAACAACTGCTCGTCCAATGTTAACTCGTTTGTTCGATTGTTCTCTACGTTATCTTCGTTAATTAGGACTGATAAGCACTCCAATATATCCGTACGATTGCCCTGTATAACAAAAAGTACAACTGACAACAGATCGTCGGATGACGGCAGATGCGTGTATACTTGATTGGAATGCAAGATGCTGTCACCTGTGTTTCATCGGACATGGTTTCGACATCTCGAGTCACGAGGCAATTCGAGAGCTCTATGTCTTGTGTCGACATATTTTGCTAGAAATCCAGAGCTGCGAACAAACAACGTTTCGCGATGATCGCCGATGACCCACGTCATTATTTTCTGTCTTAGTTTCGTGTCCGCAGGTAAGCATCTGTCTTAAAATAGGGTTCATCAACAAGTCGTTTGCGATGCATCGAAGATTCGCGCGTTATTACACCGGTAATACGGATATTTAAAGGCAGAAGCGAACAACGGTCGAGAGGATCCACGGACTTCTTATACATATATATCTATATATACATATATAGGTAAAGTCCGTTGCAACGATCGTGACACGCAACGCGTGAGATAGGTTCACATATTCGTGATAGCGATTATCGTACTCGTAGAGGACCAGCAAGGATGCCTAAAAGTGGTGATATACTACCGAATGCATTGCCACTGGCGGAGATGGTAATAACGGCTGTAATCGCGGTCACGATCACTACTTGACGAAAAGAGTATACCGGAGATACCCAAGCGCGCGAAATCAGTAGCAAAGGCAAGGAACTAGCCATTTTTTTTTGGCTAACCCGTATAAGTACAAACCGCAAACATGGAGTTGAATCGTTTTACGTTTACGATGGCAAGACCAAATTACCGAACTAAACGAAACTCGTGTAAAATTCAAATGTCTTTTGTTTCTCTCTCTGATTTTCTTTCTCTTTCTCTGCCATACGGCGAATTCAGTTCTCGGTGCTCGCGCAGCCTCAAGACTCGGTACCAAAGAATCTTGGGAAATATTACCCATAAACTCGGATACCCGCGAAACCGTTTGTCGAATAACAACTACGTACGTATCGAATAATATGGAAGCAACATTCACTAAATTGTAATAGCGCGAAATGGGTTACTCTATCCACTTTTACGTACCATTAGGTAATCAGTTTCGACGAGCGTGAACTTTTTCTTTGAAGCTACATTGTCAAGTGTAATGACGTATGTAAGATCGATAGTCTTCTCTTATTTAAGATTGCTGCGAAATATTGTGTTAGACCATTATACGTTCATACCATCTTAATATATGTAGCTACACATTTTAGACTGTTCCCACTTCATACTTTCTTTTTCCCCCTCGACAATATCGACGTTTCTGACTTTCTGACTGCTGTTTTTACGAACATTTACAGAGCGAATCGTTTCGAGCAATAAGTATACTTACACACTGGACACCCGATGTATCCGCATAAATGCACGACGTCTAGTTTTCGAACGATCCTCTTGTGCTCGCTGAATCTTCTTTGATTGGTTACTTCCATTGTAATCAAACATTCCTTGCGTATGAAAAGTAAAGATTCAACAATTGTTTTCAACAATTTGCAATGCAACAAAATCATCCCAGATAGCACACGTCGTCTATAAGCCGTCTTTTAGACTTTCAAGACGTCTTAAAGACGGCTTATAGACGTCATGTGCTACTGGGCGATTTCTGTTCCCCGAGCATCGATTCCATAGGATCGACCTATACTGAAAAATCGAAGATTACGGTGCAAAAGATCGATCTTTCGATTAATCGATCCCAGATCGACACCCTACTGCGTGCTTGCATGCATATACATGCGTGTGAGTATACTATGTGAATATACATAAGTGGGTGCGTAGTAGATACTCGATAGTCGGTTACCTCGCATTCTATTAACCTGTGTTATTAATCGTAAATGATCGTATAGTTAAATTTTATTATTTCCTTTTTGAAAATTAGTCAGCGTCGTCTACAGAGTACAGACTATTAATAAGTATTTACCGATCAGAATTCGAAGCCGAACAGAAATTTTCTATGGGTGAGGTTTTCTTACGGCGAATGGGAATGTTAAAAGGTTCTCAAAAAAATCTTAAGGTTCTCGCGGAAACCTATCGTAACGTTTGGCTACCGAAGCTAAGAGCATGATAGAGCCGGTAGTGTTGTTCGTTTCTGGTTTATGCACATGCATATAGTACTTTACATGTATAACGGTATATATTCGTGCAACGTACATACTAAAAAACGTACGCACATTAGTCCGACGTATATATACACAATCGTTGATATTCGTACGTGCCTGTGTTGCATTTAACATCATTTAACTGGCGTTGCCTTATTCATCTGTGGCGTACATACTCCGACGATGTATTTATCGGATAAAATAATGATTAAACTGAAAAAATATAATCGATGACAGGTATTCTTTTGTCTGTTTTCTCTTGTTTAAGTATCATAAATTTACCATTGTCGCTGGATAATGTACTACTTAATCAATGAATCAACGCAGGTATAGGATGCATCGAAGTCGATCGACAGATACTTCGTTCTGGATGATAAGGACGAGTTTAAATTTTACCAATAAAAACTATCTCGACGCGACGCTTAAGATGTTTGGTTCCAAGGCACATTCGTCGAACAGCACCTTCTATACAGACTTGGAAACCGATGAGAAAGACGAAGAGCCTGTTTTAAATAAAATGACAGAATGCCGTGACGAGTATCGCACGGATAATCCGTCCAATCGTAGTGACATGTTGATAGACAATAATAAAGAGCAGCAAGGATACAATGGGCATTCGTTTCGTAGAATTGCCACTTTCGGTGGTTTCTCATGGTTTAGGCCATTCGTGATGTCAGCTGGAAGTTCGACCGAGCAAGTTGATGTTAGTGAAAACGAGGAAAACTCTATAGAAGTGCCGTTCGTTCGAGTATCGCATGGCGTGTTGGAATATAGAAGTAGTAGGTAAGTCATGGAATTGGGTGTGTAATTTCTAGAGATGTACAAACTAGGGCAGGGGTGTCGAACTAGCGGCTCGCGAGCCGCAGTGGCTCCTTCTCTTCCCCTGGTCCGTAGAGCTGTAGGAGAAAGGCCCCCTCCACACCTACATCACTCTGCTGAATTTCTTCTCCGGATGGCGCACTCTCTCCCTGCCGGGTGTCGTGCATCGCCTGGAGAATAGTAAGTGGGGGAACCGGCTGACCGGGGGCCCGATTCGTGCGGCTCTCGAAGTGGGGAAGTTCGACACCCCTAAACTAGGGTTTTGGCTGACTAGCTGATTAATCAGCCCCCAAGAAGCCAACTAGTCGTCGATTACAAATGTTGCTGGATAGTTGGCTTAACCGACTAATTGGTACAGCTTTAGTAGCAAAATTATAAAACTTGTTAGAAAAAAAAAAGATAAATAGGTAAGTATTCACAAAAAGGGAACCGATCGATCGGCCTTTTTTGCCAATTAGTTTTCGACTACAAAGTTGGTACATCTCTAGTAATTTGTTAAACTTTAAATACATATATCTAAAAAAATTTACAGATATTTAACCGCGGAGAGGAATTCCCATCGAGTAGATTCGTACGCTATAAGCGAATCGGAGAGCGAAGAGGAATCGGAAAGTCCGAAATCTTCTGAAACTACGGATTCTACGACAATCGCGGGTGACTGCGAAGATTCACGATTGAGATCAAAGTCTGGTAGCGGCGCGCATTGTCCAGATTCAGAAAATTCTGAAAAGAAAAAAGCGCACCGGGTCGCCGAAGAGTTGCTAGCTACGGAAAAGAATTATGTTAACGTTTTACGACTGATCGACCAAGTGTTCCAGTTTAGAGTTGATCAGGAGAACAGAGCGCACCCTATGTTTCCTCCGGAAACTGTTCAACACATGTTCTCTAACGTCAAATCGATTTATAAGTTTCACAACGACTTCTTGTTACCCCAGCTTCAGGAGAGGATACAAAACTGGGAGTCGGATCCCAGAATTGGAGATATTATGAAGAATTTCGCACCGTTTCTCAAGATGTACACGGAATACGTAAAAAACTTTGATTATGCCATGAACTTGATGCATAGTCTGCGAACGAAAGTCGCCAGATTCGCTGCAATCATCAACGAGATTCAAAAGCTGGACGAGTGTGCCCAGTTATCTTTGCCCCATCACATGTTGAGTCCTATACAGAGATTACCAAGATACGAGCTGCTTCTGAAAGATTACCTGAGAAACCTCACAGAAGAAAATGCTGATTACGAGGACGCTAAAAGTAAGGATCTTTCGAGTTCCGTTCGCTGAATTACTTCCGCGTAAAGTAACGCGGCACCTAGCAAGGACTGGCTTCTATTTAAACGTCTATTGAACGGGACACGTTTAAATAGACGTCCGTAGTTGGCGACGACTGTAATCGTAGAAACAAACGAACAGACGGCTTGCTTTCTTTCTCGTAGAGGCATTGGAATTAGTGTCTACTGCTACTAATCACACGAACGACGCGATGAAGAAGATTGACAAGTTCAAAAAGCTTCTCGAAATACAAGAGAGCATATACGATACGACGGATCTAGTCAGTGCTACGCGGGAACTTGTAAAGGAGGGTCGTATTGTTAAGATTTCGGCGAGGAGCGGTGATCATCAGGAAAGGCACTTATTTCTAGTACGTATAGAATCGTGATATAAGTACATATGCATATGTATATACGTGGGTACAGTCCATTTGTGCCTTTAAGGGGATGTTCCGGCGTAAAAGTCAATTCTTTTAAATTCGTTTTTCGAATGTTCAACCTTTTAGGAATACATGTTTAAAAGGATTTGTTGAAATTCGTAAAATTCCCAAAATTATAGGCATGTGAGTAGCGGCAAATGCATGGGCAACAACCGGCCACTCGGCGCTTTAAACGCGTTATTCTCGAAACAGTGTTCCCAAAATCGGTGGGACCTGTATCTCCAGAAGATATTATCCGATTCGACTGAAACTTTTTTTATTTTGAAGAATATACTTCTGGTTGGGGGGGGGGGGGGCAGAAAATATTACAAAAATGACATTTCTTTTTAGAAAATAACGAAACTTGAAGTTTCAAAATCACTTTTTCCCTATATTTTTCGTCCTTTCAACGCCTTTGAAAATGATAAATTGTCAATTGTTTTTTAAATTTTACTGGTCTATCTCCGAGCCAGAAGTATATTCTTCAAAATAAAAAAAGTTTCAGTCGAATCGGATATTAACTTTTGGAGATATAGGTCCCACCGATTTGGATGAATTTTTTGACGCCTCGACTTTAACGACTCCACAGTGCCGTCTGCAATGATTAATTATAAGACAAAAAATATATTTCCACAATTTAACACATCCTTAATACAATGTAAAAAGTTCTATTAAATTATATATAGTAGTTTTCCTTTAATTAATTCCTAAAGATCGCCTATTTTGGGGGGCTTTAGACCGGAACCTCCCTTTAATACGCGATATACGCATAATACACAAATTCGTGCACGCATACAACATACATATTTACGCATGTATGTAAAGGCAATAATGGAGAAGCAGGCAGTTGTTAGCCGCTGTTACACTAGGTGAGTCATTCAAATCGATCCCCTCGAATATCTTCGAAACTGTTTGTTATCATATCCTATCAAGGGAAGATATTTGAAATAAAAGTTATTTGGTTTTGGAGGGGAAATAATTGGGTGTAATAAGGTCTTTGTGGGCGAATGCGTAGAGGACATATGAAGGTTGAGTTTTTTTTTGACGGAATTATATATTTTTTTTACAAAAAAGAATTTTTTAAGAAAATAAATGATTCCCCAAATTATTTCTCCTTCGAAACCATACAACTTTTATTTCAAGTATCGTAATGATTTTATCTGAAATATGTAATGAACAGTTTCGAAGATATTCGAGGGGGTCGATTTGAATGACTCGCCCTGTATTCTTAATTTTCATTAGGCTTCAGTGATAAAAATCAATATTTTCCCGATTTTCAGTTTAGCGATTTATTATTACTTTGTTCGATACGGCTGATACCCGGACCATTGTATCGGTTAAGAGCTAAATTCATGGTTGATAATTTACAAGTAATCGAGGGCGATAATTTAGAAACAGCAAATACTTTTTATATAAGAGACGAAGGGAAAAGTGTGGAATTGTACACGCATGCGGCTGAGGAGAAGGTAGCGTGGCTTGACGCGCTTTTCGATACAATGCAAGAAATTATGAGGAGGAAGGCCAGTTTGAAAACCGGCAGTGTTAAAACTCTTGCCGTGAAAGCCGAAGACGTAACCAGATGCATGTTGTGCGATGTTATATTCTCTGTAATGAAGAGGAAACACAACTGCAGAGCTTGCGGAATAGTGAGTATGCTTATTGCTACTGCTTCGCGACGATCGTAATGAACTAGGAGGATCGTTGGCTAATGGAAGACTAATGTTGCTTGTCGAGGACGTATTTATCCAAGCAACTTAGGAGGATCCGCGAAAGTATTGGTTTATGTGCATTGTTCTGCTTGTTATAGGTAGTCTGTGGTAAATGTTCGAATCAAAAATTGTTGTTCGAGGATAATAAAAATATGAGAGTATGTCGTTTGTGTCATGCCACGTTAACGCAGCCACTTGTCAAATCGCCGTCCTCGTCCCCGTCTGGACCGGTGCCAAGCTTACTGCAAGTTTCGGCGAGCGCGTCGTCTGTTATATCTGGATACCTTATGTTAAAGACTCAACCGAGCAAGCCTTGGATACGGCGATGGTTCGCACTGCACATTGACTTTGTTTTGTATACCTTCAAATCTGAATCTGAAAGTATGGCTCTGACGGCCACCCCTATGCCTGGTTTCATCGTTACCGGAGGTACCGAGCTGTCCGACGAGGATCCTTTGAGCTCTAAAGACAGACCGAAGGCCCTTAAGATGCATCATTCTAGGAAAAGTTATTATCTACGAGCATCGTCGCAGGATGACAAGCAGAAGTAGGTGTGATCTGTGTAACCATACGTAACTGTTCTCGAGTTCACGAGGGTCGTCTTTACTTTTAGGTGGTTTCACGCTCTGCAGTTAGCAACTAAAGCAGAGTTACCTTCGTTTGCAACAGTGGGAAGCGAAGACGCACAAAGAGGTCAGCTGATTGTTCATGTACGATAAACAATTTGTACATTTTTATCTGTGACACGAGCCAAGTTTTTAATTAATATCGTAGCCGTATAAGATCACAACAGCGCGATAAGATAATCGTTAGTAGATAATCATTATATAAAAATAAAAGCGACGTTAACTTATGTTATATGATACGTAGGCATACACAAATAGGGCGAATTGTTATTGGCGTATTGTGGTCGACTCCATAATCATTACACTGCCAAAACGCTTGTTGTGTTTTGTACCATTTTGTTATAGTATATTTAAAAAAATATATATATGTAAATATTTACGTAAAGATGTATAGAAATATTATACGTACATGATATGCAACCTTTATGTACATACCTCGATGATTGAAAGTGTCGATGATATCTTCATTGGTTCGTACTATTTAGAAAAAAAAGTTTATCAGTTTCCTGACTGCGATGCAAATTAACAATAAGTGATGTCTGTTGACGACCACGCGAAGTCGTTTCTATAAAACTGTGATAGAAGAGTGTAATCGAACCAGATACCTACACATGAAACAGACGACCGATGTATGTAAAATATTCTCTCCACCCGGATCGGTGGTATCCATGTGGTATCCTTACCATTTTCCTAGCGCATGCGACGTTATCGATTCAGGGTGGAATTCGATCGCAATCCTACTAGCGGTTAGAATTGAAACTAAATATTTTTTAGTTTCCTAACATTAGCCATTACGGTCGGTAATTGATTACTTTAATTAATTCCTAGGCCGGTGTTCATAGTCGCTACTTATTTTTAAGCAAATGCTTAAGCATTCGGCATCCTTTACTAGCTACTAGGTTAGTAGAGGATGCCGTATGCTTAAGAATAAGTAGCGACTATGAATACCGGCCCTAGAGTCACCATGGGCGTCCGCAGTGTATGTGGGGGGGGGGGGGGGGGGAGCAAAGCCCTCTTCGCTTATTTTTCAAAACTGATCTTTATTAAATTTATACTAAAAAAGAGAAAATTTTAAATTTTTAATTAAATTGGCACTATAAAATGGGTAAAAAAAAGAGGGGTATATTTTTCTTTACCTCCGTCCCAAAGTTGTCCCCCTCCCCCCTGGAAAAAAGTCTCCGGACGCTCCTAGAGTCACTATTCTCAAATCTAGCGTGCGCGTTAAAAGTCAAAACCACGAACACGAACGAACATGCAAACTTTTCGGAGGTGAACTTCCATAAAATGAATAATAAGATGTCTATTTTATACCTCGTCTGTGGCAGAACTGTGAATGCGCGGGAAAAGTTACAAGATTGAAATAAACAAATATTTCGGACTACTTTTATTATCTATGCCCAGATAGCACAACGTCTGGTAAAGTCTTAAAGACGTCGAAAAGGCGGCTTAAAGACGTCGTAAAGACGTCTTGTTACAAATCAAGACGTTCAGACCTAAAATAGACATAAATTAGACGTCTCTAAGACGAGGTGTGCTATCTGGGTGAAAATTAAAATACACAAAGTAAGAATAAGTGGAATTCAGTGGGCATCGAAATTCGTAACCAGATGGCAGTAGATAGATACAACAAAGGATTAACGGGGAATTGAAGAGGGGTGGTTGGAGCTTGAGCTTGAGAAGTGAGGACGAGTACCTAGACGAGGACAAGGACGAAGTCGTGGGAGTGGGGGCGAGAGCGAGAGAGAGAGAGGAGTGGAAGGAGAGGGAATGATCCTTCAAACAAATGGCAAATGGGGGAAATGTATGTATGTATGTACGAGTTACTTGTACATAACCTACGTTTTCGGGATTCGATTCGGCTGGAGTTTTTAGTTTTGGATGTGTCCTGTAAAAACTCACGAATCATTTTCGGATTATGGTCATAAATACATTAACTCGATGTGGAAAGGAATGACGCCTTAGATCATGAAAAATGTTCTGAATAGGTTCTAACTTGGCCGAAAGGTCGTTGTTCTTACATGACTTGGATAACTTTTGTTCAAAGAACAACCGATTGAAGGAACAAAATACAATGAAATAGTTATGTTGCCTTCGACTGGTTATTTTAAAGCTATCAATTGTCCGTTTTACGAAAGCGGAACGTGCGATAGACCTTACTGTCACTTTAAGCACTCGAAACGAGGTAAGTTACTTTATTACTCGAACTTCTTACTGTCGTAAACGTATAACAAGTAAATCTTATTTCACTAAATTTTTATCGTTAATTTTTCCGAGAGTGAAAAAATAAAAATTTAAATGTTCCATTGTGCACGTTTATTTCTTGTCAATTATGAACAAACTGTGTACATTTGTAATGTATATTGTAGAGGATGCCAGCGTTACAGCAGAGCCACAAGAACCGCTGGAAAGTCGTCCGACTGACCCGCCTCAAGAATCGAAAGCTGCAGTCGCACGATCGGATTCAGATGTTTTACAGCAGTTAGTAACTGAAGCTGTGAAAAAAGTTCTAGCCAATCGAGAAGTCGCTGACACCGACAACTTTTCGTGTCAGAATGTTGTTTCGCAGGTCGTGGAAGGATTGAAGCCAACTTTGGCGTCTGGATCGTCTGGTAAATTGGAAATTGTTACATCTAATACCATAGACAAGAGAACAGATGTATCAGCCCCGACTAACAAATCTGTTCCATGCGTTTATAATCCTACTCCGATTGCGGAACTAAAGAAACGTCATATACCAATTATATCATATATGCCAACGAGGGAAAGTGGAGTAGCTTTGAAACGTAAATCATCTCCGGATGGAATTAAACCTTGGTTAGGTATCAGCTGCGAATCTGCAGAGTCCCAGAGTACAGAAATTAAATATAAACCTACTACGATAATTAACTCCGAAGTGCGGGATACCACGCAAAGTTACATACCTACATGTAAATCTGACTCAATTTCGTCGAATTCGTACGAAGATGGCAGTTCGAACGACTATTTATTGAAACTCAGGGAAGCATATTACCCAAAATCAAAGAAGAGAAGAGAAGAATACGTTCCGAAGAAAGTAAAGGCTCCGTTGAAAACTGTCAAGAGTTTAAACGATTCGACGATAGCTGAATTTGAGGCGGGACTCGAGACGGCGGGCAAGGTATCGGCAGATGTTAAACACGTTTCGAACGTACAGTCGGGAAAGGAACTTTCTGAATCTTGTTCAGATTTTGAACCAAAATTCTCTGACAATGAGGAAGATGACAATGACAGCCAAGATAACATCGAAGAGGATGGTCGTGACATTAAAGACGATGATTGTTTAAACGATGTACAAGACATAGCTGAGCGTTCTTTAGAAGTGGATGTGAACGACGAATCTGTCAATGGAAAGGACAGCGATGAGAAGACTGGGACGAAGAGAGATGTTTCTATAAGTAAAGAAACTTTGCAATCTTCCCAATGCGAAGGAGGGAAAGCTCCGAGAGCGAATGCGGACAAAGTCACTAATAAAAATGCAAAGGAATATAAAAGTAAAGACAAGAGTGAATGCAAGGATCAAAGGAGTCACGATTCTTCTTATAAAAATTACGAAAAGAAACACGTCTCGAAGGAAAAATCGCGCTCCACGTCTCACAGTAGGAGTAAGGATAAAACTGATTCGAGACGCGAAAGTAAAGAATCTAGAAGCAAAAAGCACGCTAAGAATAAAAGCAGAGACAAGGAGCAGGAGAAGTATCGGGATAAAGAAAGGAGTAAGGACAGAAATGAAAATAAGCACAAGAATAAAAAGGATAAAAGGGATTACCGAGAATCTGAGAAGGATCGCGACTACGATTCGAAAAAGTCCTCTGAGTGCTCGAAGAAGCAAGAACGTACTAGGAAAAAGAAGGATGAAAAACCGCGTTCGACGTTGCGTCATAAATCCGACGAGAATAACATAATTGAAGAGTTGTATGTACATATGGAGAATAGTGAAGAAAGAAACTCAATCGACAGGTCCGCTAGTTCTTTGGAAAGTGTTCGATCGAATCTAGACGAAGATGGCGATGAAGAAAACGATCACCATCATAGTAATTCTATCGATAACTACATCGATGAGGTAATCTTGAGTGCGTCAGATTCAGATCACGACGTGCAAGAGGAATGCTTAAAGATATTTCAGGTACGCGTGAAAAATTTTAATCGGCGTTGGTTTATCTTTAGAATACGGTGCTAAATTAATTGTTCTTAATGTTATTGATTTTTAACCGCCACCGCGCACTGCTGTGTACATAATATGTAGTTTGATAGCTGTTTGTTTTTCTTTACAAGGAATACCAAGCACCGGAGCGCTCACAGGTAACGGTGTTATCGAAAGAATCGTTGCCGATGCGCGAAACGGAACAGACCGAAGACGTGGGCAGAAAAAGAGTGGCTCATCCATCAGCAGCCACTTGTAATACCAGACAGACCGTTATCACTCAACAGTCGAAAAAGTCGATAAATCCACAACAGAAAATGTATGAGAGGTGGCGTTTAATGAGAAATGCTGTAGCAGAAAAAACAGTTTCAGCGAGTACTAGCGTCTCCAAGGATGTACGTCGAAACCACGTTCAAGCAAGAGGAGCTGCGTGCAATAGTGAATTAAAATTAAATGGAAATGGTAATGAAATCGAGAGGGTGCACGGGTGTGTGTGTGTGTGTGTATGAGAGAGAGAGAGATTCGTGAATAATTATTTCTTTGCCAACATTTATCACAGGTCGTATTAGAATCGCCCATGTGCCGTACGCAAAATCTCTAGCGATAGAGAAGAAAAGGATGACAGAGAATGTAGGGAAAACGATAGAAACGAAAGAGACGGACAATTACAAAACAGCCGCGCAAACCGCGAAGAGCGGTGTACGCGTTGCCCATGTTCCTCAAACGGTGAGTAGGTATTGCAGGATAAATTACCCGTGATTGCTATGCGGTACAAGCAGTTTTTACATATCAGGTACCTCAGCTAATACGCCCCGAACCGTTGCAAGTAACCACGCAAAAGTTTCCCCTGAACGTTCGTCAGTATTACGTGAATATGATGCACGACGTATGCGTACAAATTTACACGAATGCTGAAGATGCGGCGCAGCGCGCGGTTAAAGAAGAGTACGCTTGTCACGAAAGATGCAAAGCATTGGCCGTTTACAAGAATTCTTGTATGCTCGCCGCGCACAGACTGAGAAAAGAAGTTGATCAAAATCCGTCGGTAGAAAGTAATCTAGCGACAACATCGGGTAACAGTACGGTGTCTCATGAGGCGGTACTTGCTGGGAAAGCGAAAGGATCCTGGAGCGTTCTTAAAACAAAGAGATCCGTTACAGAGTTCAGAGGAGTAATGCTCTATGGTATGTTAAAGAAATGGATAATGACGGAACAACAACTTCGAGATAACGGATTTCCTCGTCCGCATCCAGACGGTCAGAAGGTAAAAAACGGTGGATGAAAAGCGCGAAGGAAATGAGTTTGCTTCATTTTTATTATCGTTTGATTTGTTGAATTGCAGGGCCGTGCCAAAATCTACGTGACAAATACGCGGAATCAGAGTGTCCTGTCGAAAGTGCCTAATGAGAGAATTTGCAGTCGGTGCAGTCAACCTTATATGATAGACAAACAAGGATTGGCGTTGCGGCCACAGAACTGTATATACCATTGGGGTAGAAAATTCACGATTAGAGGAGAGGGCAGGTATAGTTGTTGCCAGCAATATGGCTCTGCAACTGGTTGTTGCGATGCGAAGGCGCACGTTTGGGAGTACGTCGACTACGAAAATCTTCGTGGTTACGTGAAAACCTTTCCGAAAGGTATTTCGTCAACTCATCTTCCCACGATCTCCGTTAATTTCACGTTTGCTCTTTAATCATCTCGTTTATTCAAACTCCCCTACGTTCTCTCGTTGTTAAGATACACCAGTTGAGGAACAAGGAGTTTACGCACTCGACTGCGAAATGAGTTATACGACGCAAGGCTTAGAATTAACTAGGATAACGGTCATCGACGAAGATTGTAGCGTCGTGTACGAAACGTTGGTGAAACCACAAAATCCTGTAATCGATTATAATACAAGGTAAAGAGCATCGAGGGGCGCCCCCCCCCCCTTTCATACGCATGCAACAGAAGTAACTGTAGGTTATCCGTTATGGTCGATTGCGTATAGGTTTTCCGGGATCACGGAAGAAAGCATGAAAGACGTGACGACCACATTATTGGATGTTCAGGCTACGCTGCTAACCATGTTTTCGGAGAAAACCATATTGGTGGGTCACAGCCTTGAGAGTGATTTCAAAGCTTTGAGACTTCTGCACGACACCGTCGTCGACACGAGCATAATGTTTCCTCACAAGAACGGATATCCGCAAAAGAGAGCTTTGAAGAATCTTTGTTCCGAATACCTGAGGAAGATCATTCAAAACGATGGTCAGTTAAATATGAATAACTTGTGGTTGACAGTGTTGTTTCATGTCGCACTTTATCGTGCCGCACCAACGCCACGTTATTACGAGTTAACTCTCTTGGAGAGCTAGCATATTTCTAACCGATCTTTAATGGCATTGCAGTCGGTGGACACGACAGTAAAGAGGACGCCGTTGCTTGTATGGAGTTGATACTTTGGAAAGCGAAGGAAGAAGCGAAATTACAGTAAAGAAAAAGCCACGATCACATTGTCAGACTGAATAATGTACATTGCGTCCCGATGAATCGTTCCTGGCGACCACGTACGCTTGGCGGAGATAGTGTGCCCCTTCCTAAGCGTCTTCCGACTTGACGCTAACCACAGGCGACGGACCACCTCTCCCGCCTTCTTCTCTGCTAGGAAAGCGTTTAACGATAAGATGGGGGTAGCTTTTTTCACCGTGCGTACATGCTCCACCGGAACGATCACTAAAACGCTCTGTACAGTTTGTTTTTGCGTTTTGCGAACCACTGACAGCCCCCTCTTTCAACTTACCGTATGTATTGTATTATAGCTTCTCATGTATAAATATGTGATATACATGTGACAAGGTAATCGTAGAAACACTTCATTTTCGCGATAGATTCATGGTTCGACGATAACAAATGCGTTCATTCATTCGTTATCAAATAATTCATCGCATCGATCGTGCCCAATTCGTACTTTTATAAGGTTTCGTTATCGCTGCGCTTTAGAGTTGAATTGTTATATACATATATATATATATATAAATATATATATATTTATTATTATTATTATTATTATATATATATGTATATGTATATATGTGTAACGATACATGCATACATAGTACATACATACACGATATATATAACGGTATATAGGGGTACCTGCGTTGTGTGTGTTTCTTCGATTATTTCTAAAATTGCACGAGATGTAAATTTATTTTTGGAGATTAAAAGTGTCGCAATAAACAAAACTCGAATATTTTGTAAGTTCTGCAGTTTCAATACAGTCCGGATACTTACCCTTTCTGGTAACCGCTAATTCCTTACGACAGATATAAGACGTTTTTCAAATAATTGCTGTCATTGGCGTAATTAGTTAGGGGGCCGGGTGAGCCTGGATGGCCTCTCCCTAGAAACTATCGAAATAAGTAAAATACATTCGTCTGTTCGTAAAATCCTATTTGAAAAGAAACAAATATTTGGGCCGAAATGTAATCGATGCAGGGCAACTAAATAAAAAAAAAACAATGTTCTTATTACGTTAAATTATGAATTAAAACTGTTAGAATTAAGCTGCTAAATGTAGGTATATGTAGGTAACTCTACTTATATAAAAGAGACAGAGGCGGGAGAAAATGGGACCTGGCACCCCCAAGACAAAAATCCTAGTTACGTCAATGATTGCTGTAGGGTGGGAAATGGAGGTTTAGGAACGCATATGTTATCAGTTTTATCATTTTATTATATAAAACTACATTGATATTTCGTTCATTCAAATGTGCGTCCAGTCTCTTTGTATCAACAGCACGTCCTCAATCATTATTTCCCTGTTTGGAGATGAACAACCAGAACAACAGTTGTCTTTGTGATTCGTTCCAAAGTTCGTTTGGAACTAAAGCTGGTTTTTCTCACCTGTAACGGTTGTTATTACTTGGCGCAAGTCGCGTGTCATCGTAGCTCGTAATACGACTTTTTCTTTAACTCTCTATTAACGCCCCCCCCCCCCACCCCCAATCATTAACTTCTTGATCACGCAAGATAGAAGAAAAAATCGAAGGGAGATACTTTGGATTTGTATCATAACGCGGTGGTTGGCACGTGTCTTTACACAATTTAAATAAATTTCATATAGGTATCGGCAATGAATACTGTGAAATATTTCCCGTCGACTTTCTTCCCTCAGGGAGGAAATCTTGCCAATCTGTGCCTATACACGTAAAAGAGACCGTTTAACTCTCTCATGTTGCATAAAAAATAGTCTATCTGTCCCCTTGAATGAAACATTATTGTCAGACATTCGTTTATTGCCTGGTAATAAGCTCGCGCCGTAGTGTAACGTGTGTTCTTTCGATAATTCTAGAGGAAATTTCTACTCTATAGAGCACGTAATTGCGACTCTCGTTGCGAGATATCTAATACGATTTCCATGTGCTCTGTACACACTTTTAATGCGCTTTGTCACGTTCATATCGAAGGAAGTAATGAACAGGCCAAGTAGATAAATAACGATTTTGTTAATTTTGCATACTTCGAAAATCATTTTGCATTTGAAAGAAGCACGATATAACCGTTGTGTTTGAAACAATTAATCCCAAGACGTTTGCTTCCATCGTGACGATTTTGAATTAATTATAAACGACCACATTACGTAATTGCTGGAGCATGTAAGAAACGATTATATTCACAACGGCCACGTTGATGTCGGTCTGTACTTATGTGCATACGTGTAGTATGCAGCTTCTAACTTGGTTGGAAGACTTGCAGTGAAACGAGACACAACAGTCGCGATAACATACTATTTACAATTAGTCACGCACGACGCGCCGCTTATCGACTTGGCCTGGCCAAAAGATGAAGAACGCGCTTGTAGATCGACAGTTAAGTGGGAGGTGGAGGGTTTAGGTACCGCAAGGAGAGTCGCATAAGGTGACGAATCTTTCAAAGCATGAAAAAATAGCTCGCACGATCTTTAAAGTGTATCTAAATAATTTATCTAATCTCCATCATGTACGAAGGCAACTGTTCGAAGACACATACGCATCGTAAAGTTACGAATTATAACTACGCATTAATTTGTTTCGTTCTCATAACACAATCGCGTTGTCTTATCAATGCCTGATGCAAAGCAAGGATTCGCTAAAACGAGGCGATGCTTTTTTTTCTTTCTTCGGTTTTGGCGAAATGCAGTTTCTCGGTACATACTACATATAACTACATACGTACTAAGTAGTATGTATCTCGCCACCACGCCACACATTTTGAAATTCTTACGACTAGAGTGTAGTTTTAGAACTCGAGACCAATTATAATAGTGGGTTGTTGTCTTGATGACTAGATCGAGGAGTTGGATCGCGGCGCTATTGCAGCACAGAATGTGAAAGGCGAGATGTGAGATGACAATACGAAGAAGCGTATGTACTCGTGTAGCGTATCGGTGGCCGTTGCGTCGATCGAGGCGTTCGGCCGAACGAAATCGAGTTGAGCGGAGATGATTTCAGGTCGACTCGGTTATTTAAACGTTTCGAACGAGCGACGGTATACGTGGCGGTGTTTAGTTTTCCTATTTCTCGATTTTCGTGGAAATACACTGCAAGGCTGTTGATGGTCAGCCTTTAATCAGCGACTCGACAGTTTTCATTAATCGCCTCCGTTTCCTGTGACGGAGCTAAAGGTCGAATGGAGAAGGTTCGACTTGTCTCGTCTCGTCTCGGAAAGAAAGAGAAACTAATAACAACAACAACAACAACGGCATTAACAACAACATGGCGGCGATGGTTGTCGCCTCGCAAGAAGAACTGCAGGAAGGGATGACGAATGGCCGCTTAATAGACCTATAAATCGATCCAAGCGAACTTTCACGGAGCGATCGTTAGATCGGAGTCTTGATCTCCGACTAGATAGAGAAACTGAAAGGCGATCGCGAGTAAACTGATGCCAAGCAGATCTCCCATTGATGTCAAATATGGTATCGCTGAATTGTCAGGATCGATTTTCCGCTTCCACATCCAATGTATCATTATGTAGGCTATGTAGAGTAGTGCAGCAACTTGTAGCATGGAGGCGCACAAGTAAACGAAAACGAAGAGGGGCGTCAGCGAGGTGTTGCCATCCTTCATGTAATTAATCAAGTAAATGAAAATTATGTGACCCGGTATAACCATCGCCATTAAAACTCTGGTAGTTCTCGCGTGCATACCTACGGAGGAGATGAAAGGAATTTAGTCGGACAGACTGCAGACCGACCGGTGTGTAGGTAACGAGCGTTTAGGTGCCTAGGTGGCGCGTTTACCTTTGCCGAAAAAGTTAGCAATAGGTGTAATGAAGATAACGGGATGCGTGTGACCCGGCGGTATCAGAAGTGTCCCGAACTCTGCTTGCTTGTGAAGAGCTGTGGATATTCTGCTTGCTTGGACGGCTACTAAATTTCCACCGACACCATTGATCACCGGTTGGAAAACGGTCAGGTTTTCGAATCGCGATACCATGAATTCCAGTATTAGACCGCCGCAGCTGTTGTGGGCCAAGGACAAACGATTATGCGCACATTTAGGGGAAATCGGGTCTAACCGACAATCGCTCACCTGCTTATCAACATAGCGATCATAACAGGAGTCCATCCAGAGTAGAGGACGTTGTTGGTATATTTGTTCCTCTTGGCGATCCATACCCAGAGCGGTGTAACCAGAACGTAACAGGCGATCACGAGGGGCGCAACCCAATCTTGTTTATTTATCGATTCGTAAAGAATCGTGGAACTCCAAGAGAGCAAGGCTAAGGAGGTAATGTCACCGAGACTGGCGGCTATCGGTGTTGCAACATTGTCCGGGTTTATGTGGCAATGTCGTGAGAAAACAATTACACCGGCCGTTATCAAGCCGAGGACGAAGGATGCCAGCGACGCGGTAACCAAGCTGCTCGCGCACAACAAGTACGCGTGATCCAACGAAATGTTACCGTTTCGGAACGCCCCCATTGCGATCGCCACCACGGAGCCCAGAAATCCAACCACTATCGCTTGGCACTGCCAACACGAACTGACGTTCTTTACATAAACGTACAACTAAACAGCAAAGACAACGAGAAACACGGGCGAAAGAGTAAAGAAAGAAAGAAAAAAAAAGAAGAGAGAGAAAGGAACAAATAATGAAAGAATGAAAAAATGAAAGCGAGGAGGGAAAATTTTGTCTGTCTGTTAAGTCTGTTAAAAGTTGGAAAGAAAGCAGGAAAAGTAGTTCGTTTCCCAATTCGTAAATGTCATAGTAGGTATAGCTAGTATATGAATCCATGAGATTTGTATCTCTAGTTTTCCGCAAGAATATTACTCGTCGAGAATATTAATTTATACCACGTAGTTATACATAGGTATGTACATTGTAGATACCTGCAAATACTTGTCTACGTGTCGATCGAAGCGACAGCAAAGGTGACGCTCATTCGCGAAGGCCGTTTACCGTTGACGCGCCGAAAGTGTAATCAAATAAAATCGTGGCGCCAACGATAAGGCGCCCGCGAGTCGCATATCTTGCACTGAAAGGCTCTCTGATTTGAACAATTTTAACCAACATATTGGCCAAATGCTGAGAGCGTAATTCTAATCGGCAGAAATGGTCGCTTAGTGCTTAGGGCCCTTACTCTATCAGTGGTCAACTAGCTGGCAACTAGCTTAGTTTGGACAAAGGGCATCTATGGTCGGAAACGAACGAAAACTAGGAAACGAAAGGACGGAAAGGGATTAGATGGAGTGGGGCAGAAAGCAAAGAGAGCGTAAGATGTAAGAGACCCGGTATGGAAAGTAGAGTAAACAGTAAAAAGGGCGCGTATCCGACTCACTTGAATTAGGACGAGATTTCCGACGATCATGCACCATTGCTCTTTCGGCGTGTCCATGTGTCCGAGATTCGCTTGAGTGGAGAGACGCGATGCGAGAGTCATTTCCAAGTTACCCTTTAGACCTAACAACGCCGGGACCAGAATTATCAGCTCGCTCACTTTCTCGAACACGACCCAGTGCTGCGGAGAAAAAATGAGGGAACGGTGAAAGGAGAAGAATAGAGAGCAAATAAGTGGAAATGATCGGTGCTCGTACTTGAACCAAATCCAGAACTAGCCCAGCTCCCACCATGCCAAGGCCGGCGATAAGAAACGGTATAAAAACTTGAATGGTAATCGCCAGGTAGGATTCGAGAGGTTCATCCTCAACCGCGCCATAAAGTTTGCTCTGAGCAACAACGTCGGGAAGGCGGCCACTATCGGTGGTTGCATCCTCAAACATGGGTAGTTGGGCGCAATCGTCTTCCATCGATTTATTAGCCACGTTTGTCACGACGACGGGGACGATTGTTGTGGTGTTGCTGGTGACGGTGGTGATATTAACCCCGAGGGTAGAGTCTGTGCACGCGTTAGCGGCGTCCGTTCCCGTTCCCGCACACGTGACGGCGACCATAGTCGCGTCCGTGGCCAAAGTTGTGCCCATCACTGCGTTTCCGGATGGTAATCCCGAGGTAGTGCGCAAACGGAGGTTCCCCGGCGTTATCCTGTGGGAACTTTGCTTTTCGGAAAGCAGAGGCTCTTTACATCGATCACTGTCAACAAAACGATAAGGATATTCATATTTATGCGTGCGATAATAAAATAATTTAGCTGCTACTTAAGGAATTGTAAGAATCGGTGAAAGAGGCGTAGGTAACTACGCTGTTGTCAGTTTCCTTAAGCGCGGGCTTCTTTGGAACTTTACATTCGGGGCACATAAAACTCGCGTTAGATTTCAGATTGAAAATGGATTGGATAGCATGTAATTGAACGTACTTTTCAAATTTCACTCCTATGGCATCGATATGGGTGGACTTGTCAGGAGGCAGTCGTGCAGGATGTTGATGTTCCTGGTCCTCTATCATCTTCTACTGAGGACCTCGCGCCACTCGCTGCCACGGATATATAGCCATTCTCCTTTGAGAATGATAACGCTTGTCTAAATGTTCGCTCGTTGTCTTCGTCGTTGTATTTCCGAACAAGAATCGAGGAAATTACGTAACCAGCGAGGGACGCTATCTCTAAGTAGTTTGGTTCACTCGAAACCACTGTAACTCGCGTCAGAACTTTAAACGATCCACCAACGTCTACGTACATCTACATCTCACCTTTATTTCCACCTCGCATTTCTTTATCCTCCCCTGTTTCGTTAATTACAATTATCCGAGCCGCTTATCGCGAAGGTAATTACTAATTAGGTACCTATCTTTACCGCTAAGAATTTCGCAGGGAGCAGCGATTGTTCTGTTGGACCAGCCTAACTCACTGTTCCGTCCACTTTAGATCCGACAAGAACGTAGCCATCATTCACACAATCATTTATCACTGACAATGGCTTTCAGCGATTCTAGGTTCACTTAGCATCCGTTAGGTACTGACCGCATGTAGACAATCGAAATGAAAGAGAATCGGGCAAAGCTAGATTCCCGTAGTATTGCAGCGAATTAATTTTAAGTGGCTTGGATAAACGAGCGTAGTGTTTTGTGGCGGAGGTATATAGATTATAGAGATTATGCATTTACAAGGTGATTGTTGATACACGTCCCAGCTGTTTACGTACGAGATATGCTCTAATCGTAAGGAGGACAAGACACGCCGCGCGGCGCCGCGCCGCGTCGCGACGAATTTACGGACAGAGTGACAGGTAAAAAGAATCATGCTCGCTGTTTGGAAACTACTTGTAAGTGTACAGTTGAGCGAGGATACGTCATACCTGCTTTTTTGTAAACGGATGCTCGATAGTGTATTGAATGTTGACTGAATTCATAGACTCGAGGGTGCTGGCCTCCGATGTTGTTCTCAAAATTGCACCGGTCCTGGCAAAAAGGAAAATCAACCGTCGTCACGCATTTGGCGGTATGTAGGGTATTGTGCAAGGTATAAGGCTAGAAGGCCCGTGTTAGACCGTTTCACGCTATGGTTACATCGCGACTGATCTCGACCGTGCATCACGCTTGTCTCCTTAAAACTCGCTCAGGACATTTACCGGGAACACACGTTAAACAGAGCAAGCGCGAATTTATCGATCGTCACTGCAAATAAGACCTGATGGCTTGCCGTCTGCCTTCTCGCTTTACCAACTTACTTCTCCAACTTAACGTCTATGCAACTACTACCTATACTTTAATACTAGTTGCCCTACCTGCTGGTCTTCTTCTCAGCCTAGCCCAGTCTAAGTCTATGTACATGCATATGTACCGCTGCACTGCTCTCTCGTTTAATCGACCTTTGGGCAAACAATCGTCTCTCCAATCTATTTTAGATCTAATCTCTTACAGACGATTCCCTTTTGCTCAATTGGCTAACCGATGACGCGCGAATCCCGGATCGAATGCTAATCGCGATAGTATCTTGAAAAATAATATCGAACCCTGTTCTACGCGGAATGATATTTGAAGAATAATGAGCAACATAGGTACATACATATGTATGCGCGCGTCACAGCAACTTCACCACCACCAAAAATCCTGGATCCGAGGATTATCTGTTGGTAAGTAAGTACAGGTATGTACTCGTACTCGACGCAGAGCGATTCACTGGTTACGCTCTTACAGTATGGCATTGTAAATTGTAACCCACTGGTCCAACCTAACGTAAGAATCGTATTAGCACTGATTTATACATCTATCATTTCATGTATCTTTATTTACTTCTCAAAAGGCTCAATTACGTAAGCTCTTTTTCTAATTAATCTACAAATCGAGTGTTTTGCTTTGACATTGAGCTTCGACTCCCTCGCGACGCGCCAGCTCTACGGTCAAGAAGTTCAGCGATATTTTTCAGACAAAATTCAATCGCGCGCACAGTCGCTTAACGATGCCAACAATGCCGCGAAAGGAGACAGAGGTGGAGAAAGGAAGAGAAAGAGAAGTTCCAAGATGGAAAATCAAACGTGGCCCGCGATATCCACGCATTGGCATTTGCAAACATTGTCGTTTAACGTGTCGCGGCGCGCGAGTACGAAGCACTTCCGTAACATATTCACAAATTGATAAATTACTCCACGTGTTTAAGTTCGACCATGAGGAGCAATAACTTAACATACGTTTTGATGCTTGGTTCCCGTGACCCGCGAAGTGCACTCTCCGACACATCCCTTTCGTTTACCATGGAAAACGAACAGTTCCGTTTCCTTGTCCCCATACTATCCTCGCGTCTCGTGCTCCATATCCTGCGATAGAGTACAGTACGGCGTACGGGATTCGCATAATAAATAAATAAACCAAAGCAGCACGATTATATCGTAATTATACTTGTACTTACAAAGAATTGTAGCGTCAGGCGGAGCGACAAACAGCCAAGGAAATATGCGGAGTGTTCTTTAACAGAATTCACGAGATATCGACACCCATGGCAAATCGGTTGTGTCAGCGGGAAATTTTGCTGCTTGGACGGCCGTCCAGCTGTCCTTTTTCTAACTACTTAATTTCGGTTAAAAGCGAACGCGATCTACGCCGATGAACGGCATCTCTGCTCGTCAGTTATCCCCGTTTGTATTTCGCTGGCGGAGAATAAACGGAGAACAGCGGGCGCAGACCGCAGAACGTACAACAATACGAGAAACGGTGGCTAGGGGCTGGGCTGGGAGGGGGGCCCAGAAAAAAAAACAAATAGCCCGAAGGATCGCGATTGCTTCGTTGAATTTTTATTTCTTTCACCGTAACGCGTCGAAAATCAACCGAAACCGATGTGAAACCCAGAATAGAGAGGCAATCAGTAATAAATTTAGACAGGGTTCGCGATGCTTTGTTCCTTTCGTCTCGAAAGCCACCAGTTTCGGCAGATTGATAGGGAGCAAAGCGCGAGAAAACTTTGAAAAAAAAAACTCGATCGAGCAACGCGATAGGAAAATCTAAAAGGCTCCACCGAGAGCGAAGCGATAGTTGGCTTGGCACTGACAGATCTAACTATTTCATTGACGGAGACAGGCTGATGTGCCTCTCGACCACACAACTTGGTCGTTTCGTTTCTATATTGTACATTGTGCGTGTCGAATCGTTGAGCCGTCGTGTATGTACACATGTTCGCCTCGCCACGCGTATGTAGTGTTAAACGCACACGACGAGTGATATGCTTCGCTTACGCGATTACACTTACGAACCTTTACGCCCTACTCCTAACTTAGCCATATGATATCGTACGAAACATAGGCACCACCACCGTCGTCATCATCATCATCATGATCGTCATCATCATCATTATCTTCACTATCATCACCATCGCCATTATCATCATCATCATGATCATGATCATCATCATCATCATTGTCGTAGTCACCAACAGCACGAAAGATCAAGCGCCACCGACTTTAACTCGGTTCATGTAGCAGTCTATTTGTCTGACCTACCTACACCGATATATCCGTCTAGTCCTGTGGTAGCACGGCCCTTGACAAGAGTTTCCTGTCGATCCGATGTATGTATACGTACGTCCTCAGGTATCTATATTCTATACTGGATACATTCATTAAACGCGCAACGAACACGAGAAAGGCACGGACTAAAAGATATTTTGAAACTCCGCCGACTTTATTTCGCTTCGTAGATAAATTTTCTTTCAGTAAAAAATATTTGTACGTATGTTTAAATACGTAATGTTTTTACATGTGTGCACGATGTACGCAGGTAGACTACGTCGGAAGATGGAAAATCCGATTCGATTACGTGGGCCACTCTCTCGTTCGCAAACGTAGCATCTGTGTGAGATTCGACTGGTGATCGACATCAAAATGACTGTAAGACTTGAAAATCTCATTCTAACTGTCCTTCCCTCGTTGCTTCGTTTCTTTGTCGAGAAGGCCTCGATGAAAACCATGTAACATAACAAACAAGAGAGTGGAAGAGGAAAGGACAGAGAGAAATAAAGAGAAGAGAAAAAGGAAGAGAAAGTGGTAGAAGGCGAAGGAGAAGGGTAAAAGAAAATCGAAAAAGAAGAAACATAGGAGAGTAAATGAGTCCCGGAATGAATTTCGCGTCGCGTGCATGGAGCAAAAACTTCTTAAATATAAAAACGGGCACGCAACCTCTCCATCTCTGCGATAGGAAAGTTGTGAATAAACAGGTACCGTAAAGCACAAAATGTTTGCAATTGTATCGTGAATTATGAAACATCATTAACACTGCGGTAATGTTTTCGATGGAAATTGTTTCGCACGGGGTTTGAGCACATAGGAGAATAAGAATCTATAAAAGATATCAATCACCCACGTCTGAATCTCCATCGCCTATAGCATAGAGTATATGGAACGCGATCCCTAAGAGTGCTGTTCCTAGTAGGTCGCCTGCTGCCGTCAAGTATGGTATCGCGGAACTATCTGGATCCATTCCTCGTGTCCACATCCAGACGACCATCAATTGAGCGATGTACAACAACAAAATCACCTAAATCATCAAACGAGAATGGAAACGCGACGTTTTAAATAGGTATTGAAAAGGTTTTTTGTTAAGTATGTAGCATTATCGTTGTGGTACGATTAGCCGAATACCTGCAGTAAAGCGGCGGTCAAATAAACGATAATAAATATAGGAGTGAAAGAAGTGTGTCCGGCTTGGAGGTAACTGATGGTATAACCAAATATTAGATGACCAGGTATCACCATTGTTAGTAGAACTCTGGCAGTTCGTGCGTGTCCACCTATAAGTTGTTCATATCGATTACAGATTTATCAGTATGGCCAGCTATCAGATATACTTTAGAACAGAGATGGGCATTATTTAAATAAAAAGTTATTTAAATAACGTATCATATAAAAGAGACATTATCTCTATTTGTCATCAAATAAAAATAACCCAGTGTTAAAATTTTATTCGAGACTCGTCAAATAAAAATAACCCAGTATTAAAATTTCATTCGAGACTCGGCAAATAAAAATAACTCAGTATTAAAATTTTATTCGAGACTCGTCAAATAAAAATAAGCCAGAGTTACTTTTATTTTAAACATCACAAATAATTTTCTTTTTTGTTTGACCAGAATTTATCCGACGGGCACAAATAATTTGTTTATTTGACGGGAATTCATTTTCACCTTCAAATAATTTTGTCGTCTTTTCATTCATTTGTATTAGAAAATTATTTGAAGCTCAAATAACTCTGGGATATTTTTATTTCAAATAAAAATAACTCTGGGATATTTTTATTTGAAATAAAAATAACTCTGGGATATTTTTATTTGAAATAAAAATAACTCTGGGATATTTTTATTTGAAATAAAAATAACTCTGGGATATTTTTATTTGAAATAAAAATAACTCTGGGATATTTTTATTTGAAATAAAAATAACTCTGGGATATTTTTATTTGAAATAAAAATAACTCTGGGATATTTTTATTTGAAATAAAAATAACTCTGGGATATTTTTATTTTAAATAAAAATAACTCTGGGATATTTTTATTTATCGAGTCTCGAATAAAATTTTTGTCTTTTATTCGAAAACAATTTTTTATTTAAAATCATTTATGTAGTATGCGCATTGTTTGTCCTTGGTCGACTTACCTTTGTTAAAAAATGCATAGAATGGACTAAAATGAACGATCGGTATTTCGTGTATACCGAATCGTCGGTCTTTATGTAACGACGTTGATATTCGACTGGCTTGAACAGCGACCAAGTTACCACCAACACCATTTATTACTAACTGAAATACAGCTATGCCTTTGTAACTCGATATCGTATAGTCCAGTATCAGACCACCCACGCTGAAATCAAATCGAAATCAAAGCTTTTAGCCAATCGATGTTGCATAAAATAATTCATTCTTAACAATGAACGAGAAAAGGGGCAGGAACCTGCTAATTAACATTGCACATATTACAGGTGCCCAGCCATAATCCAATATTTCCTTGGTAAATGGATTTCTAGCTGCTACGTAACCGCAGATCGGAGTAGCAAGAATGTGAAATGCTATCAACGTGGGAGATATCCAGGGTGCGTAATCTGCAAAATTGTAACAATATAACACGATGCAGGGTCGGTATACGATGCTCGTCGGAGAACAATATTCAGTTAGAATGGAGCTACTATCTCTATGCGTTTACACTGCTTACCTATCGCTCTGTATAACAGAGAAGTGACCCCTGAAAGAAGCGCTAAAGTAGTTAAATCTCCGAGGGAAGCGGCAATTGGCGTGGCTACGTTATCTGGATTGATGTTCATTCGTTTGGATAAAAGTATAACAGCCACCATTACCAAACCCAATAAAAAACTAGCTACAGATGCTGTAACTAAGGCACTGGCGCATAATAGGAGAGCATGATTAATGTTGAACTGCGCTTCAGGAATCCAGCCTAGTGCGACAGCAGCCATGGAGGCCATTAAGCCTACCACCATAGCTTGGCATTGAATCAACGCTAGATTTCCAACGATCAAGGTCCATTGCTGTTTCCTCGTATCCATATAGCCAAGATTGGCGTGAGTCGACAGTCGAGAAGCCAATGTCATTTCCAGGTTACCCTTTAAACCGAGCAGTGCTGGCACTAATATATACACTTCGGATACCACTCGATATACAGGCCAATGCTACAACAGGAAATTGCCCGAGGAGGGTTGCATTCGATAATAACAAATTTTTCTCTAAATCTCTATATTATTTCCATTGAAATTTACCTGTACAAGATCCAATAACAAACTGGCGGCCACCATACCAAAACCAGCTAACAGAAAAGGTATAAAGAGTTGTATGGATATGGACCATACATTCTCATCTTGGATTTGTTTATACTGATCATTTCGCGTAATTGATTTGTTGGTGGCATTGATGGAACTTTGACAAATTACCGGCGATGGTATGAGTCGCCGCGCGTGTTCCTCGTCGCTCTCTGTTTCTTCGTCAGATTTCATTTCCGATTCTATAATGGTATCGGCAATACTAGACCCGAGAGACTCATCGCTGCCTAACTTGACCATTTCACCAGTGAAGAATTTATTTTCTACTTTCCGTTGCCGAACTTTCGATAGGTCGGTTGAGCACACTCTTGTTTTTATATTAGCATTGCTCATTTTCGCCAAACCACTTTCCGATAAACACCACCGACTGCGACGGACTGTAAACAAACAGAGCGTGACTATTCCCCCGTATCTCGATAACCACCCCAATTCGTATTTTATTACAACTTGAACGCGATTGTTGTTCGATTTCTGTGCATCGAGCAGCTCAAGCACTACTATCGTCGAGCGCTATTCGTCAATCTTTATCACTTTTGACAATCGCACCCCCTTTCAATCTTAGATACATTGAAAATCGCGCCCTGCTTGCATCTTCTACATTCAATTTATTTCTATCTCGTAAAAATGTAAAAGAACATTTGATTCTATGCCAAGTTTGACCGGTGGTGAGAGATTAGCCGCGCACCGGCTCCCCCTTAACCATCGATGTCGATCTCGATTCCGATTCCGATTTCGATATCTTCGATCGCGACCATTCGTGTTCAAAGTAAATACTCAAATTACAAAATGTTCTCCTACGCTGTAATTTTCGTAAACGACCTTTATAATTGTAAATGATTAAGTATTATCGCAGGCCCACCAGTCCAACAGATTAAAATAATGAAAGCAAAAAGCAATTTAGGGAAAGATATAGTATATGTATACGATACATGCCTACATACATATGCACATATGGTGCATCGCGAAATCAACAACATGATTTCAATAGACAGGTAAATTCAGTTGTACGAATATAGATCGTACGAAAAAATGAAATTGTTGGATGGCATCCTTAGTTGTTGAGTAAACTGAAACGAATAAAGCATTTCCATCTGTGGCAGAATGTATGCAGTGTCCTACAGAAGGCTAGGTGCAATGTATTTACATACATATGTATGTACGTATCTGTATCGATTGCACGCGACGATCGAAGGGAGTTGATCAATTACACGAATTAAGATTTAATGTCACGTGCTATACTTGCTCGATTACGGAGAAAGACAATAACAAATATGTTTCTAAGGGAATTCTGCCGAGACAAGGACGTTGCAGGTTAAAATGGCCCGTGTTTATAATCGAGAAACTCGACCGCTTCGTAATTACGTGATATAATGTTTCTTTTTTAACGCACAACATTTGACACGAACAAAATAATTGTTCTATCAATTAATATAATGTTTCACGAAGAAATTTTCCGCGGCAGCACGAGAACATACCATTTCGCCAGACCGAGAGGCGCGGCGGTGTGTCCGGCTGCGGACAACCTAACCTCGAAACTGCACGACCCACTTGGAAATGTCGGAGATGACGGACTTGTGACGAATGTCTCCCTCCACCTTCTTTTGTTCATCTTTCAGCCACGTGAAGGCGTTTCCAATCATCAGAATAAAATTATCAGTTAGAAAATTGGAATAGGATAGGTAGGTAATGTAGGTATGCAGAAGAAGTGGAAATAATCGCGAACATACAACTTACAATTAGTGTTTCTATTGTTTTTGAATTAGGAAAACGTAAAATGAGAATCGAGACGGATCGAAACCGTCCGATATCAGTAATCATAATCGAACTTGCCGGTATTGGTTAAAATATAGACAGCATATAGGGAGCGATTCGTTCGGGCGAACCAATTCGGTAATCATTGATAGGTCTAAACGGTAGAATGCATGAAGAGAGGTTATAGTGGACGCGGCATAGTAAGGAAACTTAACACATGTAAGTATAAATAATGCGATCGTTTCCCGCGTAAACTTGTCATGGTCGTCCGATTAGGTTCCTTCAGTTCCTTGACGATGCAAGCACGATGCGCGAAAGCACGGTTGGAAAGGGAAGCAGACGCGTGCAAAGTAGGGTGGCTCTTATTTACTCTTGGTGAAATTTTTTTTCAACATTTTCTTTTTGGCACCCTTGAGAATAGTTCCAAATAATAATAAAAAAATCTGTGCAAAGTTGGAGCCCGATCGGATAACGGGGAAAAGTGCTCCTGGGACCTTGAACAATTAAATAATTATTTAACAGCTCACAGAGTCGATTTTACATAATATCCTCCAAGTTATTGATTACATAAAAAAATATGTCAAACAAAAGTTGTAGATCCAAACATATTTTATGTTGTATTATTTTCTCTCGTGTGACAAAAGGTTTTCCAAAAAAATCCGAAAAACTAAAAAAAAAATTATTTTTCAAATTTTGAAAATTTAAATCCTTCTCGAACACTATTTATTTATGAAGGCGAAGAAAAAATTGTAATTTTTATTTTCGAGGACTATTTTTTAAACACTTAAGATAAGTCATAAAGATAAATTTTTTTTAGTTTTCCGGAATTTTGGAAAACCGTTTGTCACACGAGAAAAAGTAATAGAACATAAAAGATGCTCCTTGCTTGGATCTGCAACTTTTGTTTGACATATTTTTTTATGTAATCCATAACTTGAAGGATATTATGTGAAATCAACTTTGTGATCTGTTAAATAATTATTTAAATGTTCAAGGGCCCAGGGGCACCTTTCCCCGTTATCCGATCGGGCTCAAACTTTGCACAGATATTTCTTTTATTATTTGTAACTATTCTGGGATGGGGTGCCGCGATGAAAATTGAAAAGTTGAGAATAAGAGCCAACCTAGTGCGGGGCTCCTACACCGGACAGCACTGCATTACAGTCAGTTGCAGTTAGTTGCAGTTGGTTGCAGTCAGGTTTGCCAGAAAACCGTCTGATATGACGTGGTGGTAGCAGAGTGGGAATCCTCGCACGGTTTGTAGTGTGCACACGTCTTAATACACATCAGTATAGACGCGAGGATTCGCCCGTTACTACTCCCTACTTACTATTACGCGATATGAGGCGGCTTTCCGTCAACCCTGATCACGGTACATACATATACGCGAGAGTAATGGAAAAGGGGAGTTGGTTTAGGGTATTTAAAAAAATCCTTTATAATAGCACTTGACTCGTTGCGAAGAGTGCCGGTGAGACGGTGGAGTTTAATTGGTTTAGATGAATTGTAGTTGCTGAGCGGAAGGGACGCTTAGGCACCCGGGGCGCGCATCTTGAAATACCTGTGTCTGGGCAATGGGCATTGTGCCCAGCAGTCAGCGCGAACGAGCTCTGATCTCGACAATCGACTCTGAGGTTTTCAGGGATACTGGTGTGCATCGCGTTCCTGTGCCCGCTTAGTGCCTACTCATCGCATTTCGCCCTTTTACATTCCACGGGGTCGCATCGTTTGGAAAACAAAGTTTCCACCAAAACTATTTTCCGCCTTTTTAATTAAAATTCGCTTATGTGAGAACCGCGGAAATTTCTTCATTTCTTAAATATTTCTGTTACATCGATATCTACAGTACCACTGCCGTGGTGCAGTAAGGTAAGTTTTTCGAAAGCTTTCGTCTCGTGAATCTCGAGTTTCGAATTCAACTTGTTTTAAGTTTTCACGTTAAAGAGCTACAGCAAGTACCTTATCCATTATATAAATTGCACGCATGATCGTTGGTTATTTTTACATTCGCACGGTTTAGATATCTATTGGAGCTTTGGGAGCGCAGGAAACCATGGGACGCAAAAACTCTCGAAGCAGAAGGGCCAATTTACGGATAAAGGCAACGAAGGGTGAACGCGGCCACGAAGCTTTAACGTTTTCCGGCGAAAAAAGAAGTGAGGTCGCTGAGAATAATAAATTAATTGACCAGGAAAAGGACAAGGGGGTTGACGGCAGCGACTACGCGCACGATCACTCTCGGAGGCAAGAAATTTCGATTCCGCGATATCTAGAGACGGACGCGATCGATGTTGAGCGTCGGTTGATTTATCCTTTGGTTCGAGCATCCTTAGCAAACGATTCGTCAGCCTCCGATGAGGAGGAGGAGGAGGAAACTATTGAATTGAATGTTAAACCGCGGTTCGTGTTCGTGTCGAGCTTGTGCGCGGTTTGTTTGAAAAAATCCCAAGTGTTTTGCGAACGTTGCCAAATGGTCTCTTATTGTTCGGTGGAGCACCGATCCCAGGGATTGTTAGAGCACGGGGATATATGCGATGGCTTGAGGGAGATTCATTTGTCCATTGCAACGTCGCTCTCCGACGAATCGATCGAGCATCTGAACGCGGAACAGTACCGTGTCTACAGGCTACGATTGCTCGGGATTCTCCAGTCGAAGATCGACAGACCGTTGAAGTTTTGGGAAAGAGAGATCGTACTATATCCTCGTGTTTGCCGAATTTGTCGTCGTTACCGCGAGCACCCGATCTGTTGCGCGCACTGCGCGATGGAATATTTCTGCGAGGATCACGGGGAACAACACCAGAAGTGGTGTAGAGAATTTCGAGTGCTACGAAGATGTTTGTTCCTACAGTATAGGCACGGTTGCGTATATCCAACGATTCCAAACGTCCGTCGAGAGATACGAGTCGCCTCACCGGACGTTGATTTCGATCGACTGATGCATCAAATTTACCAAAACTCTCCGTATTATCGGGAAATGGATTGCTACACGTACTCCATCCTATCTCAACAATCCACCATCCCCTTAACGGTCCTTTACTCCATGCAAATCTGCTGCTCCGAGTGGTCGAGTAAAACCGATTGGACCATACACGTGCTCGGAGCGGAATTCCAATTCGAGGGAATAAACTTGGACGTTTGGGAAAAGCTGTTCCTTCATTTCCTGCCGAGCCTGAAGCGGCTCCGTTTGCTGCTAGTCGGCCCGGAGCTACGGCTACCGAGTAACGTGCCAACGAGCCTCTTATCGAAAGTCAAACTGTGCCCTGGCTGCAGATCTGCCGGCAGAGCGGTTGACGTTCTCTTTCGACCCGAGAGACTTTATCACGAGCTCGTTCGAGACGAGCCGGCGTCGGGACCTGTCGCCGGGCCAGACCTCATTTGTCTCTTCAATCCTGGCCTCTACCGTAATACTGGCTTCGCGGGGAAAGACACTTGGCTGGAAACGATACGAGAATTTGCTAAAGTATCGATCCCTGTCGTCGTTACCTCCTATACCAAGGAGGAGATACTTTGGGAAATAACTCGGATCAATTCCCTGATCCAGGTGAATGTCCTCTTAGAACCACGGCGAAATCCATTTGCCTCGATTAAACCGGATCGAAACTTTGTCTCCGACGATACGAACCCCCTTATTTATAAAAATTATTACATCACCATTGTCCAAGCGAAGCCGACGTTACCCTAATTATTTCATATGTCTGTGAATATGGATAACTGTACGTATTCACTATTTCTTTACTTACGTCACTTACGATTCCCGATAGACACGTCGCTCCGTCTTGTAAATTTGTTTCATTTCTTGCTTGTCTGCTGCGAACCTCTTACCGGAAAATAAAATTCCATCAAACTTCCTTATTACGCTTGGATCCCGAATGCGTTTTCAGATAAACGTACGTGTATGATATGATATTGTAGAATGATAGACCTGTATGCACTGAACTCGAAATAGATCAGCGGTATCTGCTGTAATAGATGCGGTATGTATATGTATATGTACGTTCTACATTTACAATCTACACATTAGACACGATACATACGTGCATAACACACCAGGAAATTTGCCAGTTTACCGAAATATCTTGCTCGAGAATTCATTAGAGTAATATATACATATTACGTGTATACAAGTTATCGCATACTCCACAGTGGAGGCGAGTTACCGACCATCAAATTTCTCCCGTTTAACGTGCAACTCGGTTTTCAAGACAAACGATTACCAACAAAGCGTAACATGAGAAATGAAAGTTTATTAACTGAGCGATCTTGTCGGATCTTCATTGGCATCTTTGTCTGTACATACAGTCGTTCATTTCTGTACTATACATATAAACCCGTACAACTATAAATATGCAACAAAACAAATCTAACAGTGATCTAATTGTAAGATGAATCGCGTACATTATTTACAGCGGAAAGTTTTAACGTCGTAGCATCGCACCGTATCGGTGCCTCCTGTTTTCAGAACGTTGGCTATTTCTTTACGAAGTCTCGGATGAAGAGGGCGGAGGGGAAGTTTGGTTTATGGTAGGTTCGGATGATGAGGAAAAATGATGAACAACAATGGTGAGAAAGGAACGGGCGCGAAACGTTGTTAACCCTTTCGGTGCCGAGGGTATTTCGAAACTGATGAACTGCTGGCACCAATACTAGCTAAAGGTATTCCGGTATCAATTCACTTCGCACACATGCATACTACTTAGGTACATACATATATCGCAGCAGCTCGAGCAAGCACGTGGTTCGCGTATGTATGTACGTATGTGCTAAACATAGCATCGAGTCGTGACACCGAAAGGGTTAAAAAGGAGGAATAAAGGAAGAAAGGCGAAAGTAAGGTGAAAGACTGTTGGATATTGTATCGGGGGAGCATGCAATTCCATTGTCGAGATGTTTTGATGTGCGATTAAAAGTGGGTGAGCAGAAAGAGAGACGCGAACAATAAAAGAGAGAGAAGAGGAGAAGCCGGAGATCGATTTACCGAGTTGGTTAGTTCGTAGAAGTAACGATTGTAGGCCTTGTCGCAATGAGACGGCCAGTCTTTGAAGCATGCCGCATACGCTACGACATGGGCGATGTAATTTTGTTCGAAGGTACCACGGATCAAGTGAGAGTAAGGACCTGAAAGAAAAAAACAACTGTAATTGTTTGCGTGCGAGTGGATATTTCCGATTGGAAAGTTATTGGGAAACAGGAGGGTGGGAGAATGTGGCGTGTGTAATTATTTATGTACGTTAGAGTGGCTCTTATTTTCGATTTTTAAACTTTCCTCGGGGCACCCTGCAGAATAGTTCCAAATAATAAAAGAAAAACTATGCAAAGTTTGAGCCCGATCGGATAACGGGAGAAGGTGCCCCTTGGCCCTTGAATATTTAAATAATTATTTAACAGCTCACAAAGTCGATTTTCTATAATATCCTCCAAGTTATTGATTCAATCAAAAGATATGTCAAACAAAAGTTGTAGATCCGGACAAGGAGCATCTTTTATGTTGTATTACTTTTTCTCGCCTGACAAAGTGTTTTCCAAAAAATTCCGGAAAACTAAAAAAAAATTATTATTCAAGTTTTGAAAGTTTGAATCCTTCTCGAACACTTTTTATTTATGAGGGCGTTGAAAAAAATTGTAATTTTTATTTTCGAGAATAATTTTTTAAACGTTTAAAATAAGCCACAAGGATAAATTTTTCTCTCCATATTTTCAGTGTTTGACATGTCATGAATGTTTCCTGAAAATTTGGGACCGAAATTCGCAAAAATATCAAAGATATAGACATCAGAAGTGAGGTATTCAAATGCATTTTTCTCGAAATCATGATTCCCAAACGTGTTACCCACGATTACTCAAAAACTATTCAACCGATTTACTTTAAATTTTGCATGTCTATATGATACACTATTACTCAGTTTTTTGGCAGCGCGGATTTTTTATTTGATTCATAGATTCTTTTTTATTGCCTAAAATGTGCAAGATTGCATGTCCGATTTTTTAAAATTTTCAAAATTTGAACGTATATCGATCCTTTCTTATTTGTGAAGACTAAAAGAAATGTGCATTTTTTATTTACAACCCTAATAGTTTATGCTGTTACATCTCTGTTACCAATGAGCATACTTCACTTCTGATGTCTATATCTTCCATAGTTTTGCGAATTTCGGTCCCAAATTTTCAGGAAACGCTCATGACATATCAAACACTGAAAATATAATTTTTTTTTTATAATTTTGGCATATCTCGGTATAGACCCCCCTGAAATGTTTAAAAAATAGCCATAGAAAATAAAAATTACAATTGTTCGCCTTCATAAATAAAAAGTGTTCGAGAAGGATTTAAACTTTCAAAATTTGAAAAATAAATTTTTTTCAGTTTTTCGGACTTTTTTGGAAAACCCTTTGTCACACGAGAAAAAATAGTACAACATAAAATATGCTCCTTGCCTGGATTTACAACTTTTGTTCGACATATTTTTTTATGTAATCAACAACTTGGAGGATATTATGTGAAATCAATTTTGTGGGCTGTTAAATAATTATATAAACGTTCAAAGGCCCAGGGGCACCTTTTCCCGTTATCCGATCGGGCTAAAACCGTACACAGACTTGTTTTTTATTATTTGTAACTACTCTGGGGGATACCACGAAGAAAATGTTGAAAAAGAAATTCGCCACGATTAAATAAGGTATGTAATTTGGTATGTAATTGTAGTAGGTACTCGTACGGAGAAGGTATTATACCTATCGCGTAGACTCCGACGTCTTCGCCGCCGTGCGTTTCGTCCTTCAAGTACATAGCAGCCATGTGCTGGTAAAGTGGTTCGTCTCGCGTCTGGTCCTGTTCGACTGGTATCCACGTTTCGTTAACATTGTCACTGTCGTTACGCCTGTGATGGAAGAAGCCTGGCCCGTTGGCGTAAGTGAGCGTCTCGTAGGGTCTGATGTCCGGGTCGTTCTGATTATTGGCGAAGCCGAGAATATCGTTCCCTCTGGTTGGATAACCGTTCACGGTGAAAGAATGCGAATGATCGGCAGTTATGATTATTAGCGTTTCCTCGAGCTTGACTTGCTGCAAGGCGGCCAGTACCGCTTCCTCCAGTTCCGATACTTCGCGTAACGCCAACTTTGCATAATTTTTATGATGAGCTATGTCTATCTTGCCACTCTCGACCTGTGTTCCAAACGAGGGTGTAAAGGTGTAAAGCCAAGAAAGCAATTTTATATTCTTCGGTGTACCTACGGTCACGATTACTTACCATTAACAGGAAACCATTTTTGTTTTTTCGAAGTAACTTAATGGCCTGTGTTGTCATATTGGCCAAACTTGGTACTTCATCTGTCTTCAATGCGTGATAAGGAAGATGACTGGCAGCGAAAACTCCGAGAACTTTCGAGGTTTTTGCGATATCGATAGATAGAAGTTGATCAGCGTTTGTCACTACTTTTCCATCCGGATTCTTTTTTGCCCACACTTGCGCCAAATTTTGTCCGTCTCCTCTGACGCACGTGTCGGGATCCATTGGGTCCATAGGTAAACCCAAATGTTGCGCTCCACCGCCCATAATCACCTTCGGATCAACAATTAAGAGTTGCAAATCGGTATGTAGATAGGTACTAGGTAGGTATCGAAGGAAGAATTTAAAAATGTACGAACGTAGGTGTGTAAAAGGAACGAGTTAAGAAATAAGCCTTACTTGAAACTTGTTTCCGGGTGCATCTTCGATCAGTTGCCTTGCTATGTCCTTCACGCAGTCTTTGTATCGTTTTGGTATGGCAGTATCGCACTCCCAGTCACGATTATTGGTATGAGCGTATAATCCGGCTGGTGTAGCATGCGTAATCCGAGTTGTGGTAACGAATCCTAAGTTTGTGCAAACAAATTTCATATGTGTATTATGTACATGGATTCGCAACGTTATTTTCCAAGGAACGTTATTAATCCAAGGATTCGCGAGAGGAATGAGGACAGAATCTGGCGACATTTTCGTGTTTTCTATCGCCCGGACCCGGAGGAGGTGGGCAATCGTTATCGCATTGGGAACGTTACGAACGTTATGCCCTAAATAAGGCGGAAGGTCGAGTGGTGACCTCATATGAAGTATCGTTTTCGTGCTCGTTTCCGACAAGGTCCATTCGCTGGGTCCGTGATGCTTAACGGTTATCCGTTAAAAGACCAGAAAGTAATAACTATGTATGTCCTATATGGCCTTGAGTCTGTGGTTACGGGTTACGGTCGCGTGCGCCCTGCCTCTACTTACAGTGGCGGACGAAAGAAAGTTTACAACTTTTAAAAGCGTATAACTTTTTTAGAATTGGTCCCAACGACTTGGGTTTTTTGAGAAGCTAGAAGGATTAGTTTGGTAAGTGACGTGTTTCCTCGTTTTGAAAAGAAAATGTAATTGCTCGGAGTAGCAAAAAAATAGTAAAGGTCGTTTTTTAAACTTTTTTTGTGAGCCTGTAATGAAAATTAAAAAAAAGCTTAAAGATCGCAGAATGAGGTCGAAAATCACTGATTTCAGGAATTTCGCGATTCAGGCATGCATGCAACTTACTTCAATTTACAAACGGGATTTTTGAATTTTCATTAGAGGCTCGCAAAAAAAGTTTAAAAACGACCTTTCCTATTTTTTTGATATTACGACCAATTGTATGTTTTTTTTTCAAAACGACGAAACACGTCACTTAGCAAATTATTCCTTCTAGCTTCTAAAATAACTCATGTCGTTTGGACCAATTCTAAAAAAACTCATGTCGTTTGGACCAATTCCAAAAAAACTCATGTCCTTGGACCAATTCTAAAACAAAAACTCATGTCGTTTGGACCAATTCTAAGAAAGTTATGCGCTTTTAAAAGTTGTAAACTTTCTTTCGTCCGCCACTGCATGTCCTATGCGTATCGCTCGTTTACTTGCGCGTAGTATGTATGCATTGCTCGTGTGAGCAGTAGCGCGTGTGCGTCTTCCCCACTTTTCTCTCTCATCTGATCCCAATCTCCGATCAATTGTCACGTTCCTACATACAGTGGCGGACGAAAGAAAGTTTATAACTTTTAAAATCGCATAACTTTTTTAGAATTGGTCCAAACGACATGAGTTTTTTTTAGAAGGTAGAAGGATTACTTTGCTAAGTGACGTGTTTCGTAGTTTTGAAAAAAAATGCAATTTGTCGGAATAGCAAAAAAACATAGAAAGGGCAGTTTTTTCAACTTTTTTCTCTGAGCCTGTAATGAAAATTCAAAAAAACCCGTTTGTAAATTTAAGTAAGCTGTATACATGCTGAAAATTTCATCAAAATCGGTTAACGGTGCTCTGAGTTACAAACGTTTAAAGATCGCAGAATAAGGTCGAAAATCGCGAAATTCCCGAAATCAAGCGATTTTCGACCTTATTCTGCGATCTTTAAACGTTTGTAACTCAGAGCACCGTTAACCGATTTTGATGAAATTTTCAGCATGTATACAGCTTACTTAAATTTACAAACGGGTTTTTTGAATTTTCATTACAGGCTCAGAGAAAAAAGTTGAAAAAACTGCCCTTGCTATGTTTTTTTGCTATTCCGACAAATTGCATTTTTTTCAAAACTACGAAACACGTCACTTAGCAAAGTAATCCTTCTACCTTCTAAAAAAAACTCATGTCGTTTGGACCAATTCTAAAAAAGTTATGCGATTTTAAAAGTTATAAACTTTCTTTCGTCCGCCACTGTATATAGCATGAGGTACACTTGCATCCTTCTTCTGTTGTTTCGAACGAAGAGGTGAGAGGAGGGGGAACGGAACGGAATAGGAGAGAAAAGTGTAAATTTTGGGGAGGAGAGCGTAGAAAAAAGAAACGCCACTTACCGGTATCCATTCCCGTTTGTTGCGCCCAATCTGCAACGGTCGTTAGCTTACTGGCTTGATCAACGGTTTTGTCGCAATGATTGTACGAAGCTTTGGTGTCCAATCCTATAACCCTGTAACGACACTTGACTCCGGAAAATATCGCGGTGGCCGTTCCCGCCGAGTCGGGCACCTGCTTGTCGATGTTGTACGTCTGTTTTCGGGAATGAATAAGTAGCACAAATGCACATGTGCCCGTGTGTAATCGGACGTACCTTGGCGAAACCAGTGTTGGGGAACGTCTCGAAAGCCAGTTTATATTCTTCACCGGTGGTACCCCTGCTTTGGCCTTTGAATATACGACCAGCCGTAATCGTGGACATTCCCATCCCATCCCCGATGAATATGATAATGTTTTTCGCCCGATTTTCGTTGTTCCGATAAGCTAGATTTCTTTGTAGATTCTCTTGTCCAGATCTCATCCAAAACGACATGTCTGAGGGCAGATTGAATTTCTTAGAATATGCGTGTACTTATCACCATTAGGGTGTTTCTTATTTACTCTTAGTAAAATTTTTTTCAAGATTTTCTTCGCGGCATCACCTAGAATAGCTCCAGATAATAAAAGAAATCTGTGTAACGTTCGAGTTCGATCGAATAAAGGGGACAGGTGCCCCTGGGCCCTTGAACATTTAAATAATTATCCAACAGCTCGCAAAGTCGATTTTATATAATATCCTCTAAATTATTGATCACATAAAAAAATATATCGAACAAAAGTTGTAGCTCCAGACAAGGTGCATCTTTTATGTTGTATTACTTTTTCTCCTGCGACAAAGTGTTTTCCAAAAAAGTCCGAAAAACTAAAAGAAATTTCTTTTTCAAATTTTGAAAGTTTAAATCCTTCCCGAACACTTTATATTTGTGAATGAGAACAAAAAGTAATTTTTATTTTTATTCTCAAATTTGACACTTTTGCAACAATTTTTACTGCGTTGGTGTGTGAATTTGTGGGTAACTTTTAATAGTGCCTATCTAATATTTAAAGGTAAATAAAGCTATGCACGCATATCCGTAATCTCAAACACGTGAAGCACTTGGCGAGATAGGTATCTACTAATTGTCAAAGTGTCAATTTTTATCAGTGCGTAGTGGGGTGAACGTTTATGAACACGGCAAGAAGCGGTGTGCGTGTGTGTGTGTGCGCGCGCGCGTGTCGTACCGAGGGTCCGATATTTTTATTGTAGTAGGTATAGATATACGTAGTGGTTCAGTTGCCCCGATCTACATGATGGCACAAACCTTCGTAATAGATTGAACCTTGAGGCAGAGCGTTGAAACCGGGAAATCCTAGTAGGACGGAAAATAGTGTGGCCAGCAGCTTCATGTTTGTTGAACGTACGGTTCTGTAACAGGTGGAATCACTAGGATTAGGTATACGATACAATGCTGTAACAGTTATTGGACAAATGCGCGGTAAAGATACACGATCGATGTAGATTCTAGGTACACGGTAGACACGCGAGTTCAGAAGCGATCCAAATAGAATTCGAAACGAGCGATGAACAATGGGAATTGCAATCGCAAGACGGTCGTGGCTGGCTAATTCGTTAGTAACAATTTGTATTTTCTTTGATTCGTAAACTCGTTGATTGGTTAATGGGTCCTAAACGAGGGATTGGAAGCGTTCTTTCGACGCTGGGAGCCCGGCGCGCGCGGTGGTTGTTCTCGGCGCGGTCCACGCGCGCATCGGGCACGATATACGCTCTTAGAAAGGGAGATGGGAAAGTTGAAAAGGGAACGAGCAACGGACTGCCAATACAAAGGGGAGTAGGTAATTCGGGTCAGCCGGCGTGTCAACGAAAGTCACCCGACATTGCGAGCGATATACTGTACGCGGTACGCGGTAAAGATATCATCATGCCCGCGGTTGGATGCCACAACGAGCAAAGGGAAAGTGATGAATTATGAAGATTTACCTACCTACTGAGGCACTGTAACGCGTAAGTAAACGGTGGCACGGCGTCAGGCAACGTCTTCGATCCGATCCGTGGATGTGAAGTGGCGCGAGGTGGTCAAACACACGTTTCGAATCCAGCCATCCTCCGATTTAAGAGCTCGACAGCGGCTACGCGTTGGGTATTGGTGTACGAGGGATGCGACGGCTCTACCGAACTTGACCGTTCCGGGCGAACTCGAACGAAGCCGAGCCACAGAAACTGGATGATACGACTAATTGTAAGTAGGAAGCAGGCGAGAACAGAAGCAAAGTGGCCAAGTGAGGTGGTAAAGGATGGGAACGCGAATTGAAACAAAAGCCGTGTCGTATCTCCGTCCGATTCTACCCAACGGTTATTACCCAACCGGATCGTGGTGCCGTATTAACGCTAATACAGCGCCACCGAGGAAGTTTGTCACTTTATATAGCGTTTCAAAGGCCCTGACAGATTGCGCACGAGGTGGAGAGCGTGCAAGGGACACTGAGAGTACGGATTCTCTAGAAGAGATGCGGTTGGGGGGAGAAGGGGAACCCCTCGTGCACTGTTAATCCGAGCGTAATTGAGCAGCTCGGTACCATTATGTCTTTATGTACGCGACAGATTAATCCGAACGCGGCTCTTGAAGCGTCTTGCGAGCCGCGAATTCTCGCTCGTCCCGTCTCACCTCTCTAGTCTCTACACCCCCGCCCTCTCCCCCCCCTGCTCCGCCGCCACCTCCTCCTCTTCCTCTTCCTCCTCCTCCTCCTCCTCCTCGCCCTCCTCTCCCTAATCCTCTGTCTGCGTGCCCTCCGCCGGTCGCGGCTCCGGCGCCCTCGACACCATCGCGCCAGTACCGGAACCCGCGACACTTTTCCCATTCAGCCTCTGAAGTCACGGATCAGTTTTAACGTTTCGAGGAAAAGTTACTGGCCAAGAAGCTTCGGGAATTTTTTATTTTACCGTTGAATCTACGAGCTTGTTTTCAACGGCGCTGCGAAAATCAAGATCGCGCGATCGCTTTCGTCGCGCATTCGGTGCATTGCATTGGCCATCCCGAGGGGCGGGAATGTAATACGCGCACGCAAGCGATGCGTTCGTTTCGTTCATAATTACGCGCGGGCCGTCATATCGATGTTAACGGAATATGTATAGCGGCGTGTGGGTGAGAGGCAATTTGATCAAACCAATCGCGTGTCTCACAAACAGATAGGCTCGATCCTAGGGGTACATGCCTGGAGAGGGGAGACAAAAGCTCGGCTCTCTGTTGGCTGGAGATATCGGCGTACGGGTGCACATACATACATACATACATACATATTTGCTTGATATTGCGGACTCCACGCTGCCGACACGTGTAGCCTTGTTATCTTTATCTTTTTTTATTACCTGCACGGTATGTAATTTCTAAAGTTCTTACGATGGCTGCGTGATCATTGCTATCCATTTACATTGACACGACACCGTGATCATTGCCTGATAATCACGGGCATTGCCTTCGCCAGACGTCGATTTCACCCGCGCGTATTTGCATTTCACGGCCGACTAGCTTGTGCCTTCCGCGCACCTTCTCCTTCTCCCCTCCTTTTACACTTCTACTTACGATTAGTTGTACATTGTCCGTCTCTTTTATTTGCTGCGTCCCCTTACCTCTCAGCTCTTATCTTTTCCGCTTCCTTCCTCACGTGTGGTACTTGATCCTCCACCCGCTACATAAATATACCTACACCTACGTGCACGGATTGCCGCGGGAAATGCTGCAGAATTCAACGCACGGTGCAATCGGAACTTGGTGCAATCGTGTTCAGCAATTTGTTTGAAATGATGAACCGCCTACTGACCTACTACCCCGACACTGAAACTAGGCTTGCAAGCTAACAGAATTGGAATCGGGGGTGTTTCTCTACGTTTCTTTTCTCTACGGTTCTCTACGTTTCTCTGCACAACGCGTCGCTGTTGGCCATTGGGATAGCGTGCCGGCCAATAAATATGTCACTCTTAATAGATACACTCTTACATTACGATTCTTACAATTAGTCGAAGCGCGTGACAAATGACGCAGAGAAGTTTTCAAGGCATAGCTTTCAGATTGTTTTCAGGTCCATTCTTCATTAGGCGAATGATTCCTCTGTTTCTTCTTAACGGACGGCTGATCTTTGACGATGCTTGATAAGATAGGGTATGTTGGAATAACATTTCGGTCTGCGTTTCTGCTATCGGCAGTTTACCGAAGATCGACGATAAGTTTATGGCGTGTCAATAATAGCATACGCTTACGCACATATGTATGTACGCGCGCGTGTAAATAGTATTAGAAGTACACGAGACAATGACACGAAACGTGCCACTCTTCTTCGGATTTCCCACTTGTCGATAGAATAATCCAATTAAGTAGGTCTTTGGTCCAGTGGTTTCGCCTCGGCCTGGCTGATTGTGAGTATCAGTACCTATTTATTCGGATTTCGAGGATTTCGGCCAATTACGGATGCATCTAATCGCATCTCGTATGTATGGAGATTCACTGAAAAATGAGGTTGTAGGTTGTAGGTAGGTATGTATGTCTACGCAAGGCTATAAGTATATAAATATGTTCGTTTATTTGTTTATTGATTTGCGATCTAAAGTCCTACTTACAAGGGAAGATACCGAACCCGGAAATTCAAAATATTCTGAAACTTTGTGAATATGTAGGGAATTTCCTCCTGATTACAACGCAATTTTTCTTTGCTGTCTAAATTCACTTTAAGGGGGTGTAATTGACCCCTGAAAATCCGGTTATTTTCCAATTCTGTGTTATAACTCGTGAACTGTGAAATAATTTGTTTACCAAATGATAAATCTAATTAAAAGAAGTTACTTTTGTCTCGAAACTTTTGTTCTATCTCTTACGGTTCGCGAGTTATAACAAAAAATCGCAAAATAGCCGAATTATCAGGGGTTGATTTTACCCCTTTCTAGTGAACTTGGGCAGCAAACAAAAATTCCGTTGCAATCAGGAGGAAATCAACTACGTATTCACAAAGTTTCAGATTTTTTTTTAATTTTCGGGTTCGGAATCTTCCCTTGTTAGGTGACTTGTACTTACTGTGGTTTGCAAAAAAGTTGTCATCCGGTTGCTGAGCGGGGCAAGGGGGATACTTGGCTCGCATTGGCTCCCACCGCCTGTGTCCCGTTCGCTTACTTTGTATTTGTCGATATTGTCGCGTTGGCCAATGCGAACAAAGTAGCCCCCTTGCCGCGTTTAGCGTCCGGGTGCCTTCTTTTCTGCAAACGACAGTAGATGCCCTGCAAATCATTGTACTTAGATACATACATATGTACATACGATCATTTTACCAGCAAACAAAAGTGCTTGTTTATTGTCCTAACAATCGTTTTAAATATGTGTTCCCCGTAGTTCTCGGAACACTATCGTCACACAGAGGTGAAACAAGCCATTGCTAGGCCAGGGATGAAAAGACTCGTTGCAAACACCTGGTACTGACGTGTTTCTCCGTCCAGTTAATTTACTTATAGAGGAAATGCAGCATACTTGGAATGCTGTTGTTAATTTGGAATATCCAAGTATCTAATAAACTACAAAACATCTAGATCTAATAATCTGCAGAATAAGAAAACGCCAATCCGCAAAACTTTTTCAGCGAGTATTCAATCGTTCAAACACTTAATCTACTCATTTGCGTGTACCTTCTATGGTTTCGTTTCAGTTTTGCGATAATTTCAAGAATACAAAGCGTGACACGAGATTTTAGGTTTCAATGCCATGTTGCTAATTCGGAATAGCGCGGGTGAAGGTAATTTGGAATATTCCAAAGATTATCGGTTTGGGCCAGCGCTGTGCATTTATATTTACCTAAGATTATTCCTATATTGTGATTTTTCAGCCCTTTGAGAAGTTTATAAAGTGAATTTGAATTTCCGAATTACCTACACCTTAACGAAATCGATAATCCCTCTCATCTTTCATTTAGACCAACCTTTCGGCTACTTTTTGTTTCTTATTATTACTGAGAGTCTGAAATATAAAAGTTTATTAGTTTCTCTACGATATTAGGCAGTTTTGTTTGTTCCCATCCTCGCCGTAATTTTTTATTCGTCTTAAACAAACTGGTACCGTAAACTGGGGTGACTTTGCCCGCCCGGGGTGACATTGCCCACTTTTCGGAAAGGCTTTATTTTATTTTATTGTGAAGCAATCAGAACATTTAGTGTTTTGTAATTGATAGCAATTATTTCTCCAAGGTCAAACGAAAAAAATTAGCGAATTCAATCATATGGTAATTTTTCAGTCAGAGTAAAAAAGTGGGCAATGTCACCCCGGCGGGCAAAGTCACCCCAGTTTACGGTATCCCAAATATACTGCAGTTCCTCTACGTTTGGTTGCTACGCGACGCCAGGCACGCCGATGCCTCTAATAGGAAGTTTCAGCTTTAGCGCAGCCACCCAGCTACCCTGGCCGACAATGGCCCCACAATCAGTCCGCTGATATCTAAGTAAGTACAGACATACCGCGTACGCTCGAAGCTATATTGGCGAACACACGCTTTGTTACCTACTTACATTCGTACGCTTTTATTGCCATCTGAATATACTACATCCAAGTTATCGTTGAACCAGGAATCCGATCTCTTTCCACCCAGAGTCCTTCCGCCAAGTACTATTTAGTTCGGCGTATTTGTGTGGCGCGGTAATTACGTTGATAACGCGGACGTTTAGATAGCGCGAGGCAGCGTGCCGCGTCCCACACATCATTACAGATTATCGCTACTGAACCATGTTGCTTTCATTTTTCCGGTGCAAGTGCAATCTCGTGCTTAATTAATATAATCGATGGACTTTGGATTTGGAGCGACACGTTGAGACGGAGCTTTGTTGAGAGATTCGGTTTTCAGTGTTGCCCCGGTTCTCAACGTGGTCCCAACCGGTTCAACGCTTTCTACGTCCAAATCAACAATAAATAAGTCCTATCGATGAATGCGACAATGCGATAATGCGGTGATTGATTAATTATGTACACATGCACGCTAGTAGATACATACACGGGAAGGCCGAGTAAAAGGCGCGCATCGTATGCAATAAATGCAGCTAAGAAAAAAGAAATACTGTTTCGCTCGTTTGCACGGCTACGCGTAGAAACGATGTGACGCATGCATCTTTTTTCGATCGCCTTTGCGTAACTGTGAGTGTAAAATTATCACCGCTTTGAAGAAGTCGATCGAGGAGAAATTCGGGGGAAAACTTAAGAATATACGTGCGACGACGTTTCGATGAAAGCTCCCGCGGTGACGACAAGTTCGTACGTATCCGTGTCTGTGGCGTGATATGGTGAGCGGCGAACACGAAAATGGCCTGCCCCAAGGTGAGTTGAACGCAGAGTAATAGCCGGAGCAGTCAATTAACGATGAACAACGACGATTCGTCTTCGATAAGGATTCGGCGCGGTACCGAATCCTCACATGCAACCACAAGCCTCGACTACCATATTGGGCAGTGTCTTCTGCGTGATAGTATTGTTCGAGTCGACGTAGAGCAGCTGAATTGGGGACAATTGAGTGGGCGAACAACACGGGACGATCTCACTTCTACGATGCACTGTCTTATCCTTCCTGTCCAACAACCTCTGCAACAACACGGAACAAAAAACAACGTACGTTAATCGGTGGGAATAGGAAAAGTAAAAGGAAACGAAAAAGTGCTCACCCTGATCACGTTGTTATAGGCAGATCCGCTAATAGTTAACGAGGCTGCAGAAGAACACGATCCGCGACAGAAATATGCGTGATATCCAGTCGGATGGAGAATCCAATCGCTCCAACCGATATCTTCGAAACTGATGTAGAGCTCGTCCCTGCAGCACTCTTTCATCTCCGGTAGACAATTCGAGTTCCTCTTGGGCCTGTTCTTCTGCGGCAATGGCGACGTGTGTATCACGAGGAACGGTTTCAGAGTCTGCTCGACGGATACCGGCGCGGAATTACGGTCGATCGAGCAGGTGCTGCAAGCTATCTGCACCGCCTGGTTCAACCGAACTTCCTCCACCCATTTCTTAAGCGTGAAGCTTACGTCGGTCTTGACCCATCCCTCTGAAACAGTGGTCGCTCAACGTTTAAGGATGTGTCGGACGTACGATATTAGACAAAAGTATATGAAATTTGAGATACTTGAATATCTACGTCTTACGCATAGTAAATCTAGATGTAACGAACTCGAACGACAGTTGGAGTCTTATCTTTACTCTTAGGAAGGTATTCTTCACTTTGCAAATTCTTTCTGAAGCATTATTTGCTAAATTTTCGCCAGTGAAAATGCCCTGAATTTACAATTTTCTCAATTTATAATTTAATTCTTTAAAACGGTGTGGTGAAAACAATTGAAACTCTGCAGATATTTTCATCTACCGATATACTACGTGTGCAAAAAAAATTGAAGACATTGGTACCATTTCTTCAACATTTTTTCAGCTGTTTTATCTATCAAGATCGCCTCTTTCCATAAGAGACTTTCCGTAAAATCAGTGAAAATTAAAATCGTTATAACTCGGCAACCGTTTAGTGAATTCGTTTGAAATTTTTGGAGCACGTCAGGTAGATTGGAACGAACGATCTTACAAATTTCCATCAGCTTGGTACCACTTTCAAGATAGGTCCGATACACCCTTAAACTCTTAAACTATCAAATCGACGCGACGCGGGGAAAGATGTCGGTGTCCGGTGATTCGCGACAGAGTTACCCACCTCCGATGTCGGTTTCGAAAATTGCAAGCACAGTATTCTTCTCAAAGTGTTGGCCTAGGTCCCAGTGGTCAAGTTCGGAGAGCACAAACGTTTGATTTAGGTCGTCGTTCTCGTCGAATTCCTTGTAAAACCAAAGTTGCGCTGACGTCACGTCAACGAACTGCATTTCTTTGGGCAGATAAAACGTGAAACATGCGGCAGGGCTGAACCCCGTCAAATGGTTCGAACTCTGACGGCATTTCTTCGAATCGGTCACACCTGAAATGTTTACGATGCGTTCGCTTTAGGCTCCACAATCAGATCGCGACATAGTTTCCGAATTTCGCCACTATACGAAGCCGAGGAAAGAAAGCTGAACTCGTCACTGCTTCACGTAGATACATATATATTTAGTAGTTTGGAAAAAATCGGCGACTGACTACGTATCTACCAATGATCATTATCAGATAACAATGAGTGGGAAGCACCGCGCTCTTCGATCGCTATTCTTACAAATTATTAAGCCTGGCAATGTGAGGGGGCGATTCCCCAAAGACTAACCTTCGTTTGGAAAGACAACAATCTGATCGGTTTTCCCATAGAAACTGTCGACAGATTTTTCCGGCTCGAGAGGCGCCCCGGGTCGAAGTTCGAGGACACGACCGTTTATCAGAGGCTTTGGCAAGGTCGAGAGCGGCATGGATATCTCGGGTGGCTTGGAGAGTCGCAGCTTCTTCAGTATTTGTTGCTTGACGTACTCGATCCTCAGCTCGGTCAAAGTCGGGTCGTTTGCCAGCAAAGCGACTTTGTTGTGCGCGCACCCGGCACAATCCTCTTCCTCGATCGAGGAGTACGTGGGTGAGGGGGTGGCGGAGGGGGAGGAGTAAGAATCGGGCCGCGAATAAAAACTCCACCAAACGGAAGACAAGGGGTTCGCGGCCTTGGTCCAGATAGCTTCGACCCGATTACCCACCGAAAGGAGGGAAAGAAATAAGAGTTGGTCCAGCAGACGCATCGTTACGGTCACTTTTGGTCAGCGGTGTGCTTTCCCAATCGATGGACTTGTTTCTCATTGACATATGCCCTCAAACGCATCCGCGGAAGTTGGCCGATCGTGGAGCTCCCACAGTTTTTCCATCGGATCGACGCATCGATTCTTCTTCTTCTTTCTCCTTCGCGTGAACCTTCGCTCGCATGGAATTGATCCCGTTAACGCCGATCCGCCTCTGCCGAGCACAGCTTCGCCTTACTTATCGGCATATCGAGGGCAATTTTTCTGTCACTGTTCGACCAAGTGGTTCTCGCGATAGGAACGGTACTCGTCGTTTCATCGATCAAACGGCCGGCGCAACTTGACGCTCGCAACACCAACTATGCACACACCTACATGTGTACATACGTATGTATGCGCGTGCACGTTAAAATCAACTTTCGCCGGGCACTCGTTTCTGTGCTTTCAATCGAGCATTTCCACCGACTCAGCCTCCCAAGCAACTCATCCACAAAGACTGAAGATTCGTCGCTGGGATGGTTTAGTCTGGCATCGGTCGGTTCTCGGTACTCTCTGAACTTTGCTCGACGGGCGGGGGGATACCGCGGATTGGACGGAGACCAATCGTGCTGATATCGGCGGTAGAAACACGCGCCATGTACATGCCATTCTTCGTCGGCTTCTCCGTTTCTGCCGTTCTCCTCGCCTCTTTCACCTACATTCTCGAGCAACCGATCCTCCGAGCAATCCCGGATCCATCGCGCCGTGGCGCATCCCGAACCATCAGTATTGCCTACACAGCACACCAACCCCTGCACGCTTTCCTCCGAGCTCCGTCCCATCTAACAATAAGACGGCGCCAATAATCACTCGCCGAATAGCTGCGTAGGTGCTCGAAATTGAATCGTTCAAGCCTAATTAGCTAATTACGCTCGTGCCAACGCATTTGCTCGATAAACATGCACCTGTCTACTGTCTGGGGATCGTTCCGCGATAGGATTCATCGCCGAGGCAACGATGGCTTCGTGGAAGAATCGAAGGCCGACCGATTTAACTACTTACTTAGGTATCGCTTCCGCGAACCGAGTTTTGGTCCAACAACAGATTCTTTAACACTTTTAATTACGCTTCGACAGGTTGAGACCGGGCAAAACCCGGGGGATAATAGCCGGGAACGGGAGAAGGCGAAACAGTCAGAGGGAGGAGCAGGAAAGGAGGAAGAAGAATGGGGAGAAAAAAAGAGTCGGAAACAATGTAGATATACATATCACTATCGTACTTTTTCTCTCGCAACTCCTTCTCTCTCTCTATCGTTCTGTTTGCTTGCCGGTCCGATTTCTTCATCTGCAGCGCTTGGCTAATCGTTGGCCAAGAACATTTCCGAGAACAGTTCCGAGAACATTTCCATCTCTCCAACGATCAACGGGCAATAGAAAAATACGCATTTGTAGTTTCGGAAAGTGCCACTATCTAATTCCGTCTGCGTTCGTTTTCCAACTTTAATCGAATTTCATTAAACTTTTGCATACGCCGCGTAATTGGCTATGCCGCATCGATTTTTATTCTTAGCCAGACGCATATAGCCGTTCTCGCCCCATCCGTCGCCCCACCAATTCTTCAAAATCCATTCGGTTGGCGTATATCCGACGATCAGCATAGCGTGATTCACCATGTCCGAGCTACAACGGTCGTCGTCGTACACTCCCTTGCTGTGAACCGAGTCGTTTCAAAAAGCTATTAAATTTTTCCATTCAACCGGAAAGCTGAAGAAGCGAAGGGCGGGCGCGCGCGAACCCGTGCGAGAAATATCTATTCGAACGATCAGTTATGAATTTCAAGCCGCATATTTCAGTTCCGTGCCATTTTCAATTAGTAGTTGCGAGTTCAACGACTTTAGCTCGTTCCGCTTCAGGGTCATCGCGTGGACGATGCACCAAAGGTTATCGCCGCAACTGGACCAATTTCTTCGAATATCCGTGAAAGAGGGACGATACAGAGTTTTCGTATTCCCGTTTTTCGCAGTAAACATTCGCCGAACACGAGTCGATCGCGTGTTACAAAAATTCTTTCATCCATTTTTTCCCCCCTTTTCCGCCGTTTCGTCTTGTTGCTCATCTATCGGCAGAGAAGCATGTCGGCCGAACGTAAAAAGTACACGGACGATTTCAAAGAAATTGCAAGCGAACCAACGTGCATGATACGTGCACATCTGTTCGCAAGAAACGATCGGTCGCTGACCGAATCTCAATGAATGTTTTTAAACTCGAGGCGATCCCGAAACGGTGTGCGATTTGAATCCGTAGGGGTAGGCGACGGGGAACGGCATACTCACTGATAGAGCTGAAAAGTTTTCGGGCTGGCATTTATGGAAGCCGCTATGGGACCTATGGTCGCTACAGCAGTCTCCAAAGACTTCTCGTCACGCGCTGGCAACACCGCCCACGAAGTAATGTTTACCACGCTCAAGTCCTGATGGAAACGACACGGGCTTTGCTGCTCTCGAAGGAAACATGTAGACTTGTTTAATCTCCCCTGGCTAATTGCCGGAATTTCAGGCGATTCGAGGAGTGATGTACGATTGTACGAAAGCAATTCGAATGGGGGAAAAGCTCGATATCGTGCCGCTACTCTACGACACTTCCACGCGGATCTCTTTGCGTAACGTTTGTTGACGCTCGCGTGAAAATTTTTGTTTGTTACATCAGCCTCGACTGTGCGCTTAAATCAGCGCGCGGCGACAAACGATTGGGAAAGAAGGGAAGAGAAATCCGTGCGCATCCGAAGCTTGCGCTCGAAAGTCTACGATCACTTCTCGAAACGACCCGCGCGCTTAGCTACAGATAGCTATATTTACTAAAGACTAAACGGCATACTTTTCCTCTGTACGGGTACTGAGCTTGAGCCATCAGCCCTTTCGCCTTCTCGAGATATCTCAGCGTATTCCTCAGAGATCCGCCGGCGCAACCTAGATTGCCAGTGGACCCGCTGCAATCGATCAACTGCTGCTCGCTCAAGGGGATCAACATGCCGGTTTCTTTGAAGATCTGACCCTGAATGCTACCGGCGATCGAGTAAGCGTAACAGCTACCGCAATCCTTTTGGTTCTGCGCGGGAGTGTTAAATCCTTTTTGGCGCCAGTCGAGTTGCGGTGGAAGGTGGCCTCGTGCCTCTTGCGACCCCCATGTCGCTCCCACTATCGACTCCTTCGACACGTGACGCTTACTGCTCGGGATCAGTTTCACCTGGAGACAAAAGCTCATAATCAACCACTCCCTCTCGCGATTCGACAGCTAGATATATATACAAACCATGTCCCGAACGTATTGTCTAGTTCCAAGATCCGCGATGTGATTGTCTCGTAGCGTATAATTGTGATGGCCCGCAGCCGCCATCAAGTTGTGTTTATAAATCGTCACTAGATTTTCTTCCCAAGTCAACCTTCTGGCATTCTCTACATTTCCAGAGTAACTTTTATTATAACGAGCCTGCAGGAAGAAGATTTACAGAACGAACGCCCAATGACCGAGAAACCTTGAATACTTACCTAACGTTGAAGCCGTTGAAGGAGAAATATCTGATACACACCTTGTATGCGCTCCAATATTCGTCCAGCTTTTCTGATATTTCCGGAGGGAATCGTTTTTCCTTATCTAACACTTGAATACCGTTAGCCCATGCCATTAGTGACAGCAACGCAAAATTACAAAGTCGACGATTCATCGCGAATAAGATCGGGCCGTATTGTATCGTGTCGAAGTGAATTGAATCGAATCGGATCGAGTCGAGTCAGTGGAGTCGAGTCAAGTCGAATTGCTCTTCGCTCCGAACTGAGTTCTACTTTTCCCGTACCATGGCGCATCGAATTCCGATGTCAGCAGTTTTCTAAATTTTGCGAGTAAGCACCAACTGGGTTGGTGAGTAAAGCAACAAACACCGCGAAACTTTCGTCATTGCCGATAATGAATCTGCTACCAGAATGTGAACGCATAATACTTGCTACAACTTACATAAAAGAGAGTACAACGTAGACCACCGACGACGTTTCAGTCTTTGGGAGAAAAGTGATCGGGTACAAGTGGATAACATAGGCGTAATGAAATGCAAAAAGCGTAGTGATAAGGCAACTCGGCGCAATCTGTGCTACATAGTGGCACCGTGTCCCCTGCGATGCGACAAACACGACGTACGAATGTACTCTAGTTGGAAAGAATAGAAACAGGAATAAATAGAACGAAATTTTCACGGTAAGAGTTAGCAGTCGAAAAAGGTATTGAGAAAAGAGAATGGAGCAGGCACAACAAGCTTGCATTTCCTTGTGAATAAAGATGGTGAATCTCGATCGAATGGAAAGATTGAAGAGTCGACCGTGAGATGGCTATACTAGTTAGGAATCGTTGCGTGGTCAAAAAGACAGAGCAGCGCCTGGTAAGCGCAGGCACGCGTTCCGCCTCGCGATAACGCACCCACTCACGCGTTTTACACGCTCCTCATGTTTCTCATTTCAACGTTTTTCTGTAGCCCTCGCGAGTCTCTAGTTGTAGCAGTAGCAGTAGCAGTGGCCGAACATATCTCGATGATAAAACAATTGTGGGCGTAATCTGAATTTGTGGTGCGTTCACGCATCCCCCGTTTTCGTCGGTTCGCTCGTTCGCTTCTCTTCTAACAAATAGCTTCCTTTCCGAAACCGCCGAAAATATACATACAAATGTATGTATACGTATTCCATGCGCATGAAATTTGTAAATTCAACACGTATGTTCGTGTCGGCTAATAAACCGTGCGGGCATCGTTCGAGTGAGTACTGCAAGTACACGTTTCTCGTTTGTCCGCTTTCTCCTGTGTGTCGTCAACGTCAGAGGATGGGGGGTAACAGGCAGAAGATTGCGGATGTTCATTCGCGAGAAACCTGTGATCTACTCGTCTTCTATCTCCTTGACAAAACGCTCGTCGAGCATCGTGCAAGGAGCAGCGTGCATCTGTCGATTGGTCAAGTGCTACGACTTACGAGGTCTTGTGCGTTCGTACATTCATGCGTTCGTGCGTCCGTGCGTTCGTGCATTCGTACGTTCGTTCGTCCAGCTGTATATGTATTCCTACCCAGTTGCCCGGTTCGTAGCTCTCACGTCGCCCGTCTCCCGTCGCCCGTCTCCCGTCCCCCGTTTCCCATCCCTCGTCCCTAGTCCCCCGTCCCCGTCCGCAGTCTCTGGTCCGATTATCATTGGCCACGCGCGGCATCGCGGCTTCTGCCAGTGGGGAGGCGCCACGCTGAAAAGCAAAACTCAAGAACATCGTTGGTGTAATCGCGATCGTTTTGCTGAGAAAAGTATCGAGTCTGGTCGATCCGCGGCAAGTGGCGTCGCGACGCCCCGGTTCGGTCCGTGCCGCCGCGTCGTGCTTTTTCTACGAGCTTACGGCCCCGAGAATGGAAGAATCAGGAATCGACATGGGTTTCGATCTGGCGGCTATCACGGCCGATTTAGAGCATCGCGAGGCGAGTCTCTGTGCCCGCCGGTGCGAAGAGAAGGATGTCGATGTCGCATTCGACGACCCGACCAACATTCATGCAAATGAAAATGGATACGGAAACAATGACGGCGATTGGGAACAGGCCCTCTCCTTTCTGTCAACGCCGGCGCAAGATATCATGTATTACGAATTAAAGAGTCGGGCACCAAATACGAACAGGTACGCCAGGAAACAGCCTACACTCGCGATGAAAATCTTAAACCCATTGCTTCACTCGAAAGTCAAAACTTATATGTGTGTGTCTGTGCTTCTGGGTAGCGATTGAGACGCAAAGTAGACGCAAGTGCCAGCGAGCACGATGGTCGTGGTCGGCGTTTCTTTCTTTCTTAATCCGGTTAGAAGAGCATACTGTCCTGCATAGGCGGCACAACACTAGCTTGTCAGATGTCTTTCACCAGTTGTCAAGTCACGTACGCTCTCTATTGCAACTTTAGTAGGAATGCCGTATTGTTTTCGAAAGAAATTGGAAAACCGCTGTACGTCAACCTAACGATAAGGCGCATTTACGAGTGTCTCAATTTACACTTTCAACCGTCACCGACATGCACAGATAGAATGCGGCAACAGTTTGTGCTACTACACAGCCACGGTTCCGAGACTTGCGAGTGTTTCGACGGGGCACGGGCCAAGTCCACTCTCTACCTACACTCTACAATCTACATTATCTACAAGCTGTTTAATTTCGAGCTACGTTTCTCGTCCCGCTCGTCCGTTCGCTTCTGCATAGTGCATAGTTATTCCCAACTTGCTTCGGCTCCACTCGGTTTGGCTCGGTCCAACTCGCGGGAGAATACACCCACTGTCAATTCATCGCGCTGGCGCTTGCGCACCTTTAATCTCGATTGCTTTCGAAGGAGAAGGAGAATCGATCTCGAATAAGACCGCTCGCCTCTCTTCATCTCGTCGGGCATCGCCACGCAATTTATTTTAGAGAAGAAAGTCCTTTGCAAGGTTGTCAAAATGTTGTAGGGCAGGTGATGGCAAGTTACCGACGAAAATGGCACTATGTACTTAGGTTAAACCATTCGCGATAAAATTGGATTCGAAGACACGTTACTATGTGCGATCAGCATGTTTGCGAGTTTTTTTATTCGCCCTCTCGAGCGATCGAGTGATGGACGGGAGTTGGCTCGCAGATGCGTGTGCGCGAAAGTCTCGCACGAAGGAGCCATCGGAATTGAAAGAGAGAGAATACGGAAAATGTAGTAACGCAATGAATCCAGGTTTAGAGCTCTAGGGGCGCCGTTTTTTTGGCGTCGACAGCGTCGTTGTCGTTGTCATCCTGATCCTCATCTTTACCCTCGTCATCGATGTCGTCGTCGTCGTCGTTGTCGTCGTTGTCGATAACAAGAAACGCCAAAAGTTGGGTTTAGTAGCGTCGCGACGCTTCGGCTTGTACGGTCGCGAAGCATTTTCACCTCCCACGGAGGACATGCAAGAGATATCGTCCGAGACGGCGCGACAAATCGTCGAATTCGAAGATCTAGTGTCACGGTTAAACCGAATAAACGACGTCGGCCGTCCGTTGATTAACACCGTAACGACTGCCGAGTCAAAAATTGGGACGACGTCGACGACAGTACCGAATATAACGAGAACGTCTACGATCACAACAACGACAAAGGCACTATCCCATTGGCCGAACGCGTCGCACACGCTAACTCCGCGTTTCACTGCGTCATTGGGACCGAAACCAGAACCGAAACAAGAACTGGTATCAAAATTAAAATTAGGATCGGGACCGAGTTCGGGACTGGGAACAGGACTGGAGACAGGACTGACGTCGCCGACATCGCCAACATCGCTGTCGGTTCCGTTAGCCAGACAGCAGAGTTCGTCGCTTGACTCAATTTTGTTTTCGCGAATCGCCGGTGAAACGAGCAACTCGTTACCGTACGCGTGGCCGACCCGCAACCACACCGAATACTTAAGCGACGCGTTCGAGGTTGTTGCTCGGACCACCAGTTGTCCATCCACTCCGGATCGTGGACGGGAACAGGTGGAGGGACCAAAGCAATCGGAAAAACGAGAGTACCGAGAACAACGGGAGCAACGCGTGCGTGTGCACATTGGCATCGACGAGGATCTGCGCATGATTCTCGAAATGGATCCGTCGATCGTCGACGGGACGACGACGCCGAAGACGACGAAGACTACGTCGACGACAAAAGCGACGGCGAGTGCAGCTATGCTACCGGCTGTATATCCTTCCGGCGGCAACGGTCATATTGCGTTCGCGCGGTCGTTGCGCGCCACTCGTCCGCAAGGCTGGTACAGAAGCGATTAATGTTCTTAGGTTCCAACTCCACTCTACTCTCAAACTCTCCCGCGCTTTTCTTCGCGCTGTCTATGATACGTCTGCGTCATTCTCAGCCATCTTTGCAACCGCTCTCGCTTCCATATTTGTTCGAGCTTTTGCTTTTGGTTTTACGAGGAAAACCTATACTTCTCCGCTAGACTACTCTTAGCCGGACGGAAAATACACATCTTCGTTAGTCATTCATTCCTCTTTCCCGATACTTCTGCAATTCTACTCGATCATAAACATTGCTTCTAAATTTAGGGCGCTGTCCTTGGAACTTGCACGTACATCCATCGCGGACGTTGCGGATGCCGCATATACGGTTTCTCGATTTATATTCTTTCTCCATCGTAAGTAAGTTGGATCGTAGAAACGCGACGAACGATCGTGAGAATCGTTAGCTCGCAACTTTCGAGGAAATGCGTCATCCCTCTCGACCGAATTAGCGCGATCCGTCTACTAATCGAATACAAGGTCGTGGCAAAACGAAACGAAGAAAAAACGGTTATCTGTGCGAGAATAAAGACTGAGGAGGCGAGAATACTTTGGAAGGAGTAGGGCGGAAAGAATATAGAGAGACTCGTTTGGTTTTTCACCGAAAGGGGTTACGTAACTCGCGCGGCAGTGCGCGACGAATACGTGAAATGGACGACGTCTTGATCGGTTCGATGCGAAAACCGCACCTTTGGCGTGCCCGGAAGGAAAAAAACGAACGCCACTCGCAGATAGGGATTCGAAATTCGGTCCAAATTGCACAATCTCTCTATTTTGGTGTTCTTATGGCTACAAGTTGGCTTTGTTCCCACATTGGTGAAATTGGGAATATTCTTCCGACTACTAGGTGGCGCGTAACGTCATGTCAACTCGACTAGACTCGCCGCGCCGCAAGTTTCGTCGTACCCCATGTAGGGGATTTCCCTCAACCTGAGACCGCTTCAACCATTGTTAAAATTGGTCTTGCTTGACGGAAATTTGATTGGAACAAGCAATCGGATGCTACGTAAAGAGTAATTCTGAGAATTTGCGTGGTATGCAGTAGGTTGGGACAGTGATCGGAAGGCGATCTCAAGGTCACGCGAATAGACCGCGTCTATCGCGCTTCGAGCCGTGCAGGTGTAGAGTGTAGACTGTAGGGAGTTTTCTTTTCCATTCGTGTTCCCTTGCGCTTTTAACGAGATAGTTTAATAGTTTTGGCTATTTAAACGTATATAGTCGAGGAAGCTTGATAGTTAACCGACCCGTGTATATTGGAACCGAGACATTGCGTAGCCCCTATGTATGTCACTAGGGGGGCTCTTAATTTCGACTTTTCAATTTTCTTCGGGGCATCCTCCAGAATAGTTCCAAATAATGAAAAAAATCTGTGTAAAGTTTGAGACCGATCGGATACCGGGAAAGGGTGCCCCTGGGCTCTTAAACATTTACATAATTATTTAACACAAAATCACAAAATAGATTTTACATAATATCCTCTAAGTTATTGAATAAATAAAAAAATATGTCGAACAAAAGTTGTAGACCCGGACAAGGAGCATCTTTTATGTTGTCTTATTTTCCTCGCGCGACAAAGGGTTTTCGACAAAACTTCGAAAAACTACGTTTAAGGGCCCAGGGGCACTTTTTCCCGTTATCCGATTGCTTTCAAGCTTTACACAGATTCGTTTTAATTATTTGGAACTATTCTGGAGGGTGCCCCGAAGAAAATTTTGAAAACAAATTTTACCCAGAGTAAATAAGAGCCACCCTAATGTACACGAAGAACTTTGACCGGTGCGAAAGGCCGAATTGTTTCTCATGATTTTTCAGTCCACCAACGTTTAAGACTGCAACGCCCACTTCGCGCACGCAGTTGAAGCTCCAGCTGATGCGAGAGCAGCTGCAAGAGCAGGAAAGGCGAGAGTCGGAGTTTCGTCAAAATTTGCAACAGCACAGACCACCGGCAGCTCCTCCTAGACCAGTACCACCTGCGGCGCTATCGACAATCGGGGTGGACGTGCCGCCGCAAGTCCTACAAGTACGGTTTTGCTTCCTCTCCATCACCTACAAGTGCTACAAATTATGTATTTCCACCTCCCATCGCCTATACAGTGCCCCCTCCCCCTTCAATCTCTAATTCTAAGGGTCTGGGTTAAGTGAAAGTAGTAAACTCAAGATCAAATACATTATGTATAAATCTTTGTTATATGTATTTTTCCAAGTAGGTAATGAACGTGACGAACAGACATCCGGGTTCGAATTTTCTGTAAAGTGACGAAAAACGGGATAGGGGAAAGACGGGATAGTTGATCACAGTTTTGTTTTTCATTATAATAATAATGGTTTGCTTTGTTTGTATTTAATTATTTAAGTTGTGAATCTTAGAGTATTCTCAATATACTTGTATAAATTTGAGAGTTGAAAACTAATTTTAATGACTGAATGTAAACATTTTCCGGCAGTGACGTTATGCACAAGTATCCCTCACTAAAGGGGACACTTGATCAAAAGGTTAGAGAGACTTTATCAGTGAACTTTAAGAGTAAATAACACAGTAACTTTCTAAAAAATATTTATTATCTTAGTCAATAACATGAAATAAAGGAAATACCACAAACGGAAAGTAAACTATAAGTAACTTGAAGGAATAACTGAAAAAATAAAACCGAAGAATTAAACTCTATGACATAAAGCAATATAAATGCATTCTTAAAAGACATTTCACTTAGATATCTGATTCAGATGATGATGAAGAAAAGATTTTGCTTCTCACTTTCTTTGCCATATTTTTCTGTCGCATTAGCCGGCCTATGTTTTTTTCTGGCACTTTTTCACCTGTTCAAGTATCCCACCTCACACACTGATCAAGTATCCCTCAATGCACTCGATTTGAAAAAGGTGTAAAATTAAACTTACCTTAAAAATATTTAAATCAACCAATAAATAAAATTAATAGACCAGAAATTGCTGTTTTTACTTAATATATTTTAAATCGTTGAAAATGCAACATTCGGTCGAAAAGGGGGAAGAACAAGGTGACCGAAATATTTACTTTTTGGCTGCAAATTAGATCGAAGTTTCTAACTACAATTCTTCCAAAAGAAAACTGCAACGCGAAGTGTTGCGATAATGAAAACATTACCACGATATCGCGATAGCAAGCACAAATTGCCAATATATTAATTAAAAGACTGGTGTGATCATGTATCCCCGATGATCAATTATCCCACCTTTCCCCTACTTACAATTAGATAGAGAGAGGGGTATGGTGATGGTGGTTGCCGGGGGAGGAAAAAGCTCGAGAGCTATGGAAAGCTCTGAGTGGATTTTTGTTTGCAGGTACGCACGCTATTAGAAAATCCGACACGGTACCACGTGGTACAAAAGCAAAAAAACCAAGTGCGGCAATATCTCCACGAGTCATTTCGCGGTGGTACGATCGACACTGAAAGCGAAAGCGTCCTCGGTAAAAATTCGGTCGAGGCTGTGCCAACATCCGCGCCGATGGTTGTCCAGAGTGCGCCGCCAGGACCGGCGGTGCATCACCCAAAGCCGCAGCATCCTCATCTGGCCTCGTATCCGCACGCTCCCACGGTTTTGTCGCACGGTAATCCGGTCGCGGCCAGCCCGGATCCTACGACTGGCGGCATGTCACCAGGACTTTCCAGCGTCGCTACCAGCAATTCCGAGGTAAGTTGAACTTGATGCCTTTATCCCACGAACCGATCTAGTCGAATGCAGGAGAGAGCATCTGCGCTCGCAAGTCGTAAGAGATACAGTAGTGAGTATCGGTTGAGATACAAGTGGCGAAAGATGAGAGGTGGTGGGATTGTGGGAATTGAGGGGCGACCGAGGAGCAGAGAGAAACTACGAGAATTCGTGAGCGCGCTCGACCTTACCCGCGATCTAGATCTCTTAATAAGACCAAATTCTGGCTGGCCATACCCTCGTAAATATGCGTATGGGTACGATACATTTACTATACTTTCACCAGATATGCGTGCACGACTGCGCGTTTCCTTTACGTAAGCACCGATGTGTGTATTGATCATTCAACACGCAGAACGACTTTTTGGTGTGGCCTCGGGTGACGTGGACAGTGGTCTTTAAAGTTACAGTTACAGTGAAACGGACGAATTTTAATCGTACGTATCTATGTATGTAGTTGCATACATATTCGATACTCGACAGGTCGATATCATCGATCGCTTTCTTTTCATTTGACATTCGTCGTGCGTTGACGACCGCGATGAATTAGCATGCCGTTCAGGCAGCTGTGTTCTCCCCCACGAACGGAGTGTGCGACTCTTTTCGTCCCGTTACATCCCTTTACGACCTTACGACACACACGTTTCCCGAAAATCGTTCTCTGTTCAGATGATGAGTTAGGTTGTTGTGGTGTGTGCGATCCAAGTTTCCGTTGTTCATCTGTCATGCGCCACGTGCATAAGTACATACTACCAATCGATCGAGTCAAAGATGAAGACATTTATATATATTAACGGCATACCCCGCGCAATCGTCGGTATACGCGATATATTTCGAGACTATGACACGACCCGGTTAACGGAGAAACCAACTCCGTTACCGCAATCAGATACTCGACGTGTTGCACGTCCCACGCGAGACTGGAATTCGTAATGCGATGGAACGAAATGAGAAAATCGTGGACGCGTGGCAGGGAAGTTTAACGGAAAAGAGGAAAGATTATCTACAAGAGAATTAGTGGAGAACCCGTTGCGACTAGAACTTTAAAGTGAATGCAACCGTGTAGTGTATAACGATATGATAGAAGATGCGATATATGAAAGACCATGCCGGTGACACGCCGCGAGCCTCGAGGCATGCCGATAGATATCGGGATGCCAGCGGGTCGAGTTGTTAACTCGTTAACAGCCGATAACTATGGACAGACTGGCAGGGAAGCAGAGCAGCAGAAAAGCATGCAGGGCAAGGAGAGAGACAAGTGTGGGGCATCGCGCCGTGGCGTGTGGCGTGTGAAGTGTGACGGGGCGCGGCGCGAGACACGCGGCCGCGCGGCGCGCCGCGCGTTCAAGCAGTAGCGACCAGTACCGAAACGAGTTGCACCATCAACAGTGAAGATTTGGTTCACGCGCGAGGAAACCTGATTTTAACGCCACTATCGTTATCGGCAATCAGTCGTTCGTATCGGAACGGTTTCCAGTAACCTTCTCGCGCGCGCTTGCGTAATCCGCTGACGCCGCAACAAGAAAGAGAGAAAGAGATCGACTCGCCCGCTCCCGGCTCCCAACAGCCGGCTTCGAGAAGGTTGTTGGACCCAAAGAGTTTACCGAGTCTACGATATCCGAATTGCGATATCTGGCGACAACGCTGGACGAGCTTAAGATGCAATCTTAAATCTACGTTTCGGCCGACAAACACCTAGGGGCAACTCTCCCTCTGTATTATCCTACTTTTTTGCTCACTGACTAGAGACGTGAAACGAGACGAGGCGTGGCGAGGCGAGGCGAGACGAGGTGATGTGACGCGACGGGATTATTCTGTCTTATCGGTTTTGATGCGAGCTGATAAGAAGCTGCTCGCTCGTCGGATTACTCTGGAACATGACGTTAGTTTCCGACGGTTCCGCTTCGCAGCAAGATTCGAGTGTTATCAACGTGCTACCTCCACCTGCTCATCTCCCGCCACTCACTGACTATCCGTTCCCTGCTCCGTCTCCCGCCATTCCTGAGTCTTCCTTCGTTGAGCCGGTGCTCCCTCCACCACCCGAGGAGATCGAGAAATACGTTATTGGGTAACCGCAACCTTGAAGTGCTTAATCGTAGGTAGCCGGAGTCGCGACGGAGCGGTAGTACGAGGAGAAAAGGCAAGGTTGCCACGATCCAGGCTCATATCGAACAGCCATCGAGCCCGAGCACGAAAAAATGCGCTCGTTTGAGAGTCGAGCGTTCCGGGACCCAGTCCAGTTGGCGTTAATTGTCGCCTTCACGTTCGCGTTCGCGGTCGCGGTCGCGCACGTGTCATTGCAGTTATCGTGATGGGATTGGATTTCTTTTCACCGCTATAGTTGCGAAAGATATGTTTATAAACGCATATTTCATGACATTCTTCGCGATCCCGAGCAACTTCTCTCCGCTCCTTTAGACTCCAATCTTCTCTAAATTCCAGCGACTCTACCCAAAGCTTCTCTCTTTCTATCCTCCGTCACGCTCGTTGTTTTTGCACGGTCGCCGAGCGTCGTCGTATGCCAGTCGCCAGTGTTGTGTCGATTGTGATATTCAACGCCTGTAAATCGAGGATCAGCGTCTGTTCACGAAACTCCAAGAGAAAAGACTCGGGGACTCAGAGCGGCATCGGTGCCGGCGCCGGCTATCGAGGAATCACCATTTGTCGTCTAAAATCCAGATCGTGAATTTAGTGTTATTGTTAGAGGAAGATAAAGGCCGCTGGGAGCCCGTTTCGTCGATTAATACCTGAAAGCACACCCTCTTTCCAGTTTTAGACAGTCCTCCTTTCTCTCTTTACGTTGACCGCGCGCCATAGTGAACGCCTATACGCACGTGCGTGCGTGCGTACGTGCGTGCGTGCGTACGTACTCTGCGCGCATATGCCATTCACACTGCTCCTGACATCTCTACCACCACCACGAACGTACAAATTTTGTCCCTTTCTTTGGCAACGGTTGCTGCAACAAGATGCCAGTGTTCAATATAATAACTCGGAGATGTAAGGTGAGTCTTATTGTTAGTCCACTTGTTTAAGAACCGACAGTATCCTCGCCACGGCTGCTGACAAACGTGAAAACCTCGTTCGCGTTTCGTTTACGTAGGATAATCGTGTATACGTATGCAGTAGGAACAGACATCATGTTCTCTTCCGTACCGGATGCGCGTTAGTAGTTATGAAACGATTCGTTCGCGTAATCGCATCCAATCAAGATTCATGGATGCTACGTGGCAACGAATCGTTAAATTTTTCTCTTCCACCCAGCGTACAAGCCGTAAAGGAATCATGTCGTTATCTATGTCTCGGTCGCTGCAAATGCACTAATTATTGTACGTAAACGCGGTTGAGGCAGAGACTATTGGTTTACGCGCCGCGCAAGTCAGCTAAGCTATCCGCGCGCGCCTTTTTAATCATGTACACTACGGTGCTTGATAACGAACAATTATCGCATGTACGTCCACGTGGTCGCGTGGTCGAACAACGATCCCGACAGCACAGCCACAATGCCTCGCCTCTTTTTCCTTCTTCTATTTGTTGTTGTCGGTTCTGTGAATCCAGAAGGCCGGGACGAATCCACACAGGTCGCATCGAACCACTTCGTTACTACTTAGGTAAACGCTGTTGCTTTTCGCGTTTGCGGTGTAGCCAACGGAACTTGATACGGTAGGATTGCGAATGGAACGGGAGGTGCGCGGGGCCTGCGACATCAGGCACGATTAGGCAGTCGAATTATACGACAGAGTGGACAACTTTGACGTCTGGTCGCTTAATCTAGTATAACACGTACACACGTTTTGTTTCCTGTGTGCAGGTGTTTACGGATTGCGCGTAAAGTGTTTGGTTCGACTCGGGAACGGGGGAACAATTGATTGTGCCGATGAAACGTGACGATAAGAGCCCAATGAAATAACGCGATCAGATAAAACGTTAACGATAACATGAAAAGGTAGTCTCGCTTCCGTGTTATTCCTGCGATACTTTTCATCTCGCGTTAATGATTCACCAGCCAGCGTTTTGGTACTGTTATAAGTAATGCGTAATGTCCTACATAGGTGGGTATACATCAGAGGTGGGCATTATTTAAATAAAAAATTATTTAAATAACAATTCGTTATTTAAATAAAAAATTATTTAAATAACGTATCAAATAAATTAGGCTTTATCTTTACTTGTCATCAAATAAAAATACCTCTTAGTTATTTTTATTAAAAATAAAAACTCATCAAATAAAGCTAACTCAGAGTTATGATGAGACTCGGGTCAAACTTTTGTCTTTTATTCGTAATGAATTTTTTATTTGAAATCATTTTTGGCCCATCTCTGGTATACATATAGTAGGTATCGGCGTCAGGGATCGTACGTAGATACTTATTTTTCTACGCCTTTGCTCGCCGTTCCTCTTGCTTCTTTGTTTTACTCTCCTATCACGGGGCATCGTTGGTTTTCCACGGCATAGTGGCATAGCGGCATGGCGGCACAATGGTACAGCGGTACAGCAGCGCGGCTTGCCATCAACAGACATCGGTTATTATCCTTACGTAATGTTTACGTAACTTACACGTACGCAACTGAATACCCATAAGCGTTGCACGTTGTGCGCACGTGCGTTCGCGATTCTTTGCGCTTTGCTTCGTTCAGCTTCTCTTCGCCCAATTTAATTGTAACTAGGTGCTTCTCCCAATTCTTTCTTCCAACCTTTTCCGACTTTCAATTTGCATCGTCGTGGAAATCGGTCGTAGCTTTGAGTGCACAGCATCTCGTTTCATGTCTCGCACCACTCGCACCCCACCTCCAGGACTGTGCAAGCGCCGACCGGCATGCCTTCGTATTCCCCCCTTTTTTTTAACGAAAGTAGCATAGCGAAGTAGTATAGGAAATTAGGTCGTAGCCAACTTATCGCGACTGTTTGGATAAAAGCAGATAACAGCGGTGTACGTCACGATGCAGGTGCGTTATCTGTAAAGGGGGACGCTTTTCTAAAGCAACAACCGTTGGCACAAAGAACGGTGTTCCTCTGCCATTTATCTCGTTACACAATTTCGAAGGGCGCCCAGAAAAGAGAAGCATGAAATTCCTGTGCTGCTGAAATTTTCTCCGTTCCCTACGTTCGGTTCTTGATTGTCTCTTCTCTCTCTCTCTCTCTCTCGCTTTCTCAGCATCCTAACTACATAGATAAAAGACAAACAGCCAGTAGTCAGCCGTGTCGTCGGTATCCGTCAAACTGGGCGCACCACGGCCGCAATCGTAATTGCAATCGCAATCGTAATCAGAAACAGTAGTCGACCGCCCGATAGTAAGTTCATTCCCCTGCGGCTACATTATATTCATGTGATTACAGGCGGAGGACCTGTTGGACGATATACTGTCGTTCGAGAGTGGATCCTTAGGTGATAGTTTAAAGGATGGCCAGCCGACAAGTCTGACTAATCTCCCGGAGCTACAGATCAAACCGGAGCCTCTGTTGCTGACCGAGGCGGAGATACACGCCCTTGCCAAAGACCGACAGAAAAAAGATAATCATAATATGAGTAAGTAGTCGATACTACTATGTCCGATGTGATATCCGATCGGTCCAAGCTCAGACTTATGGGTTTCCAATTCGTCGCGGTCTATCTGCTCCAATACTCGATTAAGTACCCGCCGAACATTCTATAAAAAGAGCAGCAGTAGTACTCTATCGTCTAGACAATTAGACGCAAGCTGATCCGCGCCCGCTGAACCTCGTCGCATCCCAACTCCCAAGTCCTAATTATCCCATACATACAGTGGCGGACGAAAGAAACTTTTCAACTTTTAAAATCACATAACTTTTTTAGAATTGGTCCAAACGACATGAGTTTCTTTTAGTAGGTAGAAGGATTAGTTTGCTAAGTGACGTATTCCGTCGTTTTGAAAAAAATGCAATTGATCGGAATAGCAAAAAAATAGTAACGGTCGTTTTTTAAACTTTTTTATCTGAGCCTGTAATGAAAATTTAAAAATCTTGAGCTATAAACGCTTAAAAATTGCAAAATAAAATCCCGAAATTAACGATGTCTGACATTATTCTGCGATCTTTAAGCATTTATAGCTCAGAGCAACGTTAACCGATTTTAATGAAATTTTGGGCATGTATACAACTTACTTAAATCTACAAACGAGTTTTTCGAATTTTCATTGCAGGCTCACAAAAAAGGGTTAAAAAACGACCTTTACTAGTTTTTTTTGCTATTCCAATCAATTTTTTTTCAAAACGACGAAACACGTCACATAGCAAACTAATCCTTCTATCTTCTAAAAAGACTCATGTCGGTTGAACCAATTTTAAAAAAGTTATGCGATTTTAAAAGTTATAAACTTTCTTTCGTCCGCCACTGTATTTGCGACATAATAGAAAAGGAAACATGAGGAAAAGGAGCAATAGAAAGCTTACTTAGACAACAGCTTTTCTTCCAGTTTCAGCATTACGAGTATAATTGCAGTGGCCGTAATTGTAATTTTCAGTCGAGAGACGGCGACGTTTTAACATCAACGACAGAATCAAGGAGCTTGGTACGCTTTTGCCGAAAACCAATGACCCGTGAGTACAGTTATTCACGTCGTATCCGTCCGTGCCTGTGTCCATCTATTTTTCTGTCCAACGATAGGATTAGAACCGCGGGTAATATATTTAATTATCTATAATACTCGTGGAAACATTGTAGACTATGACAACTATTCTGTCTAATCGTCCATGTTTTATTTTGTCGCTCATACCGACACCATACCGCTTACATACGCGCGTCTTCGTGCTCCGCTTAACTTACGGGCTTTCCGTATCTGTTCTCGCAGTGTCTATCACCTATATCTCGTCTGTTCCTATTTAGCAGAGACGGTTTCCTCACCAAATGGTCTTGATAAATCTTCGGGCATAATTCTTCACATCGTAAAATTACGTAACGAAGTTGTTCTTGAGGACAAAACGCACCGTGAACCGCCAGATTTCTTGGGGGTATCCCCGTATCCCCGTATCGGTGTTCCGTGAAATACGAGCGGACGACCCGACGCGACGTACTTACGATGCACGACGTGCGACAGCGACGCGTCGAGAGTAGGCTAACACGTGTGTAAGATATAATACATACGTATATATCTCGTTTACTTGATAACGAAACGAGTCTCGGTCTAACGAAAATGGCAAACATTGACAAGGCGACATCGTTTTCGTCGTCTCTGGAATCCTGCCTCTCCTCCGTTACTCGAACGGCATCTCTCCCACTTATCTTATATGCGCAAGGGGGACGCTTTAAACTCGACGAATAAACGAACAATTAGCGGCTCGTTATTTTAAAGTTGAAGAGACGCCGTTCGCACGTCAACTCCTTCGTTAGTTTCTCTTCACGAATGACACGGTCCTTCAAGGACGATCCATTGGACCAGTAAGAATGAGAAACGCCTGTCAGCAAATACATACTATACGGATATTCTATATATATATATATAAAAGATGTCCTGACTGACTGACTGACTTATCAACCACGAGCTCAAACCGTTCAACCTAGGAACGTGAAATATGGAAGGTATATTGTTTTTGTGACGTAGACGCTCGCTAAGGAAAGATTTTGGGAAATTCCGTCTCTAAGGGGGTGAAAAGGGGTAAAATGTATTTTTTTCGGACTACTTATTATCGCTTAAGCCCGAGTAGATAAAAACTTGGTTTTTACTTACAAAGATCACCCACATAAGTGCCTAAAAACAAATTTGAGGATTTTGCCCTAATCAACCCCTAAAGGGGTGAAATATTTTTTCATGGAGTCCTTAATATCTCGCCGAGTATCCGTAGATGTGTGTTTTTTTTTTGTGTGAAACGGTGAAAAGTTTGGTCGACCGAATCGTGCGTGTCGTAAACATTTTTCAACGCTTCTTGCATACGTACCTATACGTACGTACATACGCCTATGCTCTAAAGTTCTAGACTCCAGAGTCTAGTCTAGAGTCTAGACTGTAGAGTAAGTTGGAGGGAAGAATGGATGGATAGACATGCGGCAGTGGCCGCCATCCGTGATAATTCCGGTTCAATATATTTCAGATATTACGAAATTGTTCGAGATGTTAGACCGAACAAAGGCACGATTCTCAAGTCGTCGGTAGAGTACATAAAGCTTCTGAAAAACGAATTGACGAGGATGAAGCAAAACGAGCTCAGGCATAAGCAGCTGGAGCATCAAAATCGTCGACTTCTTTTGCGGGTTCAGGAATTGGAGTTGCAAGCGAAAACGCATGGCCTACCTGTTTCGGACTTCAACTGGAGCTCGGCTTCCGGCAGCATACTTCACGGATTCTCCAGAGCCAAGCACGAGCAACGAAAGGTAAGCTATGTAATCGCGTTTTAGCATTGTTTGCGCGACAGCTTTGCCTCGTTCTTTATCCCGTATAGCGTATACCGTGGCGTATGGCGTATATTATACATAGATTTATCCTTGCAGCGTTATACATTCACACATGTTGTGTCCATGCGCGTACATATATACGACCAATCAACAACGACGCGAGCGAGGAGATCGACGCGCGGCGTTGCTCACTGACTTTGTATTATTTTCAAGGTTATGCCGATCAACGCCGATAGACGGCCACGATCGTTTCACGATCCTTGATCCGAATAAACGTTCGCTGCGTTCTCGGGACAGATTTCATAATTCACATCTGTTCTTACGAGACCGGCCAGCACGAAATCATTCGGTTATATATTCTCGCTCGGGCTCTCTCCTTTTTCTTCGTCTCCTTTTGTTCACATTACATCCAACTGCCTCCTCCTACTCCCTTACTAATTCTCCCACTGTGTCGGTCTGTCTATCTCTTTCTCTCTCCCTCTATTTACTGTGTGCTCTTTTCTGCTCTGCTCTGCTCTGCTCTGTGTAAGTACTTTTACTACCAGGCATGGGCGTTCGCAGGGCAGTGGGGGATTCGGGGGCATTTCTTGGAGGGGGCGAAATATTTAAAAGTATATCTTGGGGGGGGGGGGCGCAAAAGGGGCAGATGCCCCCCCGGCTTTTGAGAAAAAATCGTTTAAATTTCAAAACTGATCTTTAAGTTTATATTAAAAAAAGGTAATACAGTAATTCGTCGTTAGTGTCCCGTTTTTACCATGCGTTATAATCACGCTCACTATCCCCACCATTTCTTGGAATCCTTCGGTCGAGAGTGAGAGACTCCGAGACGTGCGAGAGAGAACAAAAGAGTCGGCACGAAGTTGTCGTCGGCACGAAATAGTGTCCGCATCGCGTTATTGTCCCGCCGCCAGCCCCGATCGTCGTGATTCTAACGTGGCATTACCGTATTTATAAATTTAAAATATTTTTAAATTGACCCTATAAAATGGGTTAAAAAAGCAAGAGGGGTATATTTTTCTTTACCTTCATCCCAAAGTTGCTACCCCCTGGAAAAAAGTCTCCGGACGCCCCTGCTACAAGGTATTCGTGTCCTATATTTAAGAATTCGTTGCGAGAGGAATTGTGAGCGCGGAAAATTTTCAAACTTATCACGTTGAATTCGATGCTAATCTCGATATCGGCCTTAGCGAATTATCCAGTGTGTTGGTTTTGCGTAGAGTAGTACGTAATCGCACTTGAAGTCGAATACGGTTTTCCATAACGGTGTTTTACGCGCGAAAGATAAGCAACAGATAACTAAGAAACGTCTCGAGCAGGAGTGTCGAGACCGCATGAATTATTGTATCGTGATATAGACTCTCGTCGGAATGTAAGCAGGTTTCCTTGAGCTTTGAGATTTAAACGTTGATAACGCGACAGCTGGCGTCGCATCGTGTCGTGCACCCACGGATGATGAATAGCGTCGAACAAAGCAGGCACTTTATCCGATGAAATACAAGTAGCTAAATATTCGGCGACCGAATTTGCCCCGCCTCTTTCATCTTGTCATTTGCTTCACCCTTTCCGCCCATCTGTTCCAAGCACCCCCCCCCCCATGTTTTTCATATTTTTCCCGTTATTTTCGGTTATTTTTACAGTTATCTTTGAATCGAAATTAAGTTCACTTGAAAAGGATGTACCATAACAGGGTAACATCGTTTGATCGACAGATTCCTGAATTCGTCGCGGAAGAAGCAACGAGTTTGAATATGTCGCAGCTTGAAGATTTGATGGAGGACGATGCGAGCGGTCCAATTCACAGTGGCGATCCGATGCTGTCTTCGCCGCACCTTCCACCGTTAAGTCCAGCGCCGACAGGCTGTCAGCACGGTCTGGCGGCGGACGATGACACCCTTGGCACCTTGGCACCGACCACGCCCAATTCTTCCTCCGACATGGACATTGCCGCGTAACACCGCGAACCGTCCGAGCGCGATCTATCGACCACACTTCCATTTCCGATCTTATCGCGTCGGAGAACGGAGAACCGGAGAACTATCGCCACTGTGCCTTTACACATCAATGACAGATGTTATTTTTCCTGTTCTTTCCTTTAACGGCTGGCCGTTACGTACACTGAGGTGTACACGTATACGTATATGTATACGTATGTATAGTACTATAGTAGGTATATGTACGTACATGTACGTGTGTCTCGTTGAAGGTAAACGTTTAGCGATACCACCGGATATAACTCTCCCGGTAGAGAGGATGTCGCGGCGTTCCTTCCACCGTTTATCCCGTCTCCGTGATTCTGATCTCGGTGCTTTGTTAGTATCGAAACAAAACGTGTGTAATATTCGTAGTTGCTGCCGTTACATGACCACGAAGCTGTGGAGAACGAGTTCCTCGGTCGTTTCGGGACCGGCAATTATACATACGGACCACGTATGATAAACGTAATTTAGTTACACGAATACTCGCGCAGGTCGCGGGTTCGCTGACGAATAAGTAGGCGCGAATATGTATCAAAAGATGCAATTTCGTCTCGTCAAAAGAATACAGTGCTTCCGATTCTCTTGATTTCGTCAACCACCTTAGTTTCTTAATTGTAGGCATTCTCTCGCGTCTTTGAATAAACCGCAACTTTCATCTCGCTCACCTTTTGTCGAAACCGTTCCGTGCGCTTGTTTCGGCGTGTGCTCGTCACTCTTTCCACCCTGCTTCCCCGCGAGTCTGCTTCTCTGGCGTCGTAGTTGCTGGTTAATTTCTGGTAAAGCATGGAAACTCCAGATATCGGGGAGAGCAGAAGAAATGAGAAGGGCGCGAGGAGGAGGGGGAAGAAAAGCAACTCGGGCTTGAACAGTATACTACATATTACATACAATATACGACGAGGGCCAAGAATTACGGCGGTGCCGGTAACGAAAGTCTACGAACGAGCGCTCATCTTCCTCCCCCTCCCCCTTCCCCAACAAAAACGGGACCAAAGTGTCGAGGACGAACTCGAAAGGTATGGTTACGTATTGCAAGATTTTCAAAGACAAACAAGCAAGTGCTCGCGTAAATATACATACGTAATTATTCATAAGTGTAGGTAAGAAAGAAAGGACAGGAGCAAGTCGAGAGACGTGTAAACGAGAGAAGAAGCATTTCTACGAGCCATAGACACGTACGACTTGAAAAGCGTCAGCGTCGGCAGAATATACTATATATACGATACATATTTTCACAAGTGTATTTTGCGTCTGAAACTACGAGAAGTTTACGTTGCTCGCAAATCTTCGCTCCCCATACCACCTCTCGATTCGAATTTCTCCCCATCTGAATTTTGCCCGAGTAAATACCAGTACATCCATGTGTATGTGTCGCGCAGCATCTGACGGTGGACACGATCCGGTCGACGAGGCCTCTGTTGTTTTTGGAGCTTGTCGAAAAGGGGAGAAATCGCGTCGCAATTTTGATCTCTTAACGTTCCACGCGAACATCATCGCCGTTCACCCCCCTTACGAATGTTTTAACTATAACGCTGTCGCGTTTTACCTCGTTGACGTGTAGGTATTATGTATTCGCTCATTGTTATCCGCGGAGACCGCGCGAGAGTACCGAAACACTCTCCGCGGTGGCTGCGAGAACCTACAGAGTATATAAAGGAACGTTACGGAAAGTGCATAATATTTCTTTTTGTCCTTTCTCGTCTCCCAATTTCTTTGAAAATTCTTTCTTATGATTAGAATGCACCAAACAGGATCAACATATCCGCTCGAGTAAAAACTTGTCGCGATTGATATTACCGTAAAGGGTGTAAAGCCGTTGAGTTGAGTGGAGCATCGAAATCTCGAGCACGAAGCTGACGAAAATACATTAGGATGCAATCGTCGCTGACAATGAGTGAACTGACTAGTGTATAATAATCGCAGATATCGACGCTTCGGTTTCTGAAAGAAGAAAACAAATTTTAAAAATATTAAAATCGACTTAAAAAAAAAAATTGCACTAAAAAGTATAAAATAATTTTTTTCCCTTGCTTAATCTACTCTCGTATTTTTTAAGTCGGCGCCAGATTTACACAGCGCACACTGGGGCCATTCAGAAGTACAGCCAAAGAATACAGCTGAATCACAGGCGAGGGAACTTACATATGTACATATGTACGCACTACTTATGTAGTCTCGGTCGTCATTGAATTTTCACAATGTCGATATTTCAGCAAGACCTTAGTAAGATATTAATACGATAGGGGCGTCGATAATAGGCACATTCTAGAGACACTATAGACGGTATTCACAGTCGCTACTTATTCTTAAGATGATCTTAAGAATAAGTAGCGACTGTGAATACCGCCCTGTAATAAAAGTCTGGCCACGAAAAGGCCAGTTTTGATTGGTGGGCCATTATTCGCCTATTCCCGCTGATTTTTAAATTGATCAATTATTATACTAACCTTAATGTTTATATCTTCGATATTTTTGCGAATTTCGGTCCCTAATTATCGGGAAACATTCATGACATATCAAATACTGAAAATAAGGAAAAAAATTTGTTATCCTTTTGGCATATCTCAGTATATGCCCCGCAATGTTTAAAATATAGTCATCGGAAATAAAAGTTACAATTTATTTCTTCGCTTTCATAAATAAAAAGTGTGCGAGAAGAATTTAAACTTTCAAAATTTGAAAAATAATTTTTTTTTAGTTTTTCGGACTTTTTCGAAAACCGTTTGTCGCACGAGACAAAGTAATAAAACGTAAAAGATGCTCCTTGTCTGGATCTACAACTTTTGTTTGACATATTATTTTATGTAATCAATAACTTAATTGGAGGATATTATAAAAAAATCAACTTTGTCAGCTGTTAAATAATTATTTAAATGTTCCAGGGCCCAGAGGCACCTTTTCCCGTTATGCGATCGGGATCATACATTACATAGATTTTTCATTTATTATTTGCAACTGCTATCATTGTAATCTTATTTTGGACTGAGTCGATAACGTTGGGTGTGATACGAAAATGGTAATGGAGCTCGCGATACATCTGAGCGTGGGAGCGTGTGACCACAGACGAGGTATATCCTAGAACTCGTGTGACACGTAATTTACATTGGATAATTTTATCCTATACCAGGCCTGTGATATTACATGTATATTTCAATTTTTTAACGTCAGTCATTAGCGTCACGACTCACGACTGTCATGAACTACGAAGCTAATCTCCGGGACTCATCATACTATATGTATGTTAACTACTCTGCCTAATTTTAGTGTGCAGTGTTTAATTTTGCAAACGCGAGTGAATCGTGCATACTTAACTAGTATACGCATGTATATATATATATACCATGCCTTGAATCAGTACGAAGCAAAGCCCATTTAGGGTGATTCGGAGCCAGAAAGGAATTTCCATTGTTATCGAAATATTGTCGAAACTCGATTCGGGATTAATCAAATAGCGAGCAGCTGATCTTCGGAATGCTGTCAGAAGTCGATGTATTCATCAGCAATTATACTCTCGTCGATCCGGAAATGTATCAACTTTGGGTCGACGGTCATTCTTGTAAGTACATGATGGGAAAATTCGTCGCCTGTGGATGTGTCAAGATTGATAGCGCGTCAAGTTAACTTGGTGGTTTTTACTGATTTAGCGAGCGATGCCGTCAACATTTTACATCAGCGAGGGATATGCCAGCAGACGAACGCCCCGATCGAATTAGTAGCCTCTGACATTCTTGATCACTATCGAACTTACGCTCTCCTGGAGAAGCTGCTTCATACCCCCACCAAATTGGCGAGTGAACAATTGGCATTTCAAATAGAGCCACAAACTAGTCAGATGCTCATCGAAATGTAAGCAGATCGTCCAAACGCTATGGACTACATATAATGTTTATATCGTGATAATTGAATAACTGTTTCTTTTAACGAAATCTTATTGTCGATGGTGACCGATAGGTACTACGAATTCGATGACATTGTTATCAGAGAATTGTTAGGTAAGAAGTTAACGTCGAAAAGTAGAAAGGACATGGACGAAGTATCGGAGAAGACAAGCATCACGTTAAAGAGTTGCCGCAGACAGTATGACAATGTTAAAAGAGTGTTTAAAGTTGTGGAAGACTTACCAGGCTCTTTGGCTACCAATATCGAGCAACATTTCCTACTTTCCGAAGACCTTGCCAAGTAACAATAAGAAAATTACTAATGCGCATCCTTGAAATGCTTGAAACTTTATGTTAACACTTATAATCGCATAGACGATATGCCGCTGTGGTATTCATAGCATGTCTTCGATTCGAGATGAATAAAAGGAAGCTGCAGTTTCTAACATTCCCTGATCTATACCATTGCGCTAACAGTATGATGTCGTCTTGGACTTATCGTTGCGTAGGCTCGGAATATTTTGATACCGATTTGGACAGAGAATTTTTATTAGGACTGGCAGAGTGTAAAATACTTTTGGAGAATGACAAACATCACAAACAGTACGCTCTCTTCTAGAAAATACATGTGAAATTGAAATTCCACGACGCTAGTAAAACTCTTTTACAGCTTGGTATGCATCAAACTTAAACCTACGCTTCTGGATCGTTCGTATCAAGAAGTGGACACAAACTTTCGCTCGTATTCCAGAGCGATATTAGGAATAGGATGTAATCTTCATCGTTCCAGAGACCTGAGGTTCTTCTTTCTGGAATTGGTAGAGAGGTGCATAGAACCATGGCGTCAGGTTAATTGGACGCACACTGATCTCAGAAGCTTCTTGTCCGTGTACACTCAGTGTGCTTTAGATATGGATGTACTTAGGTGAGCAACAAGAGCAAGCTTCTTTCTGCCCTGGCTAAATATTCTCTTTTCCTCTTTCAGAGACGGCGAATTAAGGGATGCTTTCGAACGCTACATGACCGTCTTGTCGTGTTGCTTGTTGCGTATGTATCACACATGACTATTGGTGAAGGAAGACGACGAAGCACAGAAAATCAATGTAACTGGCATCGATAGCAGTTAAAATTTCTCCGATCAGATATAGTAGATTCGGTCATTTGTACGTATAGCGGAATTTATTAAATTTCAATAATAAATAATTAATGAACACATGAAGAAATTAATTCAGACGTACCAAGGATTTACCACATTTAACAATATTTTTACAGAAATTTTACTAACAGTATTTATGCATGTATCGTATATGGCAGTAAATCAGCACTCTAGCTGAAATTTGTACCAGTAATGGTTATCTTGGTTCCTTTAGACTTTTAATCTTAAACTAACGAAAACATTGCCATGACATGACATGATGGTAATAACGTTAATGGGATTCGAGGAAAGTACTGTTTCTGGCTTGAAATGGCTCGATTGCGGTGCGTTTACCCTGAATTCTTTGCTAGGTATCTTATAATCGTTGGACTTTGTACTTACTCTTCGCTACTTATTCTCTCTATCTAATGAGGAGCCTATGGGAGGGGAGATTTGCCCGAGAAGGGATGATACGAGGATCGTGAAAAATTTGAGGGGAAGGCAAACTGGGAGATTTTTTAAATTTCACCTAAAGACCTATATAAATAATTACTCTATCAAGCCGAGTACTTTGTTCACCGCGTATACTACGTCGGCCGGTCGCGGTAGAGCTGCAGCTTCCAATGATGCAGCGTAAGGCATAGGAACATCAACACCCGTCAAACGAATTACCGGTGCGTCAAGATGGTAGAACGCTTCGCCTGAAACCGGACATAAAAAATATTTTTGATTGATGAATGAAAAGTTGGATTGTATAGTTAGATCGAATCCAGGGCTTACTTTCAGAAATCCGAGCGCCAATTTCTGCTCCAATACCGGACTGCGGCCAACCCCCCTCCACCGTTAAAACATGATTCGTTTTTGCTACTGACTTTACAATGGTGTCTATGTCTAACGGTCTCAAGGATCTGAGATTTATAACTTCTGCCTCTATTCCTTTCCCGGCGAGCTCGTTCGCTGCTTCCAGACTCACCTCAACAGCTTTGGAATGCGCTACTAGTGTAACGTGTTTACCAGCGCGTTCGATCTTTGCTTTACCGATAGGAACAACAAAGTCTTTCGATAAAGCCTCGTCCGACATAGGGAACGGAACGCCGTACAAGATTTCATTCTCCAATACGACGACAGGATCAGGATCTCGAATCGCAGCTTTTAGCAAACCTTTTGCATCTTCGCCGCTATAAGGTGAGACTACTTTCAAGCCGGGACAGTGACTGTACCAGGCACCGAAACACTGAGAATGTTGCGCCGCTACACCTGCTGATGCTCCATTCGGCCCGCGAAAGACAATTGGTACGTTAACTCTACCAGCGGACATATAAAAGGTTTTGGCTGCAGAATTGATGACTTGATCGATTGCTTGCATAGAAAAGTTAAATGTCATAAACTCGCAGATTGGATTTAAGCCAGCCTAAAACATATGATGGTGCAAAAACTATTATACAACAAAACTAGCAGTGATAAAGATAATATATATATATATATATATTAATCTACCATGGCAGCTCCAACGGCCAGACCAGCAAATCCTGCTTCCGTGATAGGAGTATCGATAACCCGTTTGTCTCCATATTTTTTCCAGAGACCCCTAGAGACTTTATAAGCACCATCGTACTGTGCCACTTCTTCTCCCATTAGAAAAACTTTATCGTTCCTTTCCATTTCTTCGTCCATGGCTTGGTTCAACGCGTCTCGCACCGTCAACTAATGGAAGCAAGCACAGGAGCAGAAAAAACATACGACAATGTTTCGCGGAATACATTTCGCCGCGATAACGAACGAACGCGATGAAAATTCTAGTGTCGAATTTGAATTCTGACGAATTAATGAATGACCTTTTTGTCCTTGAACGTGCAACGATCGACGGAATGACAATTCCCCAAACGAATATACGAAATAACGTGATCAGAGCGCAGACGATGAACCAGTGAATAGTATAGACCGTTTGATTATACGAGGAAAACAGCAGACAGGAAAGTGTGGTGTCAAAGTAACGAGGTTATGTTCGATGAAGGAAGGAAGATGAGAAATATCGAAGGAAGCAAAATTTTTACCTGCTGCGCGGCACTCCATTTCGACGTGGAAAAGGAACGCCGTACGATTCCCCTTACAGCGGACTGAAAACGACGGACAATCAGAATTGTGTCAGTATCACCTTTCCAACCGACAGCATCATATGTTTCTCGAGATTTAAATTCCAGTTTGCGCTTTCCATCAGCCGTATATTTACCGAATACATCCTAGGCCGTGAATTATTTGAGTAATCCTTGAATCGAACTCTCGCTTGATGATTACTTGAATCTACAGCTATGTAGTTGGCCTGGTCGGAGGAGATTTTATCTTCGCCACGGGCAGTGGGCACGGATCGAAACGCGAAACCACGCGAAATGATGGACTACGAGGGAGGCTCAAGGTTGGTAGGCGAGCTCTTATGAAACACGTTTGCTTGCCTCAGCTTGGTCTATACTCTGTACTACTATATGTTATCATAATCTATATCTTTACGACGATCCTCTAGAATTATATTAGAAAATATCTTCGGCAAATGTTCCATACAATCTATGTACGTATCATTATGTTTCGAATTCTAGGATATTGCAGCTTCGCTTTCTCCTCACCGCATTTCTTTTTTCCACGTGAAATAGCGAATAGTATTTACAAGACTAATTGCGATGCGGTGTCATTACTAAGTATATGTAGGGCGAATTCCACTTACGTCCAAATCGCACGTGATTTTCATTAAGCTAGGTTTTCCTGTATGCGACTAAACGCAACGTCAAGAATTTCAAAGTCGATTTTTCTCGAAAATGAAGCGCGATATGAAAAAAAGTTACTCTTTCTTTTCGATTTATAACAAGTAAATAAGTGGAGAAAAAGCAATACAATTTTTTGTTATTGCGCTTCATTTTCGAGAAAATCGACTTTGAAATTCTTGACGATGCGTCCAGTCGCGTACGGGAAAACCTAGCTTAATGAAAATCACGGTCGATTTGGGCGTAAGTGGAATTCACCCGTAGTAAATCCCGATGGTGGGTAATAATTAAGTTGGAACCGTTACAGTTTCTAGCCAATGATAGGCAGTGACTCGGTGAGAAATTCATTATCTATAGCCAATCGCGATGCGTGCATTACGGTTTGATCACCATTCAATGCTTTTGCACGTCCTATGACATCAGCATTAACATTTTAAAACTGGCGCTTCCATTAATTATTACGCAGTGGTTACTTATAAATATACTTATTAGTACTTACATTATCCATTGCTTACGTATATCTCTACATAGATATAGTATAAAATTAAGTCCTCTGTAGACGTCTGTATGTTTGTGCTATTTCAGACATTGATGGCAACAACGTACTAATCCACATTGAAAAAAAATAATTTTTCCTATTTTATATTATTATAGTAGAGCCTCTTGGAATACGTTATTGCTACTAATCGTATTGTGCAAATATATGGGTTAGTCCGTTGTTGATCTCAATGGCTAATTTAATCTCGAGAACCACTGATGACTGGACGAACTGCGATGCGGATCCCATCACTCCGTAGAACTCGGCTTCCTCTCGTCATGGATTTAATGTTTCATACACCTAAACCTTCCTCGAGAAATGCTCTATCACAATCTGTCCAATGATTGTCAAGATTAATCGAAGTAAACAGATAGGCGCCTACCGGGATTTGTTTCAATGCCTCATTTTATACTAAATAAATAAACAGCGCTCATAGAACAGATAACGATGCAACCGTCAAGCATCCCCAGATTTCCCAGCACTGTGCGGGGAACCGTTACACGCATCTGTTGCGCGCAGAGCGGTGGCCGCCATGAAAGATAAGATCTATCTGCCTCGCTTCACTATTTCGCTTATTACTCAAGCCAATTTAGTAATATCGAGATGATATATAGCCTAAAATCTTTCCAAATATTTTCTCTACAAATCTGTGAAAACTGCAGAAAACTTGGTCGAATAGTTTCTGAGTTTACCGCGTTCAAACAAAATAATACTTTTCGCTTTATGTATAGAGAGAAAAGAAGAGAAGATATACATACATATGTACAATAGAATTTCGCGGTTAATGCGGAGAGCGATCCAAACCATTGAAGGATGCAGTTGACTTTCGTTGTCGCGAAATCAGGAAACTTTGATTGAAAAACGATTTACGTGCGTGTGTACTTACACAACACCCATCGCGCATTTGCGTGTCTTTTTCCCCCCATTTTGATTCTACGATGGAGAAACTATCGAAAAAACAACGATCAGACTATCGGATACATGACATACATATGATACATGCATAAAACAGCAAGTTCCGATTGCAAGCTCAATGAAAATTGTTGAATCGACGTGGCGTCGCAACTCGCCAAGCCGTATCGTATCGCGATCGATGACGCGTGGCGCCCGAATCTCTAATCGATGGATGGTTCGATCACGAAACTGCCTCAAAATTCCTTGGGGCAAGCAGACCAAGTAACAACATTAGCACATTGTTTATTTACAAAAAGTATTCCGCTCTTGGTACAATGACAATGCAACATGAAAATGCATGTTTCGTGTTTCGTGCGTGCGTGCGTGCATGAGGATTACTTTTGTGGAAAATGCATACATAAGTAGTTAACACTCGTACGCGAGATTATTCGAAATCTTTCTCGTCTGAATATATTTATGCAACTATAGGTATGTATGTACAAATTGCTAATAAATGGGCACAGCGGTGTCCGATGAACGTACTATTACTGCGGAGAAAGAAGGCCCCTGGCAGCTCGGCGCAGTCCGCCGCTAGCTCGTGTGCCCAATTAGGTGACCAACAGCAATCGTCACAGCGGCGGACTGCTCCGCCGGGGGCCTCCTTTCTGCGCGGTAACGCCTAATTAGTACATGAATGGATGACAGTGAAATATTCCGTGCACCGATTTCTCAAGAAGGAAATTAAATTGGAGCGTACCTTCTGTACCGTGTTTCGTTTTCCTCGCACATTTTATTAACGATAGAACAACACTTGCATAGAAGTTTAATCGAATAGAACACTGGCTAGAGTAAACGACCCTCGCTTTAATCTTCAACTAAGGTCCTGTATTACGCAACGGAGGCAAACTGGTAGAATAGGACGAAGAGAAGGTTCAAGCTATGGGTTGCGAGCCTCTCCGATATTTCCGTCAACGTCAACGCTCAACGTCACTACCCGCATCAAACTGTGCACGCGCGCGCGAGCCTACATATTTACGTGTTTGGGCGCGCGTGCGAGCACCAGTCCTGTAGCTGTCCGAAAGGGATAATATGGGGAGAAAAGAAGGGAATTGTTGAATGTGAATATTGGAAAATGGCGTTAGATGCAAGACAAAAGGGGGCAGAGAGAAGAGGTAAGTACATAAATAAATAGCTGGACACGAAGGGGAGAGAGAGAGAAATAGAAAGAGAGAGAGAGAGAGAGAGAGAGAGAGGGGGGAGAGTAAAGATAGTGGTTGGTACAGGAGTTGGCAAAAAGAGTCCCTTTCCGAATCGCTCTAGGTCTAATTAATTGTACATTACAAGGGAAATATTAATAGTAGCAGTAGTAGTAGTAATAGTAATAGTAGTAGTAGTAATAGTAGTAGTAGTGGTGGCAATAATACTAATACTACTAATAACAATAATAATAATAATAATGTTAATAACTGTAGTGCCGTTAGCATCGTCTATAAATGCGCCATGTAACGATTTAACATTAATCTTGATAACGTTCCATTACTCTCGGTTGTACTACGTTCTTTCTCCTAACGTGGCCAGATTAAAAGAACGCCCATCTCGTTTAACCTTTAATAAAAGCTCGTCAAAAATGTTGACGCAGCTATTGCGGCTAAATTATAATCTTATTTAAGGCCTCGGTTAATCCCATGTGGCATTTATTTTAGGAGCGTTTGTCACTGTGATCCGCGTCCAATCCAACTATATAATTTCCCGTTTAACGTCTAGAATCGCGAGAATCTAGAGTGCGCGCAAGTGCGTTTGTTGTTTAATTCGACAAAAGCGACTATTCGCTTCTATAATCGTCCTCTTTTTCATAATTCCTTTCTGTTATGAAGTGACAAGTTAGAAGAGATACACGGTTCTCCCCTGGAACTTCGATAGCTACTTAATCGCTAATAATTAAACACACGTACGCGCAAAGAATTTCTGCCGAGAGTGATCTAGAAATCTATTCAGTTGTAAGAAATGTTCTGCACAGGTCGAATCGAATGGAAGGGAGCGGAAGGGAGCGGAAGAAGATTGGGTGGCTGCTCGCTGACACATCATCCAATCGCACACCGTACACGATATAAAAATCTTCGTTATCCTCCTATCAGTCTCGCTAAAATATGTACAAACAAACTGCTACTGGTAACTGTTTCCGAATGCATCGCGCATCTCACTCTCAACCAAATAATATCCACGCTTATGTCGCGCCTTTTATTAATCTATATACATATATTATAGTAACGAGAAGCATTTGTCGCCTCGTGCGCCGAACAAGAACAAATCTTAGTGAAGTAAGACAGTACGCGAAAACGCGGGTCGATCGGAAGATGAATCAACATCTTTTATATGTATGTATGTATGTACGTATGCGTGTATATTTTTTTAAACGAATTTTTACGCTTCGCTCGTTCGGCGACCCGAGGCGTTTCGCTTTTCCCGTATAAGTAATGTTTTCTGTAACAATGCAATTACACGTTAGGGAATTTGAGGTAGACGAGAAATTCGGAGGGCTAGACGGTCGATGCGACGTTTCTATTAATCAACTTTCTTTCCCTGAATGTTGAATCGAGAATTCAAAATAGTAAGTATGCATTTGGAATTGATGAGAAACGAAGCGAAACGCGCAACGATTAACGATCCGCGAATCGATCAGCTCTGCGCTCCATTCTATTCTCTACTGTTTCGTTTAAAGTTTAAACAGCTTGCAGACGAGTATTACTAACCAGCATTACGCGTTTTCAACATACATACATATGTACTGCTAAGGATCCGAAGAATAGTTAAGGGTAGGGACTGAAACAAGAACTGGGATACATAGAACTGTAGAGTATAGAGGTAGGCATGTATACGTGTTGATATGTATGTATCGTAAAAATGACAGGGTTCAGCGAGAATTCCTGCAGAATTTCCTGAAAATACCTAAATAACTGGAGTTGACGCGAGACTATCGCCAAACTGTAGACGGTCCTATCGAAATCCTCCAAACATCTTCCTTAAGCTTCTCTTATACGCGACTTTACTTCAGCCGTGCGTTTACTGCTACTTCTAAATTGTAAACGCTCATAGAATTTTATCGGGGAAGAAATGTTTGTATACACGCAGCATCGAGAAGAAGAGAAGAAGGTATCCTCAGACGTGCGTCGTGCCGTTCGCGTTCGCGGTCACAACAATTCAAGAAAGAGGACGTAAAAATGGCAACGATTCAAGAAAGAGGACGTAACATTTCTTTTCAGCGAACGATCAAATGTACAGAATCGTTTCGACGAGAAAAAAGGTAAACGTGTAACCGTGCTGAACCGATAACTGTTATCCGCTCGATCGATCGTACCGAAAAACCCCGACCAATCGTAGTTGGAGCAAATTTCTGAAATATATTTTGCACTTCGGATAATCCCGTCACCGAGAACTTCTCCCCCCCTCCCTCTCTCTCTCTCTTTCCCCTCTCTCGGTATTTTGTATGTACACATGCGCGCGCACTAGTGCATGTGTGCGGCTTGCGTGCGCGCGCGCGTCTAGATAAAAGAGCTATTAATTGAATATAGAGTCAGTGGCAGAATACTAAAAAATAGTACAGATAATAATGACGATGATGGCGATAAGAAAAAATAAAAGTGATAAAAATAATAAAAATAATAATAATGATGATGATGAGGAGGATGGCGGTGATGGTGATGGTGACGATGATTACCGTAATATGTAATTAGAACCAACTAGCTCCACCGAATTTCGTCGAAAGGCCGCCGATGCCCTTGCCAAACATACTTCCAACCTTTCCAACCACGTTCGATGTGACGTTGCTTATATTGGATACGTAATTGGCGTCGTCGCCCGCGACCGCGCCGGGGACGTTTTCGACGATCGTTACCTTTGTTTTCGGCCGTTCTACTTCTTCGTCGTTACCATTCTCCGAAAGCCCCCTGTGGAAAGCAGTAAAGAATTATCGGGTGACTGGCGGTCGGTCTTCCCTTGGTGGACACTCATTACTCACTCTTCGTTCTGTGCGCTCATGGTTAAGGCACAAGTCGCTTCTTCCGTTTGCATCCTCTTAGAAATAGTTTGATATGTCATGGAATTTAGTTTCTCCTGTATGACACCCTGCAGTTCGAAGTCTGAGTAAATCTTCTTCACGATGTGGGCGAGGCAGGTACATTGATAGAGATGTAAATTGTGATCGAGCCTCTCCGACAGCCAATTGCACAGCATCTGGATTTGCGCTGTGTACCATTGCTGCGGGATAAAGTTTCGGGCGAATAAATTTCATTGACGAATCGTTCAATTGATGGATCGTTGTTGAAGGTTACCTCGAAGAATGTTAGAATCCAAAGCTCGTCCAACACTTTGCCACGAATCTGATCCATGCAGTTCCTCGTGAAACTCACGTAGGCCTGTCCCATTTCTTTCCCGCTTCCCGACACCTTCTAGAAACGATTTCGTGAACTCCAAAGATACGATTCGCGTACGAGAGACTCGATGGTTCGAGAATAAGTTACCGTGAAGCTGAGGATGGAACCTATAAAGGATCCCTCGTCATAGCGGGACAATTTTGACAAAGTTGTCTCCAAAACTGTGACCAGCTTGTTGATCATCCCTTGAGTCATAGCGGCCGACGTTTTCTCTATCAAGTTATCGATTTTGGCATGATATTGGTGCTAAAGGGAAATGAGAAATCGAATCGCCGATTAAAGCAACGCGCGGCGCATGCTTGGATACGAATTACGAAGAACGAACAGACTTACCACATCGATGGCTTCGATGGTGCAAAGCTCGAGGCTTTGGTTTTTCGCGTCCAGAATAACGTTTACCATGGCGCACATTTCTGACGGAATAATGTAATCCGTCGAGATAAAGGTTACACCTTTCTTCAGCCACTGTTGAAAAGCGGCGTCGGTCCGTTGGATGCAAGACTCGATCATCTCGCAAGCCATTTGTGTCAACCGCTGCTCCAAATGCTGACGGAATTCTTGATCCGGCCAATGAAGGTCACGGATAAAGGACTGAAGAGCATCCAATTTCCAAAACAGCTCTTCGGACGTAGCGCACCCGTTCCCCTTTATTTCCCAACGTTCCTTCTCGAAGCCCTTGTGAATCGACTGAGCGATCGACGTTTCCATCAAGTCGACGTAACGCAGGACCAACGGAGCGAAGGTGTCGCGAAGATGCTGGTGAAACCTACCATTCTTCAGATTGTCTATGAAACAAGAAACAAGTTACATATGTAATTAAAGACTAAAGGAGAAATAAGCGCGCTCACCGTCTTCCCTGAGGTAGTCGTTCATGATTTTAAAGAGCGGAAAACTGTCCCACGTGTCGGGCGGCTGTTCGGCGAGCACTTTGTCCATATCGACGGCAAACAAGGACCAAAAGATCTCGGCGTGCTCCACCATGAGATCACTAAACCAGGCGAACGCCTGCGGTACAGTGTAGTAGGAGCGGATCGTGAAAATATTGGACGTCACACATATACGGCGGGTACGTTTCATGTAATTCAAGGCGATGGGAATGTCACCTCGAATCAGGGATCCCCGAGTACGGGATGCGATTGAATTAGCTATACCGTTTCTCTCGAGAATCCCGAAAAAGTGTCATGCAGTTCTAGAAATCCAACTAATACCTCCGAGTAATGTTCTCCGTTTTGTTGCAGTAGATCCACGCACATCTCGGCTAGATGTATGAGGTCTTCTAGCTTCTTGCTAGGAGGGACACAAACGTCACCGCTGAGGTCATCCTCGATCTTGGCTTCGGCGGAGAGTTTGGTGTAATTAACCAGAGCTGCCGTTTCCAAGCAAGCTTTGATCAGAGCCTTCACTTCTTCCGGAGAGACAGGACTGACTCCATCCTTCATCAAGACTCGCTCCAAAAGGGACAAGGTAGCCTTTAACGCGCCCTCCGGCCGGCCAAACGGGAAGCTGTACCTGTATCGTTAATTTCAATTTTAACCTTCATTCATTTTCGACGAGACGTCATGGCGACGAGTAGGTAGTTAGTAGGCAGTGAAATTTTCTTGCCTACCTAAAGTTGGTGATTTGTTTCTCCAAAATCTGCCTGAGCCTCTCCTTGATTTCTTGAAACTTGTCCTTCTCCTCGTGGGTGATGGATCCAACCCTGTCAGTTCTGTTGCCATAGACGTGAGTAGCACAAAAAGCAAAGCTGAAGTGTATCAGAGTGGGATCTATCATGAGGCCGCGATCAATTCTATCTAGAAGATCGTTCAAGTAGCACAGATGCCGAAAACACCCGCGTACACCGTATCTATGGACGATGAAAAAGTGAAGAGCAAGAAGGTGAGGTTTAAAGAGGAGAACGCATACGGTCTAGGGTTTGACCGTATCGCTTGTATCTCGGAAGTTGCGAGGATCGACGAATCGACCCGATCGATAGAATTACCTGGCACAATATTCGTCCAGTACGAACAATTGACCGGGCGAGAACCAGCCCAGGGAGCAGTACGGATCGTTCAATCGATAGTCGAGAATCAAGTTCTGGAGAAATTTGAAAAGAGCGTGGTGATCGAATTTGCAAGGGTCCGCGCTAATGTAATCTTCCATTCCGTGCTTCTTCGCCCTGTCGGCATCGCCCTGTATCTTGCTTATAGTAGAGTTCTTGTCTGCCACGGATACTGGCGGAGTAGGTTTGTGCAATTGACCTGTCGCTCTGTACATAACCATCACCCACGTCTGGCACTCGTTCTCATCATCCGAGGCGAACACTATGTTGTCCCCTTCGCGAACGGCGTTGAAGTAAAACCTGCCGAGCATACAAGTTCTCTCAGATAACCGGCATCTCGTAGCAGTCAAGGCTGCCGTTTCCAGCCATTTCGTATCGATAAACGATGAATAATGAACAATGGATACGTACACACATACATGCATATAGTTAAATCGATTAAATCGACGACAGTGTAAGAAATTTAGCTACCTTCCGTCGTCAAGATCCATACCAACCATGAGATTGGCAGACACCGGCTCGATATAGTCCACCGTGTAACCATCGAGTTGCATCATTTCAGATGGATCGTTTCTCTTTTCTTTATACGAGCACATCGCAAACGTGTATTGGGAGACTTGGACCAACACGTGGTATCGTTTCTTCCACTTTTTCCATACAGATTTGCCCATCGCGTAGAGATAACCGCAGTGCTTCATGTTGAACGGCTTGTCCATTCGACAGCCAATCTTTATTCGAAGATCTTGATCGGCACAGTTCTTTGGGACGACCATTCGATACCACTCTGGCTGCTTGCATGAGAACGGAGTAGGCTGTATGGTAACCTTGCCGAGTTCCTTGTCCTCGAGCGCCAGCATTGCCGAGTTCTCTGTATAGAGTCGAACCTTGACCACTGACAGGGGATGCATGGTGGTGAAGTCACCCTGGGTGTCCCACCTATCAATGAATTTGGGGTGAAGGTGAAGGTTGATCGGGATCTGTTTTACCGTTACCCAGTCCCTGTCCCGGTCTCGGTCTCGTTCCTAAGTAGTTACGCTTCTTGGGACTCGACAGGCGTTACTCACATGGGTTTCGAGGCTTCGGCGTGATCCGTCTGCAGCTTCTTGCTACCCTCAACTTCCATCGTGCAATAAACGATCTTATTCGGTGGGAGACTCTTTAACCCCCTGACCTCCACGACCACTACTGCCAGCTGGAAGGTCAAGGCTACATCCATTTTGGTGAGCTGGGGCTCGGAGTCGGCGGAGTCGCTCTCCAGTTTAACGAGAGAACCCTGAACGCGGCAGCGGGAGCGATTGTTGTGGCGCCTCAGCTTCTGCAGCCCGTATTTGCTCTCCATCGAACCTTTGGAGACCGGTAACGACTCCAAATTAGACATTAGCAGATTGATAGACGACTTGAGTTCCTCGATGTAGAGCGACTCCATTTCTTTCAGAAGGAACTTGGGCATGAGCTTACGGTTCTGCGGAAAGATAGGGCCGCGATGAAAGCACGTCGAGTGGGGTATCGAAATTAACAACCATATCGCGGCGCCATAGCTGGACCAAATGGATTACTGTTTAAATGGTTACTGTGCTTAATCGTAAGTCGGAAACGGAGGAACCAAGGAATCAAGGAGTCAAGGAACCAAGGAACCAACCTTCTCCATTTCGTTGACCTTTTTAAGGCGACCGTCCAGCTCCCTCCTGATGGCGGCAGCCTGTTCATCGGCTGAATCCAACAGGAGGGCGTTGAACAGAAGCTGATGTTCGAACTTCTTGATACCGAGAATTTGTTGAAACATGTCGTAGAGCTGCTCCTTGGACAGTATCATCTCGGATATTAAAGACTGCTGTTGCATCCTGGAGGGCCTCTTGGTCTCCTCGTCACCCGTACCTTTCATGATACAATCGAACTTGGCCAACCAGGACGTAAGTACAGTCTCTTTGCTTAGCCCATCGATTTCCGGGAGGCGTCGAACACGTATCTCGATGTTCTTCTTGAATACCTCGCGGAAGTCGAGTTGCGAGCAAGAACCGCTTTGCACCATTTGAATTACTCTGTCCGACGTTAAGAACACGTCGTGGTAGTTCTGTATGGCATTGCGGAATGCTTCGTCCGCCATTATCTGGGTTTCACCTTTTAGGAAACTCTGAAAATCGTAACGGTTACTATTTTTCAACCTGCCAACTTTTCAATTCCAATTGAATCTAATCGAACCGAACCGAATCGCATCGAATCAGTGTCCTTCAGTAAGCCACTGAAGGCGAAGGTTAATCTTTCACGGTCGGTAGACTCGACCGTAAGACAGTCGCGTAGGGGCTTCCGAAACGCGTTAGATCTCCCTGAAAAGGTTTCTTTTCCCTCCTGTTTCTCCGCCCCCTCTCTTTCTCTCTCTCTCTCTCTCTCTCTCTCTCTCTCTCTCTCTCTCTCTTCCATTTTCTTATGTCGGTCTGTCTAACTCGTTGCGTTATCGTCGGAACGCGAGAGAGATGCGGGATGCGGACGCGATTCGATTCGTTTCACCGTTAATGAATACGATTAACACATCGTTAATCACCTGAAAACGAGAACATATGGTATCCAGTAGTTGCTTGGTCACTTTTAGCTGCCGTCTGGTCATGTCCAAGGGCTGTTTGGCATTGAAGGGGTAAGAGATGCATCTCGATACGAACACGTACAACTGTATTCTGGTCTTTCTCTCCTCTTCTTCGCGTTCTTGCTTGTCCTGCGAAACACAAGTGGAGGTTGAACGATAAGGGTTGAGAATGCTAATGCATGGAGAACAGAGAGTGGTGCGGAAGAGGGGAACGTTACCTGGAGGTCGGTTTCGGTTTTCTCGCTAGCAACAGAGGGAGAGGGGCTAGTGGGTCTCTGAGCATAATTGGCGGCGTCCTGCGCGGCGGACATCGACGGGGACAGCGAGTTCCTAGCCGTGGCGAGGTTTGAGGAATCATGGGCAGCGGAGCCAGCATCTTGAGCAGCGGTCGCACCAGCACGAGGCGTCCCGGGTGGCCCGTGGCTCGAGCCACCGGGCGATGCGGTCAGCCCTAGGACAGGAGAGCTGACCCTCCCGGGCGCGGGACTGCTCGCGCCCCCAAGGCTACCGGCAGCTCCGATCTGCCGTCGAGATCCGTACGAGCTGCCGCTCCCTGCTCGAGCTCCACCGCCTCCGCCAGCGCTGCCGCCTCCGCCACCTCCGCCGCTGCCGCCGCCACCAGCACCACCTCCCCCAGCGCCGCCCGCGTGCTGAGCGCTTTGCTCGTCATCGCTCTCCGCCTCCGACGAACTGGGATCTATCATCGTGCTCCTCTATGAAACACTTTTCCCCTGCCAAAGACCCCCCGCGAGAGGAGGTCTAACGTTCCAGCTTGGTCACAGCCCCGTCCTTCCCGATATCTGCGATCCAAACAATTCCGTCCACTTAAACCTTAAACCCTGCTGTAACTACTTAATGCAAGGTAAACTGATCGAGTGCGTGCAGCCAAGAGCGAAAGCCAGAGAAATGGACGAGAGCGAATGGAAAACAAGCGCTTGCCGACTCAAAATCTAACGAATAGTCAACGTCCATCTTTGGCCGGCAGACTAAGGTGAAATGGTTCGTATGCCCGGTTCGATTCTACTCTACGCTACTCGAATCCACTCCATTCAACCGCCCGTATCTGGGCTCTAATGTTTAACCCAGATATGCAAATATTTCTGGCACAACGTCGATAAACTATGACGCATTCGGTGTCCCCCGAGTTGAAATGGGTGCCAGTTGATGTTTAAGCTCAACGTTACCGCGCTGTCGCGCCCTTTTGTCTTCAGGCAACTTGAACGCTCTACACAACGCACACGTGCTTCGCTGCTGCAATTCTTGACAACACTATATACTTAGTCTCCTCTCTTATCGATTGTTCCAAGCGAAGCAAGTCATTGTACTTTTCGCGATTCTTCGTATTCTGTCGTGCTACGCGAAAGAAAAGATTTTTACGCCTACAAATTGACCTCTCTCGGTGTTATCTTAAGCTGCTCGCTAGTTACGGCGAATTTTCCACAATTCCAGATGGTTACGGTTTGGCGTTGGGCAGAATAACCGTCCACTATATACTATACAGTACACAGTATAGTCAAATATTCCCACAATTCAGGAGATTGATATATTCTTCACTTTCCATCTTTGTTATATAAGATTTTCTCTGTTGCATAGAGCGTGAGTCCCGTGAAGCAATATATATACTCACATAGGTACACACTGCGTATGTATAGCTGCACATACATCGATTTGTACCATACCTGGGATAACGGAACAGCGAGCAAAAAAATTACGCTATTGCATAGACTGATATTTTGTCCACAGGAATCGCGTAAATTTAAGGGGATGATAACGCGTTCTGCTTGGATACGTCATGTACATATGTATATTTATACATTTGTATATACTTGCACTCGAATATCGAGCGTTTCCAGCCTTCTGCCACATTCGTATTTTCTCGACGCGAATCGTAGGCTGAAACAACCAAACAAAATCAACGACAAATAATTCACGTTGTCGATTCACCCGTGAGTACCCTAATCCAAGGACAAATCAGTCCATCAACCGAATTAACGAAAATATGGATTAATATCATAATGCGAACGTAAATTTTCTTCTACGGCAAGTTCAACAGTGGAATCCCGTCTTCTCGGCTCACCCTTGCCACGTTTCCGATTAGACGACCCTCGCGCACTTCTCTCTTCGCCTCTTTCTCTTTATAGTCCTTACTCTTCGCCGCATTTTTCTTTGTCTTTCTAGCACGCTTGATAACAAGTCGGATGGTAGGGAACAGGGAGTGTCGAGGTGGTGAAAATCCTGAAGACAATGTCATTGTTGGACATTTTTCCTCAAGGAGAAACTTGTCTCTGTTTAGTCGACGAATCAAATCACGTGTATTCCTATCGACGAGGTTGCTCGGTATCGTATGTAGGTATCTTGCCGCTTATCCTTCGGCCACATCCGTTTCCCCTATTTTCTATCCATCTACGTCATACTTTCATCGCCTCTATCTCAAGTCTCACTAAATTATTATCAAACAAACCCATTCCGCTAAGAATAAGTAAGATCCATCCTGCGTCAAATGCGTATTCCTTGAGAAACTCTGGGTGCTGATTAAGTAACCATCGGGTTTGTTTTCAAGGGTAGTTGCTTGACTGAAAAGCTTGCATCGACGAATCTACCAATACGCGTCTACATAGTACCACCGACTCACTGTCAAGCAAAAAGACTCAAATTCCAAGTTTCCAAAGATGTTCTGCTGTTAACATTGGCATACAATAGTTGGGTGTGTCAGGTTATCAAAGAATTTAAACAACGAATCTACTTGTTGGACCGAATCTCTCTCTCTCTCTCTCCCTCACTGTCTTTCTCCCTCTCCCTCTTTCTCTCACTCTAACTCTCTCCTCTCTCCCTAACCCTGCCGCACTCTCGTTCATTTCTCGTTTGCGCTCTCGCTCTTTTTCGTGCATGCGCGCGTGCTATAACTTCCACGATCGTTATTGCGAACCAACTGAACAGACCCCTTTTCACGCAATGCGTGGCCACAATGATCCTAAACATCGGCAAATCATCCTGCGTTCATATTATCGCGTTTAAACACACTCGACGAACTTCCACCGTCGTATTCCTTTTTCGTAAAAAACAATCGCTGGTCTTCTAAAACTCACTGAAAACGCGAGGCAGCCAGAAGAAATAAAAACGTCGACGGTTTTGCTGCCGGTTTTTTTACGCGACTATGAAATCTCGTTGATTTCACCAAATGTAAGCGAAAGTTAAAGAGAGTGGACGGATGAACTCTCGACGATCGCAACGAACCGGCGCGGCGTACTCGACCGCTTCTGTTTGCTTCTGTTCGTCAACTGACCAACCACCAAGGCGGCAGCGACGACGCCGACGCTGAAACTATCATCCACGATACTACTACTATGACTACTACTACTACTACTAGGGAGACGCTCACAGTGGGGGAGAGAGAGAGAGAGAGAGAGAGAAAAAAAAAGAGAGAGAGAGAGAGAGAGAGAGGGAGCGCGAGGGGCTGAAGGGTGCTGGACACGAGATAAAGGCGGCATGTTAAATGTGAGGAAACATCGAAAGGGGAAATAAAAACCAAGGATCTATTGACAGTTTTACAAAAAAAAAAATCAAGAGTGGAAAGGTGAAGGAACGATGAAAAATGAGAGTAGATAAACTGATCGTAAGAAAGAAATGAGTAAAGAAGAAAGAGAAAGGTATGGAGTTGGAAAAAAGATATAGGGAAGAGAAATTTCGGTGATAATAAACGTAGAGGTGAGATAAGGTGAGAGAATAGGGTGTGTCGAATAAGACGTAAAGAGCGGTATAGATAGAGTAAGAAAGATAGTTTCTAGGCAAGAACGAAGTGGCAGTGGGCCATCGATCGGGTGCGCACGGTTGTCAATGATGGCGAGTAGGACCGACCGATGTTATTCCCACTGCCGAATCTACACACATGTGTATTCCATGACAACCCGCGCCTTTTGGAGAGTGTTTTGCTTTTGGGTCAAGTAGTCAGAATTGCAGTTAAAATTAGAATACACAGAATCTACGTCCCATCAAGACTTGTACTTGTTCTGACGTAGATATACATTCTTATCACCTACATCGTTCATAATTATTCGGTAGTCGTTTACGTGCACGAATTAATTTTTAATCCGCTCGACTTTTTGTCCTCTACCTCGATCTAACCCAGTGCACATATACCTATTTATTATCGCTTTTACTCCTGTCTACCAACGAGATCGTTTCGAGGATGAAGCAGCTTGTAGGAAGCTTGTACCGAGTGTAGAGGTATGTACGTACATATATATTTAGTCAGTTCGCACCGTTCGGAGGGGTAACGAAATATTTTTTCAGCTCGAGAAAGCGACGTTTCAAGAGAAGAACATATTGCAATGACCTAGAATACGAATAAGAGCAAACTTTATGAGAGATCATAAAGGTAAAGCGAAATTTCTCAGGCTATGTACATATTTCTAGGTTGTATTTGCCGAAAGATGAGCGCGTGCCCGAGTACATGTGTAGACGTTGATCCCTTTTCACTATTCACCAAGCAGACGACCAAACTGCAATCCTCTTTTGTCGTGAGCTCGTCAAATAAGAAACGGTCGGGGCGGGACGGAACGGGACGTTTCGAGCTGCGATTTTCTTTCCGTTCCATCTGTTCCGCAACAATCTTTTCGGAAATCGTGAAAATCAGTCGGTAAATTTTGCGAAGGAAACATTTGTGACCTAGGATGAGCTAACATATACATGTACACCATTCGCTTTTCCAAAGTAAGCGCATTTGGTTGAAATTCTGGCTCTGTGCCAGCTATGAAAAAAATAGGTTATCGATCGTTTGCTCGCACGCCTGTGCTCTTCCCCAATATGTAGCTGCAATCTCAGATTCACGAATCAAACTCTTTGCCATTTCCTCGCTGCCTCCCTTCCAATTTCAATGTCTTTCATTTTTTCCTCACGATATTCCGAAATACATCATTGATTTGTTCCAACATAGTGTATATATATGTAAGTACTTAAGTACATATATAGTATAGAAGGGGTGCATACAAGTCAGGGCTCGGACAACACACAGACATCTTAAACACATCTTAAAGACGTCTGAGATGTCTGACACACATCTTTAAGATGTCTTTTCTTAGATGTCTTAAAGACGTATTTATTAGGTCTAGGTTAAGAAAACAAATTTGGCGGTGAAGTGACGAGGAAATCGGAACCCTCACTTTCCGTTTTACGAAGCAACGGGCTGTTCGCACCTACCCAACACACTTCTTTATAAACAGTTCTAAATTCTAGATATATAAGCAGCATTAATTATTTATAAAAAATGCACATTGGCGCAAAATATTCTACAGAATATTATTATTATTAAATATCTTTATTGGACCATTACAATTACAATTTAACAATAATGGTGAATAGGCGAGGTTCAGCATAAGTGCTGCTCTACAACCTAACCTATCATCATTCAACCTATAGAATTATTCCTTAAAATTTGTCACACACAGTGTCATATAATTGATTGAAAGAAAAACTGACGAAACAAATGTACGATAATTGCGCCACTATTTGTTTAATATTCCATGCAAATAAATTCATCTTACAATTAAGGCTGCCGTCTCACTGGGCCTTGAACGTGTGCGCACGCTCGCGCAAGCTAGGAAAAGCGTGTACGTACACGCGATGTGGTAAACAAACCGTTTCTACCAACTTTCGTCGTGGAATCGGCAAGAAGGAAGTTTCTGCAGGTATAGTTGCCTTCAGTAGACATCCGTGCAGGGGGGTCGGGTGCGTTTGAACGCTAATAAGCACCGTACGTTGAAATAATAATGAACTTATGAATCGTGTACTGAGGACAACTCCAAAAGTGACAGAATGAGGTTTCAAGGCTTCGCCGTCACAGGCGTTGATGGTATATTCGAGCCCACGTAGCACCAGCATTGGTTCAAATCCAAGCTAGCCGGTAAATGTAGCACAGACTAGGTATAGAATAGACTTTCACTCTATTGTCTTCAGTGTCACCGTTCTGAAGTACCGATAGTCTGAAACAACCACCACAGACGAGATATAGAATAGACCTATCAACCAATGTATTTTTCTGTCACCGGTTTGGGGGGTCCTAGGACCCCCTTACCATTTCAGTTCGCATGCAACGTTACCGGTGAAGCCTCGAAACAGATTGTAACGCTACGCGTGGTAGGAATTAGAATTCAGGACGGCTAAAACTAGGTTATGTTTTGAGAGTCGAAGCCCGCGATTTACAAATGTTTCTGTTACAGTAACAATTTAAAAATCGTCTTATGAACATATTCCGTTCAACGGAAGAGAAAGAAGGATGAAAATAAAACGATATCACATTCGCCTTCTTAACTTTGCTATCCTATTCCGGTTTATTTAACGCAAAAAAATTTCATTCGCTTGTAATAACGTAATTTGTAAAAAGAGAGCTTAAATTTTTTTTAAGAGCACCTGTTGCTGAAATCACCTATTCATCATGTGTTGGCGCATACATTAATGATGGTCTATACGATAGAATACAGACATATAATAATAATGACAATAATAATAATAATAATAATAATATCCTTCTACTGTACTATATTATTTAAAAGGGACATATCAAACCCGTACACACCGATTTTGGTGCAATGGTGCAATTCTTTAGAGTAGCCAAAAATATTGGATACATATTTTTTGAAAAAGGAATTCATTCTCCTCCATAATTATTAGAAAAATTAATTTGTTTAAACTATATACTAACTGATGTTAACTGATTAATGTTAACTGACGTTCGGATGTTTCAATAAGTTTATACAGTATGTCCGATTTGTTCGTATATTATTTTTGACAGACTATTCTTTTTCTAACTGTTGAAAAAGCAAAAAGATGTTTCATATCAAAGTTTTTTTATTTGATGGAGGAAACTGAATAGTATGGGGGGGGGGGGAGTATGGTATTTAGAATGCACGAAGTGAATATATTTAATGTTTGAAATACATAAAGTGCTCGACAAGACCGTCCTATACGAGCGGCTGCAGAGGAGTCTCCTGAGGAGACTGCCTTCGTCGGCCGCCGATCGTCTCGTTCTTTTGTCGATGTCGACGGGCTCGACGTCGCGGCTTCGGCCACGTCCAACAATGCGTTTGCAGACCTCAGAATCTACTCTTCTGGTTTTCTCGACTTCAAAAAAATATAAATGCACTAAAAAGTATAAAATAATTTTGTTCCGTATTTAATCTACGACACTCAATTAGGCCCCTTTACACGGTCGGTCTTGTGCGCGGTCCGGCCCGCGGGCCGGCGCGTCACACGCCGCGCGGCACGCAAAAGTACGTGAAGCCGGATCGTGGCGCTCCTTCGCGCGGGCCAGAAGGTCGTACCCGTCACTACTTAGAGACAACGAGTTCGGGCTCCCATTTCTACGTCGACTCCACATGCTTTTTACACGATCCACCGCAGTGGTGTACTACTTGTTCGATGTATATCATCGATCTGCGAAACGATCGGCAAGACACGATCGCGATATACGTTCGCAGAAAAGTATCTCAAATTCCTCTATATACCAGGCTTATAGAGGATATCATAAATGCTGTTACTGTAGGGTACACTGAAACATCTGTTTTTAGGAAGCTACATTTGGTTGACCTGAAGGTGCTATAAATTCTGGAAATGGTTTATCACTCAGTTATAACGACTGTAAATTTTTACAAGGGTACTTTAAAAAATGTCCAAATGTTTCCCCGGCAATGCGATGGCAAATGAAATTGCAGTTAACACATTCACTGTTGTGACGATCATAATTATTACTATCAACGGCAATAATTACCATGTCACTGCTTGTTTTAATATAAAAACTAATATTGATAGACAATAAATACATATAGGTATGCAAGTGATGTTATATCTAAGATAAATGATGAAGAGATGTAATATGCAAGATGTCTTGAAGAAGGGGGGTAGTCTTCTGATTGCTCGTGATGCAGGTCAAATTTTTCACCCACGCTCTTGCGTGGCACGCAGCAAGAAAGCATCACAGTCCTGCCCGCGCGCCAGAAAGCGCCACGGTCCTGCCCGCGCGCAAACCTCGAATCCAGAAGAGTTTGCATAAGAGACAGAAAAGGTAGTTAGAAAAGGAGAAAACGATACTTGAAACCAGGCTCGTGGCGCGCCTCAGACTTGTCCGCACTGTCGGAAATCCTGAGGCGCGCCACGAGCCTGGTTTCAAGTATCGTTTTCTCCTTTTCTAACTACCTTTTCTGTCTCTTATGCAAACTCTTCTGGATTCGAGGTTTGCGCGCGGGCAGGACCGTGGCGCTTTCTGGCGCGCGGGCAGGACTGTGATGCTTTCTTGCTGCGTGCCACGCAAGAGCGTGGGTGAAAAATTTGACCTGCATCACGAGCAATCAGAAGACTACCCCCCTTCTTCAAGACATCTTGCATATTACATCTCTTCATCATTTATCTTAGATATAACATCACTTGCATACCTATATGTATTTATTGTCTATCAATATTAGTTTTTATATTAAAACAAGCAGTGACATGGTAATTATTGCCGTTGATAGTAATAATTATGATCGTCACAACAGTGAATGTGTTAACTGCAATTTCATTTGCCATCGCATTGCCGGGGAAACATTTGGACATTTTTTAAAGTACCCTTGTAAAAATTTACAGTCGTTATAACTGAGTGATAAACCATTTCCAGAATTTATAGCACCTTCAGGTCAACCAAATGTAGCTTCCTAAAAACAGATGTTTCAGTGTACCCTACAGTAACAGCATTTATGATATCCTCTATAAGCCTGGTATATAGAGGAATTTGAGATACTTTTCTGCGAACGTATATCGCGATCGTGTCTTGCCGATCGTTTCGCAGATCGATGATATACATCGAACAAGTAGTACACCACTGCGGTGGATCGTGTAAAAAGCATGTGGAGTCGACGTAGAAATGGGAGCCCGAACTCGTTGTCTCTAAGTAGTGACGGGTACGACCTTCTGGCCCGCGCGAAGGAGCGCCACGATCCGGCTTCACGTACTTTTGCGTGCCGCGCGGCGTGTGACGCGCCGGCCCGCGGGCCGGACCGCGCACAAGACCGACCGTGTAAAGGGGCCTAATTGAGTGTCGTAGATTAAATACGGAACAAAATTATTTTATACTTTTTAGTGCATTTATATTTTTTTGAAGTCGAGAAAACCAGAAGAGTAGATTCTGAGGTCTGCAAACGCATTGTTGGACGTGGCCGAAGCCGCGACGTCGAGCCCGTCGACATCGACAAAAGAACGAGACGATCGGCGGCCGACGAAGGCAGTCTCCTCAGGAGACTCCTCTGCAGCCGCTCGTATAGGACGGTCTTGTCGAGCACTTTATGTATTTCAAACATTAAATATATTCACTTCGTGCATTCTAAATACCATACTCCCCCCCCCCCCATACTATTCAGTTTCCTCCATCAAATAAAAAAACTTTGATATGAAACATCTTTTTGCTTTTTCAACAGTTAGAAAAAGAATAGTCTGTCAAAAATAATATACGAACAAATCGGACATACTGTATAAACTTATTGAAACATCCGAACGTCAGTTAACATTAATCAGTTAACATCAGTTAGTATATAGTTTAAACAAATTAATTTTTCTAATAATTATGGAGGAGAATGAATTCCTTTTTCAAAAAATATGTATCCAATATTTTTGGCTACTCTAAAGAATTGCACCATTGCACCAAAATCGGTGTGTACGGGTTTGATATGTCCCTTTTAAATAATATAGTACAGTAGAAGGATATTATTATTATTATTATTATTATTGTCATTATTATTATATGTCTGTATTCTATCGTATAGACCATCATTAATGTATGCGCCAACACATGATGAATAGGTGATTTCAGCAACAGGTGCTCTTAAAAAAAATTTAAGCTCTCTTTTTACAAATTACGTTATTACAAGCGAATGAAATTTTTTTGCGTTAAATAAACCGGAATAGGATAGCAAAGTTAAGAAGGCGAATGTGATATCGTTTTATTTTCATCCTTCTTTCTCTTCCGTTGAACGGAATATGTTCATAAGACGATTTTTAAATTGTTACTGTAACAGAAACATTTGTAAATCGCGGGCTTCGACTCTCAAAACATAACCTAGTTTTAGCCGTCCTGAATTCTAATTCCTACCACGCGTAGCGTTACAATCTGTTTCGAGGCTTCACCGGTAACGTTGCATGCGAACTGAAATGGTAAGGGGGTCCTAGGACCCCCCAAACCGGTGACAGAAAAATACATTGGTTGATAGGTCTATTCTATATCTCGTCTGTGGAAACACATTATGTTTCCCGCACCCACCGCTCGAAAATCAGAGAGGGCGCTCGAAAACCAATGGTTGTTTCAGAATATCGGTACTTCAGAACGGTGACACCGAAGACAATAGACTCTATATTGAATAGAATGAAAGGTCTATTCTACACCTGATCTGTGGTGTTACCGCTCCCCGTGCACTGCAGGATCGACGTGCACCGCTCCCCGTGTACGGCAAAATCGATGTGCACCGTATGCAACTAAATCACTTTACATTCTTGTGCACAGAGTTGCATATTTCAGGGGAACGTTCTAGTTCATTGGTATCGCCGCTAGATGACTGTAGTTCCTTGTTCATTACTTAGTACTCGTTAAAAAGGTAATAATTGACAATGTTGTCGAGCAATACCGTGGATAATGATCTGCAACTGACGTAACCGAGTGGTAGGGATCATTGAACGAATAAATCGTTCGTAATGAACGAACGTAAATGAATCATTTATACCGCTGCGCACCGAGTTGCATATCTTCACGGGGCAATTTAGTTCATAGGTGTCACTGGTAGATGATTACAATAGCGGTCCTTGGTCGATCCTTGCACGAATCGAGCAAACTTCATAAATAAAGCAAAGAAAAATTAAACACTTTTGGAGTAGAACGAAACGAATTATTTGAGTCGTGTGTACACCTGTTCGATGTTTATTTCCAAACTCAGAACGTCGGCGATTGTCAACACAGATTACAATATTTTATTCGATAACACTTGTTCAATATTACTTTATAATCAGACATCAGTATATAATATATATATATTTATATATATATATATGATTTTTTAATATATTTATTTCATGAAGAATATTTCTTACGAATAATAATTCATACTCATTTGCCTTCTGAAGTTCGTAATTTATAATCTGCTAAGACTCGTCTTCCTTATAGCGATTAATATCGGTAATATTAATGTACAGAGGCCCTTAAATAACGTTTCCCCGAGAACAATGCATCTCCATGTATGTCGGAACAATGTCTCTTTGTGCACTACACCGGAAGTATTAACGCCTTCCCGTCAAAAAAATTCATTTTCAAAAGGAGGAAAACCCCTTAATCGGTAAATTTCGAAATAATCCGTTCGGCTTAAAGAGGAGGGGAATCCCGAATGTCTCTTGCAACATAAGATCTCTTGGATACCGGATGTACTTTCCAGAAGTACGCGGAGATAACGGTGATGGTACATTTTCGAAGTTACAAACGAACGAATGATGATTAACAATTCCATTATTTAAAAAAATATTATCGTTAACTTATTCTTTCTCGCACGGATGAACTGAAGTACAATATCATTTATTGTTCCACTAAGAGATAATAAATGTATTTTCCGGTTCGTACGTTTCACTTTGACATCCTTAAAAGAAAAGCATTATACTAAACTTTTAAAGAAGCTGTATGTTCGACGGCATGCGAAACAATTCAATTGAAAGCCGAAAATCTGCATATTTGATCCGATCAGATGAAACCCTACACGACGAGGAATTTTGTGCAACAAGCACCGAACACTATTCGATTGAACATCTGATGGGCACACGCGTGCACCATTTTCCCCGGTTCATCGGCAAAGAATTTTTATTATAATCTTAATACAAACACTAACACAATACTTTATACAACAATAATATTATACCTATTATAATATTTATAATTCTTATATAAATATTATAGCACTGGTATACATTACTCTTACAACTTGTATTAAAATTATAATAAATCTGACATTTGACACTGAATTCGTCTCGTTTAAAGCGCTATCCCGTTTAGAAGTTCAACACCCTCTATCAATAGGTGCCGTTTAAATGCGCGCGGAGCCCCTAAAATCCTAAAAAGCAAGCGGAGCGAGCCCAGCAACGTGGCAACGTCGCCGGGCCGCGCATAAAGAAACAAATAGTACTACGTCGTTGAGTCACGACGTGTCCCGATGGAATACAATGCCGCCCGTAAAGTAACACGCGTCGAAGTATATGTTTTTCTTTGTTAAAAGCTAAATACAACCAACGGACGTGGATTTCTGTTACAGACATAAAATAATCACCCTTCGCGACTCTGTCCAATCACTTTCCCTCGTTGCTATACGAAAACGATGGCAAAGTGTCACGAAAAAGAATACACCTGTAAGCACAATTTCTGGCCGATTTTTAAAGTCTCTTTTCAACCAACACTTCGTTCGTAAACCTTTCATTCCACACTCTCGACTTACGTATCTCTTTACGAAGATAAAAGATCCTTGTCCGTTCTACCGATAATATCGTACCACCCTGTACATTTCTACAGGAATACGATTTTAGCACTACGTAGCTTCGTTTTCGTACAGCGATACAAATCGTCGCAAGGGGTACAATGATACTCTGAAATCACCTGCTGACTACCTTCGCTGAATGAAGCGTGAATACCGCCTAATGCTCGACGCGCAATTGTGGTAAGGTCATTGAGGAATGAAGCTTGGTGGACAAGTGACGTATCTCTTGCTTCAGATAGATACTAGCAATGTGACATTGTACGATCGCTGCGAACAAGCACAGTCGGAGTCTCGATAATCCTCGGGACTTAAAACAGTTCGAATTATCGGGAATTCGAATTAAGCGGGAGCTGTCTATTTGAAGGGGACCGTTTTGAGAAACGAAATGCGTATAAAAGGAATCGCGTTAATTTCCTCAAAATACGAGCTCGGATTAAGCGAACATCGATTTGAGCAGAACTTTCATTAACCGAACCGTGGATTATCCGAGACTTCACTGTGGTTAGGTACGGCAAACTCTCGCCATAGGCTCATCTGAACTATGCGTAACGCTCGCCGCTTCACCAACACTTCTTCGAATCATTCGGTCGAGAGAAACCAAGAGCGAGCGAGAGGCAACGAGGCATTACCGTCTGCTACGAAAGAGAGAAAGTATGTTACTCTGTCTCGTTTCGTCTTTCACGTGCCTACGCTCTGCCTCTCTATCGCGTCATTAGCAGCTCGGAATTGTCAACGCTATTCGTTGAGCGTTCGTCGCGAGATTATAGCGAGAGTGTACGGTAGATACGCCTTAACTTTAAGAATATTTCTATTCCATTATAATGAAAGGAATCATTGTTGAGCATGACAGATTCCACCGCACCATCGAATTCTTTTCGCAACAATTGCCGCGTGGTAAAACCACAGACTTGCTCCAAACGGCAAGCACAATATTGCGCGAAAAACATGAAAGGGAAAACATTGTGGAAATTTCAAAGATTTCTAGGCAGCTATAGTTTCCAAGATAGCGTTTCATTCAATTTCCTATTGTAACAAAGACGAAGACGATTGAGGAGTTAATTGCAATTTGTTGGAAATCATGGGCTGACGAGCGTACTTTGGAAATAATTACAGGCAAGACAATTCTGTTGGAAGTATCGAGAAATTGCCAGTCAACACTTTTCGGTGATCTGTTATGCGTGTTCTCCTTTTCTTTACGTCGTGTCGTTATATGATACGTACACGTACCTTCTTAAAAAGACATGCACGCGCGGTCTTTTTAAAAAGGCACTTTCCTCCTCTTATACACGCTGCCACGTGTTCACCGTAAATGTCACAGTGCTCCCGAGCGAGTTCTTTGGTCACTTTTGTTATACTAATGTCACCGTATTCGTTCGAGTGCTTTAGAAAATGTAACGCATTTGTAAGTGAAAGGTGGCCACCGCCGGCAATTTGGTCCAACAACTGGTTCTCGTATAAGGGCATCGGAGTTAAAATCTGCCAATCACGACCAATCGTCTGCATACCTTGTTCGCGTAATTTACAATTCACATATGTACACGCGTGACACAGAGCGTGCCAAAGTGAGTACACGCCGGTAGGTGTCACGAATCAAGCGGGAATCTCTTGCGCGCATTACGTATATACTATTACCCCAAATGCCAAAACGAGTACGCTTCTCATACCTAATTTAGATTTCGACGATTTCCGCGAACGGAAAATCGGTTGCATTGATGTTTTGTACCATACGTTTCACGTGTTTACATTGAATTAACAATGGTACGTTTTTAACCACTGTGTACTCACTTCGGAGCAGCCTGCATGTAACAGACATAGGCATTCTCCTTTCTCTCGCGACTGAATCAACCGGAAAGAACGTTTGGTTAACGTTCGAATACCGATAAGAGTAGTAAGACGTAAAATGAAGTGGAATTCACTTACAAAACTACTGTCCTAAATGCTCGTCCTCGCGATAATAAAAATCAAACGAACCATTAAGTCCAACTGCCTCTGGTACTTAAAATCTTACGTGCATAGATATATACAGTGCTTTCTCCTATCATTCGCACGATGCGATTTAAAATGCGCGATCTAAAATTATCGAAGCGTCAAAACGCCGACAAGTGTTTTCTTTAAAAAGCAATGGATATGTGAATGTCCTATCGCTCGGGTCCGACTTCGAAAAAAACGAGTCCAAAATCATTTGCACTTCGTATCCTATGTATGCACAGTTTGACTTAACACTGGTTGTCATGAGAAATTCCAGTCCACCTCCTTTAGACGTATTCGTCCGTAAAAAAAAACTGCTTCTGTTCAAGCCATGAACGCACCAGCACTATGAATTCTTTTGTCCTTTTTTTTTAGTCATAATATTAAGAGGCTTACTTTTTATAGCTGTCTTACAGGGGCGGATTTGGGTATAGGCTAAGTGCGCTGCAGCCTAGGGCGGCAAATGTTTGTGAGTGATGTACTTTGGAGAGCGGAAAATTTCGGGGAGCGGCAAATTTTGGGGAACAACAAATTTTGGGGAGCGATAAATTTTGAATATCAAATTTTGGGGAGCGAAAAATTTCGGGGAGTGGCAAGTTTTGGGGAGCAATAAATTTGAGGGAGCGATAAATTTTGGGGAGTGACAAATTTTGGGGGAGCGATAAATCTTGGGGATTGATAAATTTTTGGCAACGGCAAATTTTAGGGAGCGGAAAATTTCGGAGGGCGACAAATTCTGAGTGAAAGAAACTGGAAAAGGATTAAACCCCGAGACTTGTCTACCTTAAAAAACAAATCACTTTCTTCATGTAGCGAATTAGCAATCTCTCAGACGTGAGTTGTCATATTAAATAATTTTGAAATTGTCTCGACGCTTTTAAATGAAAATATTTGATGATATTTCGCGGAAAGGGCGACAGCCGCTTGTTAGCCTAGGGGCGGCAAATCTTCAAATCCGCCCAGCTATTTTACTCTAAAATTTTAAACAATACGTACCAAGAATAGGTATCAAGAATTCAAAGTTTTATCTACGCGACGTTTTCCCTTGTAATCTGCCTTACAACTTACCATTATATTCTCTTTTGCGCTTTCGTTTTCGGTACATTGGTGCGACAAGCGATCAGAAACATGGACGTGCTTTCATTCGTACACGCTCGTTATGTAACTTCGGAGAACGGTAACGTAATTAAGAGAGCGTGTTCCTTGCAGCAGCGGATATTTCTACCGCCGATGAGAAAAACATGTATTTTCCATTATATCGTACAAAAGCTCATGAAATATCATCGACGTGGAAAATGAAGACTGTGGATGTTCTTTGTAAGACGAGGAAGCATACTGAGTACAATTGAAAACATGATTTTAAGATGAAGAAAAAGTACTTCAACGCATAAGGGATCCTCACTTTCGTGAATGTTAAAATTTACGAGATGCAACGTCGATGGCGCAGAAAAGTATTTACATAGTTTATACCGTAACACTGATAATCACATTCTTCGGTCTTACATAAAATGTTATTTACATGTATCGGATCGCGACAGAATTGCTATCATGAATTTTTGTTAATAAAAGCTGGAAATTAGTTTCAAAGGGTACGTCACGTTGAAAATATTCTGTGGAGATATTTCCAATGCTGAATGAACCTCCTGCAGACTGCATCGTTTAGATTGGTACAGATTTTAATACCTCAGCCTTATTATTTCTTCTACAATATGTGTAATATATATGCATACGTACGTGTGTATGTATATATATATTTATATATATGCATTTTAAGATGCCAAGTACTTGACTCTGTCCTTAATTTCTTTCATACAATTACACTTTATTACCAACGCGCGTGTATGCGCGTGTGTACTTTCTAGTACAGTGTGCCGATGCTGTACATAACAAAGATCCACTGTACGATCATACGCAGGGCTCGTTTTACCACTTCTATGCGTGGTATTACCTCTCCTATGGTTGGTACATCTCTATAACATCATTCGTGACTGATATATAATTATATAACAATTTTAAAAATATTTCAGAATTAAACAAGACATAATAGAATGACTATAATAGATGATAGCAACTTAGGAGTATAGTAAAAATACATTACAGCAAATAATAATAATAATAATAATAATAATAATAATAATAATAATAATAAGAATATTAATAATAAAAAAGGAAGAATGGAGAAGAATGAATGTAGGTGCAAAGAGAGGGGTTTCAAGCGCGCATTTCTTTATACATGGAGGAGGGATGCAGGGGAAGGATTCGGGAAGAGAATTACACGCGGTGAAGAAAATGCCAGTAGAGTAGCCGCCACTTTACTTTACTTCTGTTTTTCTAGATCACAGTCACATGCATGGCTGCTAAGTTACGGAACATGTTTCATCACCATTTTTTTTTTTAACAAAAAAGGGAAAAAAGAACAGAGAGGTAAAATATACGAAAGTATTTTCGAAATCTTATGAATACTGGAAAATAGTTCGCTAGTTTACACAAGTACAAAATATAATATTCCGTTTGAATTCTTTGAGAGGGGCAAGTGCAAGAGACACTCGATCCCTGCTCGGATCTCTTCCTGCACGCGGAGAAACTATCGCAGCGAATAGTTTCGATTACTCGAGTAATCAGCTAAGATACGTTAAAATGTCTTCTAACATCCATAATCACCGACCAATGATCGTAATCATTTCATGTTCGATCGTACGACACGTTTCTTAAATATATAATTCTCGTTCAACGATTATCGATTTTTTTTTTGTATAAATTGTATGCAACAGATTATATTATATGATTAATATAAAACAGATATTGCGGGGACCAAGCCCTAAAACAGAGATGCACAATATGTTTAAAACATCCTCCATGATAAAATAATGTACTTACAAAAAAAAGAATGTTGAGTATCTTCGGGCAAAGATAACTTGTGTTTCAACACAATCAGTAACATGAATTTTAAAACTGTGTTGTTCGAACGCAACCACTGTACTAATAAAAGTACCGCAGATCGCGAAAATGCGATCGATCTGTTTGCCACCCACGCGTCATTGCCAAGCGTCGGCATAGAAAGTTTAAGAAGCAAGTATTTGTAATAAAATGGATGCGACAAAGGGCATCCCAGGTTGTAACGAAAAAGAAAAAGAAAAAAAAATCAGGAGGAAAATATTAGACTTTATTAACGAGAAGATTATTGTCTAAAAAGGTAGAATGCTTTCTAATAAACCTGACCAATTAACGTGCGAATATTAATATTAAATTATATTTTTACACAATAAATACACTTTTAGAAAAAAGATCTCGTTGAGAGGGGGGGGAAAAAGGAGTTCTCTCCAAATATCGTTCACAGGAGTGATCAGTGCAGATTTCAAGTGTCTCTTCCTCTTAAATTACTTCGCTTGCCACCGGTGCGTTTAACGCCTCCGTAAAAATTAATCAATCAAGAAATGGTAAAGAGAGTAATGTAATTATATTATATACAAATAATAATATCCTAAAACTTTAGGAAAGGATTAACTTTGGAGGGTGGGGGGGACCGTCCCGTGCACAAGAGTCCACGACATACGAAGGCCCGCGATCTGTAATTGTTTCTTCTTTTTTATCCTAATCCTGCCCGCGCTCTCGTTATAATTATTCTTCTACAAATTACAACGCTACGATTCTACCATTTCGGATGTACCCTAAACTTTATAATTATATACTCAGTTAGTATATCATATATTTTTCCCTATTTACAAAATATGTAGAATAGACATTGTTTCCTATCCTAACTACAATATGCGTGCCGTGGCGCGAGACTTTAAACCTTTCAAGGTGCGCTTCTTTTATAAACATATCACTAATTACATAATCTATTTTACAGCCAAATTCAACAATCCCTGCTGAAATTCAACGCGTTCCCCGAAAAAAGATAATTCGATTATTTCTGTAACGCAAAAGTAATAATTTTATCGATAAAATGCGTTAAAATAAATGGAATATAATATATAATTTGCATAATGAACAAGGAGTCCGGTTAAAAAGAAGCGTAGTAACAAAATTCGAATCACAACAACGTATCAAATACATTTAACATTAAATCTCTTTCCTCGGCGCTATTCCCGTCCCCTCGATACTCGGCGGACCCAACTTTTACTCTGCAAATATATTTTATCTCTCTTCAAATCGCACGCATTTGACCACGAAGATAAAGGTAAAAAGCAAACCAAATTGTCACGGCCAAAAAAAAGTATAAAAAAAAATTACGGCCTGTATAAAACCGCTTACATCTAAATTGGCCAAAAAAAAGAAGAAAAAAAATGAAACACGTAGACCATTTTTAAAATACTCGTAAAACGTGAAAAGACGCGTTGAATTTGAGCAGAGCTCTAAAAACAGTAGATAAGTACTTTCGAGAATATTGGAAACATATTAGATATTATCTATATGAAGTGATGCCTAACAATTAATTCTTTACTATCAAGGGCTTATTACGCATGCATTCCCTTGTTTGTCGCCGCACAATGGCACGATTCCTTTTTTTTTATCTCCACTGTTTTTATAATCTATGAATCACCAAAGAATGCTTGCGTCTTCAAATTTTCAGACGCAGCATCATAGATACCTTTAAACTCTCCGGATATCTCCCATTCCAAGTCATGCCATAGTATTTACAAGTAAAATAAACATATCTGCTGACTGCATTACATAATTTTTGTGCAATGTTTATATCGCAGTTCTCTCATCCTATAGTTTTCTTTTTTTCATCTATATCATATATATAAAGTATAACTAAAGTATATAAACTCTGATTTCATTTTATAATGCTTCGTTAATTCTAATACTCTCTAATTACGATTCTTCTCTTCCTATTTCGCTGAAACACGCCATCCATATACACATATCCTACACACACTCGCAATTTCGTTTTCTATTATCACACACACTCTCTCTTTCTCTCTCTCTCTCTCTTTCTACCTGGATCTCATAATATTTTCAACAATGTTTAACAATGGCTTAGGCCTTCCATAATCCCGCCAAGGTGCTTCGATGTACAAATATCGGTCGCGCATTTGGAATTGTACAAGTAACCATGAACTGTGATTTCATTCAGATGTATTAAAATAATTTCCGCACTCCTAACATTGCCCTTTCATAAATCATCTTTGGATTTAGAATGCAGAACAGTATTGTCTTTCCTTCTGAGAGAAGAAAGCTCTTTCATTTCATCGAATTACATATCTCGAAACATGTATCCACGCGATTATATTATTTGCTTTGCACTTCGTTATCAAACAATATAATACGATTAAGCCTGTAGGTTGAGCCTCTAATTCACTAATGAGCGTTTTTTATCGTTGCTAAAATACAGGCGATTCCCTTTACCACGTCAACGTCTCACAATTTTACATATTACCCGATAGAACACAGATACTCGAACACACATTTAAGTCGACGCCAGTGTAATCCTGAGAAACACTCGATAACTTCTCAGTTCTATATACAATATGAAAAGTTTACTGATATGTGTACATCAACTCACCTTGATATGCCTGTCTTAAGTTACCTGCACCAGGTTAACATCAAAGTTCAAATTGCACTAAAGCCTTGCAGCAGCACTTTACAACTCGCAAAAACTTGTACATCAACAATCCCTCGAATAAAAACATTCCTCTCTCAATGGATAATGATGTACTCGTGCTGTGGAGTAAGGGGATGCATAGTATCACAGTTGGCACGTGGGTGCTAGCTACCACTACTGCTTACAGGCAGTGAAAGTGGAGCTCCCATCGATGTAGGAGGAGCAGTCAATGGTCCTACGAGAATATTATCTATCCAATATTCATATCGCTGTTAACGTTACACAATATAAACGATCATTAATAGTTACCAGTTACGTTAGGTGAAGGTTCAGAAACAGGTAATGGACTAACCAGACTGTTAGCACTCATTGGCGTTGAATTGGCTTTCAATTTCTGCCTAACTTCTCTGATCTTTAATTGCAAGCTTGTCTTGTTAGGAAATATATCCGAGTGTCTCGCTTGAAAAGTGGTGGTAGCTTGCGCCGAAGGAAAATAGCCATGCTCTTGAAATAATTGCATTACGAGATGCCGACGTTGCTCCAACACCTTCCTATGGCCTCGCTCGTTCTCGCTTCTGCCAATCCCGATCGAGTTCCCGGCACCTCCGCCGGGAGTCTTTGGTGTTCTAGGGGAACTGGCGTCCACATCTCCCACCAGATCGCTGTTAGCTCTGTACGCGTCAACGTTAAAATCTGGACCAAAGAATGTATTCCCCGTCAACTTCACGCTGGAAGTTGATTTCGGAGTAGCAGATACCGACGTATCTGATTCTATGTCGTCCTCATTCACTATTTAAAATCACAATAGTTTTATTAGAATATAAAATGGAAATCTGGCGATATTACCTATTACTAAATATACTTATTAAAGTAATTACTTGTAGGCCTATGAGGTCCTTGTACAGATTTCTTCCGATAACTTTGCATTTGCATCGATGATTGTAAATTCGACGAATGCAAGCCAGACGCAACCACTGGGCCGTGACCAGATGAACCTGCTGTATTGATAGTGATCGCACTCGGGCTTTGTATATCCTCCGGCTTGAATTCCGGTAGGGACGAGAATTTTTCTTGGAAATTAACTTGCTCGAGAACTCTACAATTATTTGTTGCTTAATACGTGTAAAGTGGATGATCTGTTGAGGAAAAGTTTCGAGCAATCATTCAATTACCTGTCCATTCCATCTTCGACGTTCTTCTTAAAGAAGGACCCTTTCTTAGTGGATGGCGAGGGCGAAGCATGAGATTCTGAGAAATTTTGTTGCTGCTGTATCTGTTCCGAGGCTTGGGATGTGTTCGTTTGTAAACGATTGTCGCAATATTGAGACGCCAGAGGCCCATGGTCTCCCGCATTCGATGTGGGAGGCATTGCTGTACAAGATATAAAATACATCGAATCACATTGCGATTTTGTGTACATCTTGCTTAAAAAATGTACTGCGATATCGTACCCATTGATTGTCTCCTTTGTAACGGTGCTCGACCAAGTTGCGCCGGTGTTGGAGCAAGCATGAAAGGGCCTTTACTTGGGCCCATATCGTTATTTTGCGCTTCGTCCATGGAATACGTTTTATTTGACGAGATTTCAGTACTGCCATGATTACTAAGAGGTGTATGAGGAGTGTGCGGTGTAGATGGTTGTTTATGCTTATCGTTTGTAGCGGACAAAAGAATGTTCACGGTCTCTTTCCTTTCTTGATCAGGTTTAACATTAGTTACTGAAACAAAGACAAGAAACACATTTCTAGCTTTTGTAAAGATTTGCTAACTACGCGTAGGGTCCCTTACATAATTATTCAGAATATTGTTTGCTTACCATAAAACTGAGCATGATTGGTTCCTACTTGGTTCTCAATCTTCTCTGGCTCCGCGAGACGTGCTATCGGATGACCGATTCCTCGATAAGTCGACGTAGTGGAAGTCGTCGAAATCGAGTACGGTTTGCTCACAATAACACTTTGCGTTTCCATCTTATTGGCAGGTATTAAACCTTGCGAAGATATGTTGCGGTTGCCAGCGTCTACAAGGCATAATATACTATTAAAAGTAAATATAATGAATGATATAAAAATCATAACAAAAGTGCCATGGTTTAAGGGGTCATTATGGTTAGCGCGTCGATAAATTCAGCGATTTCTGCAATTTATTGCGACGAAAATAATTATAGTAATTCAATAAATTTTTTTCTACTTATTAAATTACATTCCTACAGTAAATAAACAATATAAAAGTAATACAATTATTGGTTTTAAAATGCTTTTGAAAGCGGCCTTGACGATATGTTTAAAAATTCATGCCCAAATTAGCAGAATGGCGGGCAAAATGCAAGAAATTTTTTTCGGCTTTGTTCTTTTGCTATTTTCAATTTTAAAAGTAGGTCAGACTCATTGAAAATATTTGATTGTAGTCCCTACGAGAGTCATACTTCACTATGTGAAAAAATGACGTTTTGAGACAAACGCTTTCATAGTTTTTATCTATAGAGGCCGAGCCTCTGCGTTCCCTAAAATATGCCTCTGTAGAATCTAAAATAATCGGGATTTTCCATGAAAAGTTAACAGTACGTTCTTGAGGATATGTAATTTAGAGCTCTTACTTTTTGACCCGTCGAGTATCCGAGTGCCCAGAAATTACCCGGGATAACTTCAAGCAATTGAATGTAGTATTGTCTGTGATTGTCTATGGTATAGTCTGATGTTAGCCAAATCTGATCGAACAATACCACATTCAACGGCTCGAAGTTGTTTCGGGTAGACGGGTACCCGACGGGTCAAAAAGTAAAAGCTCTTATTATGTATTATCGAATAATGCTTAAAACAAAAAGATTTTTTCCACTCGTCTAACCGGAATGACCCCTTAATAAGAAGAGAATACGTGTTTAGTAGAGGAATTCTCTGAGTAAACCAGTGGCATCAGCGTAATAAGCATTTATATACGTATGTGGAAATATAATTTCCCAAACTTCTGTTAATTACTACTATATATAATACGAGAACTACGTTGATCATAGCTTGCAGAAACTTACCAGAGATAGGGATGTGAAAGCCGCAGTACATCCGGGGATGCGGCGGTGTGGGACCAAGATACTGCGATCCCTGCTGCGGTTTGGAAACAGCCACCAAATCGTTATCGAGCAATGTTACAGTGAACGATGGTTGATAAGGGACAGCTGAAGTAAGGGGGCGAAGAATAGTGCCTAAAGACTGCAACGGCTGCTGTTGTTTAAAACAGAGCCATCATGGATTTTCATCCGAACTGTCAGTATCGTTAAATTCGTAAGATAATCATTGAGCTTATTCGCATGTGTTTACGAGTGACATTCGGAACAGGCGCAAGAGTCTTGCTCCCTCAATTCAGGCTCCGATACAATTTAAAAACGGAAAATAGAACTAAATAGTAATGCGGCAAGTAGGCACGTGCGAATAGCACTCGGATATTATACTAATCAGCATTATAGTAACTATTCATACCCCACTCTCACACAGTTATCCAAAACAATGAGCAGTTTTTAGAACAGTAAAAATTTAGGAATTTTGCAAAAAATTCAATCTTGTCAGTTGTGACATATACGAATTATATTCCTAATAATCTTTCACTGAAACGAAGATTACTGAATGGGTAAAGTATTCCTACATGTCTGAATCGGAAAGGGACATTTTCAAGATGTATTCCAAGAGAACGGAATACGTTAGATGTTCTTTGAACGCGTCGCCCAATGCCATATGCGTTCACACATCGTCTGAGTGATTTTAGGTATGCATGTTACTATGATATATCGCCGGTCATTTATATCTTTAACACTTACAGAATGTAACACCGGAGCAGCGGTGAATTTAGGCATGGTCCTTCCATTCTCATGGATGCTTGCTACCAGATTGCTCATGCTGTATTGAGTACTGTACTGCTGTTCGTTTTTTACCGGTTCTGGTTTAATAACTTTCGGAGATATCGGCATGGTTATGAATGCTCCGCCGGTGGGTTGGAAGCCTGACACACCAGTAGGGTTGACGGGACTGTGATAAGGATAGGTGCTTGACAAAACGGACACGGTTCCCCCTTTATCCATCGAGGCGTGATGATACTTGGTCGTGGTCTCTATACTTGTTGAAGGTATTCGTGCTAGACAAACGGAGAAATATACGTTTACCATGGTATACTACGCCGTTGATCATGATAATCTCCGATCGGTCGCCAGGACGTACCTTTTATAGGTTTAGGCCTGCAGGTAACTTCTTGCTTAACGTTAATCGCCTCTCTCTTTTGGCCGCTCATAGGCGAGAATCTCGACTGCGCGTAACATTTCTTCTCAGCATCTTCGTCTTGCACGTCGTTATCGCTGTCCGTTAACTTGTCCTTACATTTTAAATCTATTTCAGGCTGTGGATCTTCGCAGATCACCATCTGATCTTCGTCCGACCCATTACCGTCTTCCTCCTGCTTTAAATCAGACTCGGTGTTCTCGACCGGCATAGCCATCTCCATTATCCGATGTGCGTGCGACTGATTAATCACCTGAATAAGAATGACACCGTAATGAAACGCGTCGGAATTAAAGCCCCCGCGTTGCTAGCGATTGAAATCAACGTTACCTCGATCGTGGGTGCTTCGTTATAGACCGTAGTAACGGGAATAGCGATTTCGTCGGTGGCCCTTGGCGTTAATGGTATATCGTCTGTCGGTGGTCCCATATCTGTCTCCTCCCCTGTACTGTTCAACTTCCCTCGAGATTCACTGCCTTTGAAACTCGTCGTGGACGATTTCCGCCTATCTTTGTTACACCACTTCCAATCTGGATGAGCCTTGAAATGCGCTTCCTTCACCTCTGACGCAAGTTCATGATATTTCTGCTTCTCTTCGGGACCTAAGGCGTACCACCACTCTCCCAGTATTTTCGACACAGTACGGTTATCCTGATTCGGATGTCTCTGGTGCACCACTGCGCGATGTCGTTTCGAGAAAATCATAAATGCGTTCATCGGTCGGCGTATTCTATCCTTCGTCTGCGAAATTATATCATGGAATCAAATTCTCAACAGTCATATCGATACATTATGTTAAGGCCAAATTAAGAAAGATTGCTGTTACTTATGTGGAAGGTTTGGCGTTTTTTTTACGTCACTGTAATAATATCAACTCACTTTAAGCGGACTCTGCGGCTCTTTGGAATGCAATGCGCTAAGGGATTGGCTGCGCCTTTTGTTGGCGTTAGCCTCGATCTCCGCAGGCGTCGTTGGTTCTGCTTCAAAGACATCATCATCTTCCTCTTCAGCAGGAGTAATAGGATCTGGACCTGGACCGGGCCCGTTTTCACCGGGTGTGCTCATGCTAATTGGAATCGGCGGCGCGCTCAAAGGTGGACTCAGCGCCGATGGCGGAGGACTTACTTCGGTCTGTTCCAGCACTGTCGTCTGCCAGGAAAAAGCTGTAATGAAATTCGTTAGTTAGTTGCGATGACTGTGGTTAGTAATAATATGGCGATAGCAGGCGACGCGATAACATTATCATAATCTATGAAATTAAGTTCGCTGCTATTTCCATACAGAGTGTGTTAATGCGTGTGACAGAAATTGCTTTATGAATGAAATTGGCGAAGCAATATATATCGCAATATTTAAGTTTTACGTGATTTAAAGTGTAATATAAATTGTAAATAAATTGCTCATTCACCAATAAGTCATGACGGAGTAAAAATAAGTGGAATCACCCTTCCCCAACATTAAAGTAACATTAAATATTGAATGTGATTTGTATTTTGTTTAGAGTATGATGATATGAAATACGCAGTTGAAGTATAAGTAAAAAATTGATTAGTTTCGTTTGTTGTAAAATAAGCAATGGTGCATTCTGTACTTCTCGCGAGTACATACACTAGCGGACAAAAAAGTTACCACTTTTTCGATTTGTTCTATTTTTGTTATTTTTTTAGCATACGTTTGGGACTGTGGTATGTTTAACATGCATATTCTGATGGAGAATTTAAAGCTGTATAAAACCCAGATAAAGTGGAATTTATTTAATTGACAGACAAAAGTGTTATATGATATTAAATGAGGTAACACATTTTTGCGGCCAACAATGAAGTTACCACGTTTCGTAAACTTTTAGGTTGTCCTAAAAGCAAAAGGTGCCCCATAAAATATTAGATATTTTTATTAATGTTCAAAAGTGGTAACTTTTTGTTGGCTTTAAAAGTGTGTTGTCTTGTTTAATGTTATGTAGGATTTGTGTTTGTTAGTTAAATAAATTCAACTGTAACTGGATTTTATACAGCTTTTAATTCTCTTTCAGAATATGTATATTATGCATATACTGCAGTTTTGAGTTGATATTGAAAAGTAATAGAAGTACGATGGTTCGAAAAAGTGGTAACTTTTTTGCCCGCTACTGTATTTCGCTTAAAATAAAACTTAATAAAATGGTTTTATGAAACTCTAAAAATTCAATACTAACAAAATGTACATTATTCGTGTTATTATAATAAACATACCAATAAACTACATTATTGTTACACCAAATTACGAACGAAGCTTCTGTATTATGTCTGAAATATGTGCAAATTACTAATACATTCTTTTATTAGGTGCATATAAATTAGGAAAATATACTAAATGCTGATTCTATACATTTGATGTTTTTGCTGGTGTATGATCAGTTTGGTTTTAATATGAGAATTCAATTAATGCAATTAGAAGTTATTCACTCAACGGATATAAAGTGCCATCGTATGTAATTGTGTGTACCATCGGTGATATACTTTACAACAAACATGAGAGCAATCATACATTTTGTTTGGCAGTGAGAACTCAAACCTTTTTTCCAGTTGCGCACTGCATTATTCAGTAATGATGGGGGATGGGGCTGGTATACAGGAGGAACATCATGGCTGCCATCTGTGAAAGCCTTACCGTTTAGTCAAATTCACTGGTATTACGGCGATATTAACGCAAAATCAGGAGATTAAATTGATATTAAAATAAGAGGAATATACATTTGCTCATCGTGCAAAATAAACTCGTCTAACGTATTAACAATTTCTCCACTGACATCTAACGCCAAACTGCACTGTAAGGCGTAGGAGTTAGAATTGAATAATAATAAAACTTTCGCACGAAAATATTTCACGCAAACTTACCGCGCATAAATTAATGGGCATATTTTTAGTTGCACAAGAATAAAAGAACGATGTAACAATAAAAATATAGTTCGCATATGGTTGACTGGCAAAGACATACACGTTCTCAACTTACACAGAACTCCATTGTTTTTTGAATTTTCTTCTCTGGATGGTTGTGTTTTCGGGATCTGTATCACATGTCCAGGTTGAACAATTACATGTTGGAAGACACTTGTTGGAGTGGGTGGGTTCGAAGCTTCTGTAGCAGTTGTCATCACAACGCTCGTAGGTGGTGGTTGAGTTCTCTGCATATCCATATGCGCGGACGCATGTGTAGCCACTTTACTTGCCTATTAACAACAACGTGTTATTCACCTTACATTTGTGTATATTATCTAACATAACCAGGCCTGTAGAATTACACAGAGACTTTTAACTCGTTTCGCGAGATTAACCCGCCCTGTACACTCTGGGTCGTTTATGTCGGGATAAGTTCCCTTTTTTCTCAAACTTCCTTCCGAATTTTTATTCTTCTTAATTAATCCTTTAAACATTTCACTCAAAGAACGATTGTATATCAAAGCAGCGACTTGAATAAGTATCCCATAATTTTTTCAAATTTATTGAAAGTCAGAAACAGTAAAAAAACAGCCATGGACATAAACGACCCAGTGTGCCCATGGAAGGTGCGGAAATAAGTGCGCCCACGGCGAGTTAAAGCTGCTTACTTGCTGCAGAACGGACAATTTATCGATATGGACGGATGAGACAGCAGGTGACTGCGGAGGCTGGCATTGCGTTTGGTGCAACGATGCTGGAAGCTGACCCAAGTGATTCAATAAACCCGGTCTGTACTTGTCGTCCTGATTCGTTATATGGCCTGCTGCAGACACGTCCATACTATTCTTTATCACAAGATACTTTTTATCGTGTTGATGCTGCATCACGTAGATCGGCTGGCTCTGAGCCTGTGGTTGTGCATAGTCGACCGGTTGCTCCAGGGGCTTATGCAGGAGAGTCAAGTTCTGGGGCGTTGACGTGGACAGTGGCATGTGAGGCGAGTGGGAGCGTTTCAGTATCTGCGGGCTCTGCTCCGTAATTTCGGAGTGACTTGGAAAACCATTGTTCGTGGTGAGTGCGTGCTGGAGGATTATACCTTGCTGCTGTTGAGCCATAGTCGTCACGACCGACGGATGCCGCGGCGGCGGGCTTTGCTCCGACCACGGTAGATTTAAATTAGGTCCGGGTATACCGCGACTCACGGGAGAGATTCTTATCACGCTCGTTCCTATACTAGCGGGGACAGGGGCTGTTGGCGGCGGTCGGCTCGATCTAACCACCCGGTTCGGTTCAGGCTTTATCACCTGTTGCTGATACTGGGTAAGAAAAGTGGACTGAGTCGGCGAATGCTTCCATTTCGCGCCAGGTGATATCAATGGAGCTGCGTGGTGAGCGGGACTCGAAATAGGCATAAACACGTTGTTTTGGTTGAGACCCAATGGCGGTACCGGTGATTGATTAATACAAGGAGATATGGAAGATTGTCCTGTCGGGGACGAGAAGGCTGGCGTCGCTGATCTAGAACTTCCCAAGGACACTGCAATAAAAATAAACATATAATGGCTATCGAATGGTAAGAAAATATTCTTTCGCGTGAAACATTACGAAACCGGAAACCCACCGAGCATGTTAGCAGCTTCGGTCTCGTCTTGATCAAATCGGCCAGCAATTCTTCTGTCTCCATAATTTGGAGAAGTATCGGAGTCTCTTGATGTTTCCTCGCCATCAATTTTACCACTGCGGGAAGAAACGTTATTGTACATGTTTTATCAATGATATTTCAAAGGTAGCGCAAGCTTTCTTACCCAGGGAAGGTACTCGTCGGACCTCTAAGGCCAGATCCTTTCAAATTAAGATGACGAGAACAGTATCCTTTCCGTTGACTTTCTTTTGAACACCCCTCTTTGCTACAGAGCCGACGCCACTGTTTACCATTAAACTTTTTCCTAACTCCGTTTGGTGCAACCACTATGTCACCTTTTTTATATCTATGTGGCGTTGCCGCCTGAGATCTGTTTAACGTTCGGTAAAGAATTTATGCTGTTTTAGTACTCCTTTTGCACGTATATCTATTTAAGCTGTTACAGGTTAATCAATTAATTACCTGGGTGTGGCTGCTTGAGAACGAGGAGTTATACTGCGTTCAACTAGACTACTGGTACTTCCCCGACTTTGCATGCTGCTCCTTTTACTGCTCCCTGACAATTTTGCATCTGTCAGTTGAATATATCTGATATTACTATACTATTGCTTTTACTAATACGTATTCAACACTACATATCAAGCTACCAACAAAATAAATCAGACCAAAGTCACATCGAATAATAAGAATCTAATAATTTGAATTCAACAGTAATTAGAACACGTACGGTTTTATTACGAGCATTAAGCTACTCATTCACTAGAAATACTTGTACACGATATGATTCCGTCTAACCTGCATCCGAAGGGAATGTAATATCTTCCGTATCTAAGTCATCCTCGCTTTCTAAATCATCGTACGGTCGGCTTCCATTGCTTAATGCTGTGCTGGCGGAGTGTGCAGAGGTGCCCAAAGTCATGAGGGGACTAGTAGCAGTCGTTCTGTAATAACCACCTGTGTCGCTATGAGTTGATATATGAGATGTGTGATGAGGAGTATGATGGAGTTGCAAAATTGGCACTGCAGTTGGAGCTTCCGAAGAGTTTCGATAGCCATGTTCTGCAATTAAAAAGTCCACTGATCGAGCTTAATAAGAGAGGAACGTATCAGCGAGAGGGATTAATCGTTGTGTACTGTATAGAGAGGGCATACCAATTCCTTCGACCCTCGCGGAATCACAGTCTTCCAGTCCCTCTTCCAGTTCGTCCCACCATGGTGGCTGGACCAGTCGCAGGTCCGCGCGTTTCACAACGTAACTGTCACTCTGGTCGTCTTCCCTCGGTATCTTGACAACGAAACGCTTAGGCTTCGTGAGAATCTTGCACACCGTCCCTTTTACAAACACTTTAGCCGAGTCAATGTGATTGTTTGTCGTTGGACACCTGATGCAGACTTTCGCGTCTAAAGTCACCTGGCCCACGGACGGGCTAGCGTCGCCTATCACATCGTACCTCCCCGTTCCCAAAACGTCAGTGTAACGCACTAGCTTTCTCTCCCCGTCGAACTCTATGTAAATCTCTCCTTGAACAACGTTACGAATAACACCCGGATAATAATATGAATCCCTTAAAGCTAACACTCTGTGGTCGCACCACTCACTGAGATCAATAGCAACAGTAGCAGGCCGAGGGCGAGAACGCAAAGGTTCTTCTCGAAGAGAGTAATCCACTGCTGTACTTTGAGGCGGCAGAACTACCACCGAATGTGCCGAGGATATCTGGAAAAATATTTCGCTACGATTAACACGTGCTGTGCCTTGCTTCTAGTAGACATAATCATTAAATGGCGAGCTTCGTGTTAGGATCGTTGGAAAATTGCAATTATTTCGGCGGGATGCGCTACTGGGTAAAATTTGCTACAGAGACACAAGTTGCGAAAATATCTTTTTTTAAAACACCAGAACCTTTCACTAACACTATGCAAACTGATGATTAGAAGTACTTATGTGTGTACTTTAGGAAAATTCCGAGTTCGTTGATAAGTTCGTAGCATCTACTTTTGGTAGCGATCTCAATTTCATATTGTTACTAAACAAAGAACACTAATTTTCGTTGTTCGATTTTATAACCAAGTAAAAATTAAGAAAACTGTTATTGTTACAATTTTTTAAAGAACTTTAATAAAGATTTTGGGATGTTTTTTAAATTTTGTTTGCTCCTTAAAAAAATGCGTTTTAATATAAAAATAACAAAGTTAAGAAAAATATTCTGAAACCGTGGTTTTCAATTTTCGATATTTTTGACCCGGTAGCAACAACGTGTGTTGCGTATTGGGTTGCGCGTCTCGCCGAGTTAACTGTACAAGAATAATTGTCGCGCGCTGTTATTTTGTCGAGGAATTTCGAGCATTAAAACCATTGAATAAAGCTGATTTTCCAACATTCTAGTAATCTTTTTAACTGCGCGTGTATTGTATTACACACTAATCGAATATAGCTCTATAGAAAGTTATAATTTTACATGTAATTAGCCCTCGGACTGCGGACGGTTCGGTCGACCACAAAGAAATCGGTGCCTGGGTCCGTGCTAACTGTTCTATTATACAGAAGTCAAACGATATTTCTTTTTATTACAGCAATTCCTTCTTTCGATTTCTAAGCTTCTCTCTATTATTATTTATTACGTCCAGCGGCGTTACGCTAGGGTCTAAGCAGACCCAGGCACTGCCAATCAAGGGGTAGGTAATTTCTCTTGAATAATCCCTTCTGCGAATACTTTGTACGTACCAAGAGTGGTGGTCGAAAGAAAGTTTAAACTATGAACGGTAACATAAATAATATCTCTGGTGGGCGGGCAAACGAGTATAAGCGAAATTTTTACCTCAAGCTTAAGGGAATTACGCGGTCAAGTCGCTCGAAGATTAAGTACTTTTTTGCGAATTAATTACAAGGAGATGAATACAAATTGCGGCTAGTGCTTTTGGGTAAAGTTTATTAATACCATAAACTGTAAAAGAATTTTTTTGGATAATATGTACATGTATGTGACGACCAAAATTTAACACCGGATCTTACATAGCGCTTTAAATATTCCAAGTGTCTTCCCGCGGAAACAAATAACTCTGACTTATACTCGTTCGCAAATTCCAAAGAATTATACCTTAAAATTTACGTGCCACACGCTCATGGGTTTCCCAGAATAGACCAGTGATAGCGGCGCAATACGTAAATCCTGGTGTAAGTCCGTGATGGATGTAAAAGTACGAGTTTTAAACTTTCTTTTCACCACCGCTGTATCGATTAACATTGAGATTCCTCGTGACACTCCACCAGTGACGAACGTACTTGATAACAATCGGATTCTTGCTGCTGAGGCGATTGCCGGGTCGGTAGGGTTGACTGCGGCACTAAACCAGATTGACCGAGCGGCATGCTCGGGGCCCGTATGTTCACCATGTTATTTATATTGCTTGTTACATTGCTGATTTTGTCCATCTCCTCCAGCTCCGATGGATCAAACTTTCGCTTCTTTGGAAGTTTCTTAGCGCTGATCGTTGGATCGGACGGATCCCGCTGCGGAGGCGCCGGAAGCGGGGGTGGCTGTTCCGGAATAGATTTTTCTTCGATCGATCTGCCGCCACCACCCCCGCCCACCCCATATTGTCCGCCACCGAGGGGATCCCGTTTCTCGTGCATATCTGAATGAGCAGTCAGCATTTTGGCCACCTCGCGCTGCTCTGTGAATCAGTAAACCGTATCGATTAGAATCATCATATCGTCCCCACCGCCATCTGGCAATAAATAATTAAATAGCCCTTGTACGAAACACTGTAAGTGCAAAAAATCCAATTCTATACTACAGTATTACCATTGGCGCGTAGAACATTTTCCGATAACAAAAATTTGAATCCTATAGCGCCCAAACACTAAAAAAAAAGTTTCCGGGAGTGTTTGCCAAAATTATTTATTACGTGCTGAATTTTTTGTACACTCGGCGTTAAAGGGTTAATTTTAGTACTTACAGTGTTCTCTACAAGGACTCCTCGATTCACAAAATTCATTAACTTTGAAATGCAAACTTTTCGACTGCTTTTAAGCGGCGGCGTTGATCTTAATGATCGAAGGAGTGCAAGAATTGTGGCTGCTTGGATAGCAATGGTAATTTAAAGGTGTTGCGATTCGATCGGCTCGCAGTTCCCATCCGCGGGAGAGGAAGAAAGGGGTGGGAGGATGCGAGAGCTCTCATACATTTTAGAATGTGTGGAAGTGCGAAGCAAGCACTGGATGGTTGAATGAACTTTTCGTACGTCGAGTGTGAATGATAAGCGATTAGGACAGGGATCGGGGGACTGTTTGGGGCGTGAGGATCGTCTTCGAGTGAAATCCACGGCTGGATGGCTCCAGGAATTCGCGGGAAGCTTCGGGCGCTACGATACGCGCAGAATGAGTGTGTAACAAGTGTATCGTGTGATTGAAGACTGCAGTATTGTTATATACATGCGACTCATTTGGCTGACGTGACGAATTGGACTAGTGGCACGTAAAATGAAATTAATTTAATTTATATAGATGAATAATCAACTAGTTAAGATATTTGATATTTCCACAGGCTGACCTGTCCAAACACCTTTCAGTTCACATTTCTCATAAGTTAATTTACTATGTGGTTATTTAAAACATTCATAAAGAATCAAGACATAACTATAAAATTCAGTCGAAAGCAAAGGATATTTAAAGGATAAATTTTCAGCATGTATAAGGTAAAGAGTACAATGGTTGGCCACTTAAGTAAGGGTGTCACATAAATAATGAATTATAAATGTGAATTTAGTAAATTTGAAATGGAAATCAATATAAATAAGCACGAAGACCGCTAATAATCTAAAAATAAATAGAGTTTATAAAAAAAATCAAGAATGTATAAAAATATACACAAAATATGTTTCCTAGAAAGAAATATAGTTATTGGCATGGTCAAGACAGTAATTGTCCAATCGGTTCGACAGTGATTGGCCACTATTTGATACATAATATAACCCAAAAGAAAATGTTACCTGATTTGGTGATAGAAAAAAGATTAAAATTATTCAATAAAAATGGATATATTTTATTTAGTATGTTTTTGTCGTGTTTGTTTCTGTTGTCAACAGGCGGATAATTACTGTATTTTTCATAATGTACGTATAATTTTAACAAATAAATAATTCTTTTATAAAGTTTCAACTTTTATTTATCGATATATATCGAATATGAGAGATATACATATCATAAATACATTAAACTATTCGCAAACTTTCAACTGTACTCTTATGTTTTTTTTATTAACTGGCTGTAATTTCCAAGCTCCGAAGCCGAGTCATCCTATTTGCTTTTATACATAATCACAGTATATAATGAGTGGTGAAATACTGATTACATCCGAAGCAAGAAAGTACAAGGAATATGAATATGTTCATTAAAAAAAAGCATAACATTGGTATTTCTTCATATTCATTTATTTCTCAAAATAAGGCCAATCACTGTCAGGTGGCCAACCACTGTACTCTTTACCCTACAATTACTTAAATCTACAAACGGGATTTTTAAATTTTCATTACAGGCTCGGATAAAAAAAAGTTGAAAAAGTGACATTCACTATTTTCTTCGCTATACCGACCAACTGCAATTGTTTCCAAAACGATGAAACACGCCACCTAATAGTAAATTAATCATTCTAGCTCCTGAAAGAACCTCAAGTCGTTTGGAGCAATTTTAAAAAAGTCATTCTGTTTCAAAGGGTGTCCCAATACCTTTGCCCGAGACTGAATATTTGAAGTATAACATTAAATTTCGTCGATTGCGATTCAATCTTCTCTAATTCGTATGCTTTATGTGGCTTAATGAGTAAAGATTATCATAGACGCATATCATCCGTACTCCACAATCACTGATAAATTGTATTAATTAGTAGCATCGTGTGATTCTAGGAAAAATATGTTGTTGCAGTAGTAAATGCTATAAAAACCTGATTTCAGGGTCACAACCATTGAGATACCATTTTGCTCGGAGTAAGTTTGAAGCCTAAGGTGAACACTTAAACGCACCAACGTGCAAAATTAATCTTCGCTGTTAAATACTTTGCGAATTATTTAAGGTATAAGCAGACAATCGTATGGTGTAATATTTTCCTCTGCTATAATTATTCTACAGAAGATTTCCTTTAGGTAAACCCTTGCGAGTAATTAAGAATCGTTAACAAAGCACAATCGTTAACAGCTGTTTTGTACAGTGGAGTATAAATAAACCACGGGTACAAATGACAGTGACTCGTAAAACTTGTTAAAAGAAACAAGGAAATGACTAATCTGCCAACTGGCGCAGAGTTAATTCGTCATTTGAAGATGCTTCCGCATTTGACGAGATTTTTCCACCCTTAGCCTGGTAAATCTTTTACGCGCCGGCTTATAATCCACGCACACTTCGTAACTGCAGTTCGTTCCTCGCGAGAGACGCGAAGGCAACTGGTGAAATGGCCTTGGCGCGAAATCACGCCCACGCCAGAAAAGTAGCGGCCTCAATCGACTCGACGAGGGCAAAAAAGCAATCTGAATGCCACTCGTTCGTCATAGGTATTATCAAAATTACTTATTCGCTAGTCATCTGCTTCTAAACAATATTTCAACATTTTTACATACAGCGGTGGCCAAAAGAAAGTCTGAACTCTGAACTGTGGACGGTAAGAGAAATAAGATTCATTGTCGAGATATGAGTTTTAAAGATTCTTTTCACCGCCACTGTGCGCAGATTTGCGCGTTTGTATACTCACAGTCCGTACAGTCGAGAGGAGGCTGTGTGCTGTAATGTGGCGAGCTGAAGCTGGGAGGGTGGTGACACCGGCTGGGTGCATACCTCAGCACCCGGCTGTCGGGGACAGGATGCGTCGAGTCTGGGCTCTCACGTCTTTGTCTATCTTGCGACGGGGTTGCTGTTCCCTCTCCCAACTCCAATTCTTCTTCCCAGCCCCAACTGCCGAGCATCCTCCTCCGAAAATTCTCCTCTCAGGCGAACACTTTCCCCCTCTTTCTTAATTGCCTTGTACCTCTAGTCAATGTCCTGCACAACAGAAACGTGTTTCGGCACGGTTACCAAGGGTGGTTGCCCGGCGTATTCGATTCTCACGGGCGGCTTGTACCGCTTATTACGCGCTCTTCCTTAACGGGAATTCTAACGCCTATCCCATTGGACCCGGTGACTCTACCACCAGCCCCCCTCGATCGGGTATCAATAACGCTTATCGGTAACAGAACCTCCAACCCCTCGCGCCAAAGATTTATGCTTTTATTGCAAGGTCGCTGGCGTAGTAGAAGAAACTTCCAAATTACTGCCGTCTTTTCGTTCGAAGGATTCTATATGCGTGATGTAATTGATATTGACATTTTTAATCATTTTAAATTGTCATGTATTTTTGCCCATTTCAAAATTATCTGATTCATATTGAAAACCTCGATTTATTTATGACATTCGAGTATAAAATAATACCCCCGACTACATTGATCTAGAACTACGAAGATGTATTGTATTTCGCTCCTCGATCGTTTATTAATCTGTTACTTGTAGAGTCAGTTGTCATCGGAACAATAAATCATCGCACGTGCACGCACGAGATCAATGAGTTACTACGGATTAAAAACTGGTCTGGAGGCGCGCGCGCGTTGCACCGAGACGGATGAAATTTCGATATCGAATCGTCGATAGGTTGGTCGACGCGTTGATGAAGGACGCATCACGGAAGAATATTCAATTTGTATAATCAGATTTTACGCGTGCCGTTACAAAACGGCCACGAAGCTTATGAAACAACTGTTGCTCGCATTCTTTGTAAACGTTTCTACTTGAAAGTAGTCCCTTCTCGTGCAGAAATATTAAATCGATGCTCACAGAAGCGTCGTGACAATTTAAAAAGAAAAGACCTAATCATTAATGCTGTAGACTTGACCTGCTGAATTTAGGATTCCAGAAAAGTTATTACGTAACTTATAGGATGTAACATTAATGATAGATTTAATTAGTTTAACATGTATCTGACCAGACATCGATTATTTACGTGTTATTATGAATAACGTATATCGCTAATATATGCAATGTCATTTACATTTCTATTGTTACAATCAATATTATCAATATTAATGATATTACTCTGAAATTTTGAATCATTAGAATCAGCGATTGTATAAATAACTGATATTTCGACGGATATTAAATTTCAATATTTCACTTTCTTCTAAACGCTCTTCCCAACGCAATGTTTTCGAACGAAAATATCTAATTTTAAAATACAAATAGCCTGCGAAGTACAACTTATCGATAAACCGTGAAGAGAGAATGCAAATGTTCCACAAAGCTCCTAATCCTTTACACAATTTAATCCACATAAATATTGAAAACTATACTCATAGCATAATTGGTGAATTAAATAAGGAACCCATAAATTCGCGCACTACGCAAAGCCCTTTTTATAACCTCGATTTCTCCCAGCGACCGGGCTCATTAACACGTTGATACGCGACAGAATACTCCGACCGGTCATTTACGAACGCGCAAGAGTAAAGAAGCCAACGAACCTCGTGCGTTAGCGCTTTAGGAAACTGGCCGATAATTGCGTGAACAGAATCGATATTAGAAGCTCGCCCCGCACAGCCACCGCGAGACACACTGCTCTTTTCACAACACTTGGTGATCCAGAACGATCGTCCACTAAATAATCTCGGGCGTCTAAAAATCTCACGGTGCCTTATGTATCGCCTCGACCTTCGTTGCCGTGCTGACAGGGGTCGTCTTGAAACGTGCAAGAAAAAAAGGCAGCCCGCGGACACGAGCCGTGTACACAACTCGCGGATTCACGCGTGTGCCTTGGCGTAACGAGGAGCGGCGAGGAGATTGGCACGCGCGACATAACCTATTCAAGGAATCACCGCCACCCGCCACGGACAAATCGAGTTTCTTTCTTCCGTACGCGGAGAAGAACGATCGCGCTCCGAGCCGGCTGGCTCTCACTTCCGTGCCAGCACCGACGAAGATTCCAGGGGCGACTAACGCGAGTAGTCAACAGGCACTTAGTTGCCGCCGTTGCCGCCGCCGCCACCGACACGAATTACGTACGGGACGAGAGGTACGACCGGCTCACACTGGCGCATACGTAATACATACATACACGCGCGCACTCGGGTCACACGTCGGAGCGCAGGGAGCAAGGAGGCTCACGCCTCGCGCACGGTGGAGACGCACTCGCGTAAAAGAAACAAACGGACGTGAGGCGAGAGCTGGATAGGAAAGTTTCGAGGTGAGGCGAGGTGAGAGACAAGGTCGATCCTTGCGCGTCGATCGGAAATCACGCGCGGCACCGTACACACGTACCGCCGACGAGTACAGTGCGTCTACCCCGGCGATGATCGCGTCTCGCGGGTCTGCATCATTGGGAAAACGACGGGCTGGAAGCGAGCCGTGATGAGAGAGAGAGAGGGGGGGGGGGGAAGGCGAGAGGATAGGAGGTGGAGAGGGACGAAGAGCGCGCGAGGCGCTACGCTGGCGGTCGGAGAAGGACGGGACGCGTGTGCATGACGGTTCTTATCTCGAGTGCGAGCGAGCGAGACGGTAAACAAAGGGGGCAGAGCGGAGGGAAAGGGAGAGGAAGGAGAGAGAGATGATGTTACCACGTTTCTCCGCGTCCTACCACCTTCCACGCGATCGCTGCACTGACACTGAGCCCCGAGAGTTCGCCCCGTGGCCCGGGTTTCTCGGAGGAAAACAACGCTCTCGTGATCGGCGCAGTGTGAGTAAAGGACTAAGGGGGAATGCACTAACCTCGCTACTCCCTACCACGCGGCTGACTCACGTTGCCTGGCTTGCCTGTGCTCCGAAAGACTCTCCGCCATTGTGTCGTGTCGTGTCGGTCGGTCGACTCGACTCTCCTCCTCCCTCTTACACTCCTCTCTTTATCCCTCCCGTCCTCCCTGCCTATCTCGCTCTTACCCTCTCTTTCGTTCGTCTCTCTACGTCCGAGGCTCTTTCACGAGCCACACTGCCGTACGCCGTGCGTTTACAGGTACGGCGAGGGTGGCCGGATGTCTACATGTGTACCGGGACGAAATTCAAAACCTGTTACGTGACGCCCCCCCCCAGAAGATACTACCCGCCGTGTCCGAGCCGAGCTCGCCCGTCTTCCTTCGAAATTCTCATCTATCACTACTCGGCTCGTTTCCCCTTTCGAATAAAATAATTCCCGTGTCGGTTTACAGACACTTCTACTCCACCAGATCCCGTATAAGAAGGACTCTTCGTTACACCACTGTTGCAATAAGGGAAAGTAGAATTCCTTCTGTTCCGATGCACTTATCCTTCGAAATTAAAAGTAGAATGTACTTCAGAAGTATCCGCCCCGCTGTGTCTCTTTTTAAGAGGCAAAAATTCTGAAAGCTATGAACTTCGTGAAATTAGAAAGATACGGGATTATCTTTTAATAATATCTTCAGCATTGTATCTTGGCGATAATCGATCGTATCTCGTCATTAGTCGCGGAGAAAAAGTTCGAGTACGCCCAAGAAGGTAGTAGTAGAATTCATTATTATCGAATGCTACTCTAACCGAATATCCAAAATTTACGGTAGGTACGAGAGTAAATAAGTTGGACCTGCAATAGAATAAAGAAAAGTTGTAAATCATATTGACCATAAAACTATGCCTGCCACCTTTCCACGTTATTATACCTAGGTAGCTAATACAAGCGTGAGAAATTGCTCAAGTAACCCGAAAAGAAATTCGCGAAAATAAACTAGGCTAGACAAAGAACAGTCCTGACATAAAATATCGTCGCATTAAAAGTGCGTTCAGTTCCAAGTATACTCCACAATAAACCTAAAACGAGATATAGAAAAGGCAAATACATTAATTCCAGGCTCATAATTACGATACGAATGATTCAAACGATGTCGTTGCTCGGTAAACCCGTGAATCCGTGATGCACGAGCGTATCGTCAAGATTAACTTGCTACCATCAAGGTAGAAATGAGTCATCGCGTGTGAGTAACATGATAAAACTAGGTTTCTAATTGTTGTATAGTCACATTACGGTAAAATAGCTGCACGTGTGCCATGGAAACGACTATTCCAAGCCAAACGAAATAAAACAGTTTCGCGCGGCGCGCAGTAAAGTTAAATTAAATTAACCATGCAATATCCACTACTCTTTCGGCGGCGTTCTCCGAAATGCCAGCATACAAGCCTGAAACGCACGCCGGAATAGTGTAAATAACATTTAGCCATCTCTGCCCCGGCGTGCGTGCTTGTTTACATCGATATCGGCAACGTGTCGCGTTACTGGTCACTCGATATTGCCAAAACAGGAGACTTCTTTAGCAAAGGCGAGCGAGGGTCGAAGCCACCCCAACAGCGATCGTGAGAAAGGCCGGCCGAAAGCAGCGTTCTAATCGCATTAGAGCGGGTGATACGGGGACGCGCGAAGAAAAACGCGTACAGAGAATTATGTTTCGGGGGGGGGGGGGTAATCGAATTAACGGCGTAAACGTCTCGCGCCCGCTAGAAAGTGCGGGCGCGCACACGTATCGCGTGTTCGATTTCGCACAGATGCTTGCGCAAGCCTTTTTATCGCGAGGCGTTACGTGCATTAACGTTTCTCCATTAATGAAAGAGAAGGAAAAAAGAAGAAGAAGAAGAAGGAAAAGGGAATATAGAAATTAGAACGACCCGGCGACGTCGAGCGTCGCAAGGCTGCGGGATACAATGGACGAAAGCCCAGCCAGCCGAGTGTTTCTGAAGTAATCGGTGAGATGTGGATCGCGAGATTGTGGAAATTCGAAAAGTACGGAGTGCGCGCGCACCGGGCTTGCAACACCGCGTACTATAGCACGTGGAAATTCGAATGCAGTTGTACACGAATGCCCACGCGATGTATACGCGTATTATGCAAAAAGTTGTTTGCGCAACGTCTTTATTAGCGGCCCGCTTTCCCACTGTGCGGCAACGCGCGCCTCGGCCGAAGGAAAGAAAAAAAAGGAAAAAATCGTTTCCACTTTAATTTATCGCGATCATAACATTATACCATCCAGCGGGAATTAATCAATTTCTACAACGCGTTGGCGAGCCGCTTTCTACTTAGACCGTTTCGCGTTCCCTAAGGCTCCCCGATGGATTTCCTAACAATTACCGCAATGCAAATAAGAGGGAGCGCTGTTTAAACGATGCGCGCGGCTTTAGTCACCGCGGCGCTCCGCGCAATATTCACGGTTCCAACGAACCCGACCGATTAGGCGTGTTTGTTTACTCGATAATGTTGTTTGACGAGATAGTTCCCCTTCTTTCTCCTCCTCGCGATTTGTAACTCGAGTATGTAATGAATCATTACAGAGTATCATTAGCATCGACAAAGGCCGATGTTATCCAGAACACGGTACCGATTGTCATCGTTCTTCAAATAATTTAATCCGAGTGAGATCTTCGGCTGTTTCTGATTCGTCTGTACCTTCGCTTTCGTGCACGTGAATAGTTTCAAATAAATGATCTTGTATGGTGCATCCTGCTTAAAATGAAGGGCCATTTATTTTCGTACATCAAGTACCCAAATAAATTAGAAGCTCTGTACATCATGCATATACAAGCTTCAGTAATGGATTTTAGTAGGTAAGAATATTTAATGAAAATTGGTATATTAACACAAGTGTGGTCCTCAATGGTTATCCAGATTTAAGTATTTTATTATTGAGATGGACAATGAATATCAGGTTTCACGTGTAATTCTATCTCTAAATTATTAATTTTTCTTATACATTTGATCGAGCAGCTGAAGAGTAACGCTGGGCAAGCCTTGCAATGGATAAGATTTGTTATGATGCGTTTACGGAGACGCTGGTATCTCGATGATAAGCATTGAGAATGAAACCATTATCGCTACAAAATTTTTCACTTCAAATGAACTCTGGAATCCACTCCTATTGCCTCGTGCATTACCCCGGGTAACTTAAACATTCAGTAAGAAAATCAAAATTTCCATCATCCGTTCCAAAAGCCACACGATTTCTTCAATGAAACTTTATCTAATTCCTCTCACTGAAAACGTTAACATATCCAACCACCCTTTCCCCATTCATCTCCAACACCCCTCATCGCTGCAATTATCCCATCCACACACAACAAATTCAAGATTCCCAGGGACATTTACAAACGTCCATACCTGACCCAAGCATCTTCTCGCATCCCACCACGAAAAGAGACGAACAAAATAATTGTCAAGTGACAACAGCAACCTCCACCTGACCAAGATCTCTGCCCCTAATCAACCTCCCCCGCTGACGTGTCCCCGGATTACGACAGCGTGCGCGGCGCCGCCACGTTAAAATCCAACGTGATCCGCCGCGGGAGGGCGAAAACGTTGGGGGTTGCGACCGATACTCCGCCGTCTCTCCCGGAAACGGTATGATCGCGCGCAGGTGCCATTCAAGGCTCGGCCGACGGTAACACAGCCGCGTCCCGTCGGCCCCCGGGGGCATTATGCCGGGGTATTAGTTTCCTGACTTTGGAGCGCGGTCGGCAAGAGGATGCACCGGCTTTTCAAAGCGGCCCGCGCAGTATCGGCTACACGAATTACGCGCGGAAAAAGAAAACAGTGGATGATACCCACCCCGGGCGCCGGTGAGCGTATACCACCCGCGGTCCCTCCGTTCACTCGCCGGGCCCCCGAGGAGCTTTCCTTTTAACGGGCCTTAACAACTTGTAACCGATACCTGTGGCCCCCCTGCCATCCGTCTCCCTCGCCGTTTTTCTCCGTCTCCCCCTCGCCCCTTTCTTCTCGGCGCTCCGTGGTGAATGGCTCGAATGAAAGGAAGCAAATCGTCGCGCGAATATTGTGCGCGAACGGTGACGACGGGCCCGGGCCCTTCGCTCGGGCGTTCCGCCAGGCACCTTCCACGCCACAATGGGCCAGGCGGCCGGAGGGGGTTGGGACCCAAGCGGTCGTCCCTCCTCGGCTAGTTTTCGGGCATAAATCAGATATACGACGGCGGTAGTACTACGCGCGGTGGCAGGTAGAAAGGGCGGGGACATCATCCGGCTGACAATTGTCCGCGTCCAGTCCTTTTACCATTGTCGCCCCATCCCCCGTGTATCTCGGGCTTGTCAAACACCTGCTCCTTCGGCTGATATCGCGCAGCGTGCCTTCACGGCGATTGTCTCTACCCCCACCCCCCTTTCTTTCTATCTCTCTATTACCCATCGGGCTAGAGATACGCGAGATAATGCCCCCTCTCCCTCGTTCTTTCCCGTTTCCGTAGTTTTCTTTTCTTTTTTTAAAAGGTCGCCGCGGTGACCTTGAGCACGGCGATAAAGACACGATCCGTGACGCGCAACCAACGAGTCAATGAGATGTTAACAATAGGCGTCTCGAATGGTGCACACGCGCGGTGTTTATTTGGAACCGAAGCGGGAATAGACCATATCGCCTGGCTTTATTGAAACAATCTGCGAAACGGTTTCTTGAATTTCTGCGCGATAAAGGGGAGGGCTGCGGTGAATGTAAAGGAAGCAGACTGGGTTCACAGGCAACGGTCGAATATTTTTGTGAAAAGCGGCGCTGGCATTTGTGGAGATTTTTGGTTATCGGAGAGACAAGATTTAAATTACGGAGTAACTCATTTTTTTAACTTTTTTATGCTCTTCGAGCCTCGTGCTTGCTTCGTAGTTCACCCTCTAATTTTAATTTAGTTTAATTTAGGAGATGGGATAACAGTATTGTTACATCGAATATGGTGCTGCCGTAAGAAGTTTATTTAGAAGTGTGCCCGTAAAGGTAACCCAGTCATTAATTGGAATCAATATCGTAGTTCGTAGAATGTATCACACGAGTGATTCCAATTAATAAGTGTAATTCCTTATTAAAAAGCTGACGTAACAATTCAGACGGAAAAAATCTCAGGAGACCTTGATCGCTTGTGACACAAAAGCACACTATTTACGATCGGTGATTCGTCATATGATTACAATGTAAACCGACAGTCATAATCCGATGTGCATCGATCATCTGAATGTCTTATAAGCGGAGAAGTACCTAAAACGATAGTAAGTGATCAATTGCAACATAGTATTTTCATTATTTCTATGCTGAACGTCATGATTTTTTTTTAAGAAGATTTTTCGAATGGTAGGTAATTGTTAATTGCCACGATAAAAGTATTTTTTTTAATTAAACACCGCTTCAACAAAGCTTTCGAGATACAAATAATTATGGAATCCAGAAATGAAATTGATATTGTACCTTGTTCATGTACCTAATGTTAGTGGAATTAAAAGAAACGTACGCAACTCGATGCAATTCTAATTAAAAATTAAGACATGTAATTAGACTGATAAGCTGTAGATCTGTTAATGCACGTATAGTGATACAATAAGAATTTGAAATACAAAATAAACATAATATTTTAAATAATTAACAGTTTAGAGCAGTCTGTGAAATTCGTTATAGTAATTTCGGAAATTTATTGCATACGAAAATTAAGGTTTGTCGGTTTTCAAAAGCTGGTTTTAGATACTTTTAGAATTATTATGCGAAGATTAATTAATTAATTAATTAATTAAACATGTTAACACTTTGTCTTGAAATCTTGACAACTCGAAACATTGACATACCTGGGTGGCCCAAACCCAGAGCAATTTTTGAACGACTGCCATTCTCATCTAAAGAATCGCAATCATTATGAAAAAAATCATGGGTGAATTTCAAGGTCTCTAGAATGTATTCCAATAGTTTTTTGATTGACATTTTATCACAGTTTTTGCAAAAAAAAAATCGAAATTACCATATATGAAGAAAACACGAAAAAATCTTTAAAAAATTGTATCACTCGCAAATTTCAATATTAGAAGCTAAAAATCTACAGAATTGTTGTTCGGATATAATATTTTGAGAAAAAAAAATAGTTTGTAAGTCGGCTTTAGAAAAAAGATATTTATTTTGCATATAGAAGGTACCTACAGAGCGTCAAAATCACCTTGTGGGTGACTCACACCCAGAGTGTCAATGAAGGGTTAACTAAACCACTATACAGTGTTGCCTTTAGATGCTTCACTTCTATTATTTCACATTTTAGAGTTTAATAACGTGTACCCCCAAATATATCCCTATTTCTCGCTAATTTCCTGATCGTAATCATGCATTGTAACAAACCAACGAGATATTGTTCGCGAAATCATTTCAAAGCGGGCTCCCTCCCTTGCAAACCAAGTCATAAATACCATTCAAGCGAGACTCATGTAGAAAATACATGAAAGAAAACATTACTCGTCCGTGCTGCATAATCCGACGCATAAATATCTGAAGATACCGTTCGATGGAATAAGGTGATCTATTATTCCAAACGATCATCATTAAAATATGTTATTCCACGGTACCGTCGGTTCACAGTTGAAGGCCGTGGCGAAACGAAAAACGAAGCTCGACGCCGGTCGGCGAACAATACGGTGGCAACCCGTATCTTTATTATTGTTTGCAAAATTAAGATTCAACGGGAAGCGATCCATTGGAATCACGCCGTTTCCTGCGCTCCACACGCGAGCATAGGCGATGGTGGACGACGGCATGGTGACTTACGAGCAACGAGAAACTATTCTTTCGCCCCCTACCCCCTGGCCCCGGACAAAGACGCGAGGCCATTTTTTTTTTTTCGGCGAAGAAAAATGCAACGATCTCGTGACGTCGGGAGTAGCCGTGCCCGTTGCGCGGCCGACCGTGGCGATAAATCAGATCGAAATCGTTAATCGCGTTACGTAAACGGCTAAAGCTCGATCCTCGGGCTAATTGCCTCTTCCCTGCCTTCTCACCGAGTGTAATGCACACGCCGCGCGAGTATCGATCGCGTACCGATGGTGAATTTAGTACGGAGCGAGTAGCCGCGCATTTCGATAGAGCAGGGTGCCCGGCCGCGAGCGTACACTCGCGGAGCAACTTGTGCCTACGCGAGTATGCCGCGACTTCCGGCGTGCTCCGAAGATAATGGTATCGCTGGAATGCACCGGCCGCTTTGAAAAATCCACTCTCCGTTCCCGCGGCCGAGATGAACGTGCTAGGTTCCCCCGCGAGACTCTGCCACTCCGAGAGACTTTTCGAGCCAGCGTAACGCGCCTTTATTGGGAAATATCCGTTTCGCGTGGGCTCGCGGTCTAACGCCTCGCCCTCTCTGTGGAACGATGCTGATCGCGGTGGAACTCTTCATCGAATGACTTTTGAAGGTACCTACTTAGTCTGTTAGGAGAGAAGTTCGAATATTAATTTAAAGAAGTGTCCGGGCTTGGATCCTGTAAATTCGAGGGAAGTGTATTGTGCAGTTCCTTTGTGGAGAATATAAGAAATATTTGTCACAAACCCGTAAAAAAAGACACTGAAAAATTAACTGTAGTTTCGTCTGTTATTATTAACACGTTCGCGGACGTGAATGCTATAGCATTCATTTTCATGATGATATAGAATGACATGAATGCTATAGCATTCAAATGTTAAAGTCAATTATTTTGAATTTAATTGTATATAACCAGTTGAAAAATCTGTCGTGGATGCTATAGCATTCATTGTATATAACGATTAAAATATGATAATCTGACTACCCTTATAAAATGTGTTTAATCAAAGTTCGGATATCACAACCAATTTCAAAATACAATGACTGTCAATTTTTGCACCTCGCTGAAACTTTTACTGTCCGCGAACGTGTTAATATTCTGCAGTTACTATTTCATTTAACAACCAGGCACCCAATTCACATAGGTGCGTCCAAAATATAAACTGTTATATCTTCAGTTTTAACGCAGATATAGCTTTCTTAATACACATAATAGATCAACTATTTTTGTGCTACCTGGAAGCAATACCTCAATTTAAACGAAAATTGCGGATACCCCCTTTTTTTTAATTAACACAGCAGTATTATAAGTACTCTATTTTGATATTGTAATGGTGAATTCTATTTATTTTTAAATCACCCATTTTTCCCTCGCAAGGGTTCCACCGATTTCAACTCGACGTCCAGTCTAAAAATGTCACCGCGGAAAAAAGAGGAAAACAATGTATAGCACGCGTTAAATGACGTTTATAACCTTTTTCCACGAGGTATAAATAAATTTCCGAACTCATAGCAGCGAGATGTTACCCTTCAATGTTTCATCGATACATACGTGACTACTTTGAAACAGATGTATGGATCCAGCCCACGCGTGCACATGTATACCTACAATAGGTGTTAGGTGTGCCAAGCAATAGTGAAGTCTGCAGCAGTTCGTAAATCATATTCATGAATTTTCTTTTTAAAAAAACTATTGTTAATGTTGGGTCAAACTCTTTTGGGATATAAGTAGGCACCTTCAAACTTGCAGAAAATATTGCACCTAAATTTTAGGAAAAGAATGAAAAATTGATAGTGTTTGAAAGAAAAAGTAACTTTTTCTCCTTAGATAAATTTACTTTATATCGATGAAAAACGTATTATAAATAAAAGCTAAAATCAAAATGTTAAGTTTCAGTCCCAGCGTAAACTATCTAACTCTAAGAAATTTTTCTTGTTTTCCAATCAGATGATAAGATAAGATTCCAAAATAATTATCCAAAAATAAGATGGATCGACAGAAAAAAAATTTACAGCAAGGTTAAAGGTGACTCCTTATAACCCAAACGAGTTTAATTCAATATTAACAATAGTTTTTTTAAAAAAAATTCTTGCATCTAATCACCATCCCCATAGTATTGACGGCTTGGCTCTCTTTTGTTTGCACATGCGCATTTGGTGGTTTCAAAATTGCTCGGTACACTTACGAACCGTTTCACGCCATTAGTATGTATACAGATTCTAAGCAGTCAAGTAAACATCATGCTTTCATTTAGATGCAATGAATTTCAACGTCACTGGATAATGTAACACTGAACGATATACATAACATTCGTACATTATGCACAAACGCGGTCAGAATCAATAATCAGCTTTGTAAGTCAATTAGGATATACAGGGTGTCTTCTGATTCGAGGCTCAATTGAAACGAAGGCCGTTTTGCATTGGAGAATAAATTTAAAGCAGCAAAATACAATGCTCGTATCTAGGACTTCGTTTTCGGAAATATCAGGCTTCGGGATCATTGCTTGAATTTTGTCCAAAGTATAAGAGTTGAGAACCCGTCGAGCGAGGAATGGCATTGAATTGGAAATGAAAAATTTTCAATGAAAATAAAAAAGCAACGAGAAATTATCGAAGGTGCTATTGGCCGGGGATTAATAATTCAAAAATAGAATCCATGTTGTCACTTGGCTCTGAAACCACGCGAAAAGTTCCCTCTTCGACTTCGACAGCAGTTGTGTGTTCGAAGGAATAAGATTTTGGATCAGAAAGCACGATCACCAGTTGTCCTCGTGAAGTTTCGATTAAACGATTTTTGCTCGTTCTGCATTTATGAGCATGAGTAAGGTCATAGAATACAAGCCTCTCATAATACATTTATTTAAAATACTCCACATTTACATGCATTAATTCAACAACTGCTGAAAATGCCCTCCCCGTTGCAACATGCAAAATTTTGCTCGACTGATCAGAGATATTCGATTAGACACGTGCTCCGATTCCTTTCTTTTCAATTCATTCGAAGGCTTGTACACGATCTGGTCCTTTTTTTTGTTAACATGACCCAGCCAGGAATGAAAGCCGAAGTTTTGTACCGAGATTCGTTTAACCAAAACTCAGGCCAATACTGAAGAGCTTCTAAGATTCGAATAAATTTCTACTCGATATTCGAGAATAAAATCAATCTTCTTCTAAACACAAGGTGCTCGCATTCAAATGAATCACCGACTGTTCGTTCTAATAATGAGTCACTCGATAAATGGGCAACTCTTGAATTTTAACAAACAATTTCCCTTAAAAAATATAACCCCACACGAAAGAAAACCATTCGACATTTTTAAATCGCAAGAGACATCGCCCAACAGTTACACACCGATTTTGATGAGACTTACGTAAATTGTACCTAGTTATCGAAAAAATATTTGACACGTATTTTATTATCGGCAAATGTCCATTTTTGAGGGCGAAATCATCCCTCAAAGTTGGGGGTAGAAACTATGCAGTATAGGGAAAATCTTTTAGACGAAAATGATGAATTTTTTGTATCAAATTAAGCCACGTAATCAGATTCAGTAAAAAAATATTACGTTTTAGTATGTTATTTAAACAAATTGCCGTATTACGAATCTGATTGCGTGGCTGAATTTGTTATAAAAAATATACATCATTTTCGTCTGAAAAATTTTTCTCTATAGTGCACAGTTTCCGAGATATTGGGGCAAACGTGCTTTCCCAACTTCAACTTTGAGGGCTGATTTCACCCCTTCAATGTCGACGTCTGCCAATAAATAAATACGTGTCAAATATTTTTCTGAGAACTATATAATTTGGTGAGTAACAGTTGGGTAATGTCCCCTGTCAGTTTTAAATAAGCAATCTCCCCCTTTTCAATTGTACAGTGTGTATAAAAATTGGTGGACGCCGCTTTCAAGGGTGAATCTACACTAGAGATGGGCAAACTTTTTATTTAAATAAAATTTGGAATAACCAATAAAAGTTAAAAAGATTATTCGTCATTCGTTTGTTCACCCGAGTTAGCTTTATTCGACACATGGCGAGTAATTAAATTACTGACCTACACCTGTGGATCGCTGGACATTTGTAAAAAAAAACTTGCCGCATATTTATTTACAATATTGAAAATTAATATTAAAGTTTTTTTACACCACCGTGGTCTGCTCAATGAGAAGACAAAAAGTCCAAAAGGAACGATATGCCTCAAACTCAAAAATTGTTATTTTTAAACCATCCATTTTTCCCTCGCAAGGGTTCCACCGATTTCAACTCGACGTCCCGTCCAAAAATATCCCCGCGAGAAAAAGGAGAAAACAATGTATAGCACACGTTTAATTTTCAATATTATAAACAATTTGGCGGTAAGATTTTTTTTACAAATGTCCACCGATCCAGAAGTGTCATACATTCACCTCTGAAATCGGTGTCCATCAATTTTTATACACCCTTGTACAATGACTAAAAGTGTCAACGACGTGCGTAAGTATAAATCTATTAATCAGGTTTTGATATTAGGTCGAGTTCAGTGGCCCGTTTAAAAAATTCAAAACTATCCCCTGCTTAAATACAGATCAATATCCAGCTCGCCCGAGTAAAAATACATCGGGACCGTATAACGATTATTTCACGTTCCCCGGCGTTTATTCGCCAGCAGTAATCTAATTACGACTGTCCAGCTATTCGTGCATCTCAATATAACGCGGGCCTATTTACGATTCAGCTGTCGTATCATCCATCACGCGAAGAATGAATTTCGGTGTCATATCGGCGTTTCCATTCGTAATCGGGCTGTACCATCATCGCCGGGCCGGCGAACGGGATCGATTAAAATTTCGCCGGCCAACAAACGCCGGGGTTCATCGATCGATCGATTCTAGCTGACACGGGATGTATGTGCATGCTGCCCGAAATTATTCACACCAGCACTGAATGTCTGAGACGCTGTTCCATTCCACTGAATGCCTAGCAGCAGTGACAAGTAACAACTATCGGGGTTCAATGACTAGGCCACGAACAAGTTAAGGGGTCGTGCCAGGTTTGGCAGGCGAAAAAGAACGTGATTTCCAGGAATTTTTTGTGCAAAATCTAATGTATATTTTTTACAAATTCATTTTTTAATAATCTTCTATAACAAAATTACCGAGAGTTGCTGAATACATGTACTTTTAAAATAAGCAAATAGTTGTAAAAAATATACATTAGATTTTCGCCTGCCAACTGACTCCTTAAGGGGTCAGTCCACTGTGAAGTCGTGAAAAATTGCCAATATTGAGGATTTATTTTGTAGTAAACGGGATGTCCAACGTAAATAATGTTTTGTCTACTTATTAATACACATATTGACAGCATGAAAAACTATTTTAAATTTTTAACAGTTTTTTTTTTAAATATATATCGCACTGATGTCAGCGCCTTGAGAATGCGATGTAATGCTGGTGCAGGTGATTCCGGGAGAACGATGCATTTCAAACAAAAAATTCAAAGTGTGTTGTATTTATTATGAGTATGGTTATCGCCGGAACTAGGATTATTTTTACTGATAAAAAATTAACAAAATTACGGAGGTTTGAAGTTTAAGTGTCGAAATACGGCGATTTTTTCAATCATTTTGCCTTGTAAAAAGTATGAAATGGTTAATCGAAAAAGATTTTCATAGTCCCGGCCATAGCCACTGATGTACCGAATAAAGTGTAAACATTTCATACTGATTGGTCCAATAGTTTTTTTTCAATCACCTGTACTAGTTGAAAAAATGTTGCTTTGAGATAATCGCGTTTAAAGTTTTAAAACAAATTAAAAAGATTCTTGTAAATTTTTTGTGTATAATATAAGTGTCGCTTAATAAATACCAAAAAGATTTATTGCATCATATGTTGTATGTACGAAGAAAAACACTTTAAAAATTACTTCATTTCTCAAACCGTCACAGTGGACTGACCCCTTAAGGGATTTCATATATCTGGACAATTTCTACGACATAGGTACTACTACAAATTACATTAATAGTATATACGTTGCAGAATCATCTGGTGTATACTTCTGACTCATCAGCGTGAAGTGCTGATAGCTGTCTGGCGTTAGCTACCATTGCTCAGGAACGCAAAGGTGACTCCCCTTGTTTTGCATGTACATACATACATAAAGGAGTAGCTAGCACCCAAGCGATATCACGTGTCCCCAAAAAAATGATTCTTATCATTAATCGTCTACCTCGATTTCAATGCCGTTTATTTGACTAACTCGAATATTTCGCTTCTAACTCAATCGTGGCTCGAGTTAATCCCTCCCCTCTCCTTGAATTTCAAGGCACTCGGGCATTTCGAGTACTCGGGTAATTCTCCAGGAAATGATCACTTGAATTATGAATATGCCGAGCGCGAATTCAGTCAATGTCAGCCCGTCGGGATCCGATTTCGCAGGGCAACGTTGCAAACGAAGGAGGTGTTTTTGGACACGGCCGAGCGTGCTCCCCAGTCGCCAGGGTGGACCCGGCTTTACACGCGAGGAACTCTTTCGTGAACAGGTTGACTGACACTGCAAACCCGCGCAAACTAGAGCTCTTACTTTTTGACCCGTCCAGTACCCGAGTACCCGGAAATTACCCGGGATAACTTCAAGCAATTGAATGTAGTATTGTCTGTGATTGTCTATGGTATAGTCTGATGTTAGCCAAATCTGATCGAACAATACCACATTCAACGGCTCGAAGTTGTTTCGGGTAGACGGGTACCCGACGGGTCAAAAGGCAAGAGCTCTAGTTTCACGTGCAGTGCAAACCCATCGCGACGTGACGTCACATTCTCCGGCGGCCGCGCACGTGAAACGCCGCGCGCAGAGACGATCGAGCTGCATCGCGTGTGCGGCGCGCCGGGAGCGCGCGCTTTCTACCGGGTGTGAAAAAAATAACGCTGACGGTACCTGGAACGGAACCTACGCACAATTAAAGGCATATCTGCCATGAAATTATTTCCAACCCTGAGTCTCGTTGCGATAGCATGCTGGGCAAAGACAAGTGACCGATCACCCCTCGTTTTAACACGTAAAATCGAAACTGAATACTTCTAAGAGGGCAAAAACCTTAAGGGGAACTTCGTATAGATGACTAAAATAAAACCTGATGTTGGAAATTTTTGCAAACAACTTATTTATTCAGAATGATTTCGTACATATTTAAAAAAGTAACAAACAAATTCTATTATCGCTATCATTCCAGTATAACTAAAACAATATTTGACTAAAAGCCTACAAAGCAGAATTCAATGAATTCTATAAACGTTTAAAAGAATTTTAAAAAATTAAAAAGTAAGTAAAAAACATTACGTAAGAAAGGAGGATGGATGGAATATAACATCTTTCGAATTCTTATACTGCCGAAGGGAGGGGGTGAGAAATCGCCAAAATTACTCTTATGTATTTTAAGAACGACCCCTTATTCTACGAGCATTCTCGCTAATGCGCGGCTCGCGGTACGTGCTCCAACAAAGGTGCACGCGAGTGTGTACCTACACGTGAACCTATGTGCGACCGTTGGAGCGTAGGGCTGACTATGCAGCAGGAGTTCCATATTTATTGCATCGCCAGAGGTGGACAAGTGAAAGCACAGAAGGTGACCGAGCCAGCATCGAGCTGGGTGGAGGAGGAACGACGGGAGGCCTGATAAAAGGAATGCGATGTGAGTCGGGGGTTGCTTATCGATATTGCTTGGAAATATGCAACGACGCTCTGCCAGACGAAAAGTCGTTAACACGACGGTCCGGCGAGGAACGAATGCGACGATAACGTATCGCGAGGTTTCAACGGCAGCACCCGCGTGAAAAAGGGATCCGAATAGCGAGCACTGCGTCGAATTAACCGTCGGGAGAGGGAGCCGAGTCATTCCCGACCCATGACAGAATCTCGAATAAACATACTTCGGGATCAGTTTTGAATTCTAATCATCTTATTCTCTGACAGCTTATAATATAAAACTGTTACGAGTACTTATCACTTTACGGAAAGCTTTAGCCCGCGTTTGAACCTAGGCTTAAGGTCTGGGTCTTGGGTGACCCACGTGCGTCATCCAGCGGTTAGGGCGCGAACAACCTACGGCACCGAATAATAGCGCGCGCAACGAGGTTGACTTCAGATGCCTGTGCGCGGCACGCGATGCAACGATATTAATGCGATATGTTAAACAGCTCCTTGTGTCATTAGATTCGTTGCTGGTGTTCCTGGTGGTTACGTACCACTGATTGCGAAATGTGTTAATGTGTTGGTGGGCTTCTTAAGGAATACATTTATGCGAGGAAAAGGGCGGGGCGTAGTTTCTCTAATTTGGAGGTAATTAGTCAGGTGGAAAGAAATGTAGCGTTATAATATGCAATAATATTCCCACTAAATGGAATCGTTGGAGGATTCTAAGCTCCTTAAGGGGGAATCCTATTGTATGAGCTAAAAACAGCAAAAATTAGGATTTTTTTCTTAAGAAACTAGCAAGTCGATTCATTTGGTATTTGGACCATGTTTTTGTGCATCCTTGAAGAAGTTGCAGTTTTTTTATTAATTTTTAATAATAAATATAGGAGTGAATCACGCCGCGCTAAACTCGTGGTCCGCTGATGTGCATATTTACCATTCAGGTAATCTTGCATTTTGTTCCAGTGCAGAGTGAACATTTCCTGTTTTTAACTAGTATGTTTTTAACTTTGTAACCCCTTGTGATTCGATAGTTCTATAGTTCCAGTTGCAACTAACAAAATGTGCTATAAATCGCAAAATCACGAGAAATGGAGATTCTCTATTTTCCCCCTTACCCTTCATATCAAAGGTCCTATTAAAGGGATCGGTAAAATCGAATCAGATTTAATGAAATAAAAAATGCAAAGAAACATCCTCCAAATTTCTCGATTTCGCGATTAATCCCGCAAAGATCGAGCACGCTCGAATTCAAATTCCTATTCGAAGGACCGCAGACGAACGTGCGCTGGGCAAATACTAGTTGCAGCATGATCTTTGACCTTATTAATTATTAATCTCGCCCGTTACGTAAGCAGCACGATAATTATTCCGACTAATTGAATAATTGATTACGGATATTCAGGATTTACTGGCCGGAAGGAATAATATGTATTTCGTGCATCTACCAGCAGCCGCTGATAAAGTTAAGCTGATAAGGATTCTCTCGTGTACCGTGAACCTTCGTGAACCCGCAGTCCGCTCCCTCGGGACGATATCGATTGGAAAAAAATCCCAGAATTCTACAGCAGTTGCACGAGCGTGCCGGTATAAACAATATGTGAAAGGAATGGTGGGAAAGCAGATGCGTGAGATGCATACGGGACAGTGGGCAACGATAACGCCGACAATAAAAGAAATGCATCGCGGTCGACTGGAAAAATCATTAAGCAGCCTTATCGCGACCCGTGCAACGAGGAAACAGATTTCTTCCTCGCGTTATCAGCGCGCATCGAGACGCTGGTCTTCTTTAACTCATTTCTAACGCGAACGACACGATGACCGTTGCTTTATACGCCGTTCGAACGAGGGATCCTTGGCGGGGCAACGTCGAGAAACTTTGAAGGGAAAAACTGATTGTCCCTTTTCATTTGTTTCAATGGATATCAAAGCAATTTGATATTATTGCCTTTGAATTCAAATTCATCGTGCGATCAAGTTTTACGAATGACTCAGATCTGTACAGGTCGTTCTGATTTTATCGGGAATTTCTTCTTGGTTTAAAAATTAAGGTGTTACATTTGGTAAAGATGAAACTGAGAAGAAAATGAATTTATACAAACAAGCGGAGGCTTATTAAATTTCTTCTATGAAATAGTTTATATCTAGCAAACAAATATAGTTATTCATCGTGCAACTACCTTTACTTTAATTCTCCATGTTTTAGATGAAAGCAGAACTGCAGAATTTTTAATCGAACGTTTTGTTTCTTGCTTTAAAACTGAATTGCCGCGGGCTCTCCTCTTGTTTATATTTTATCCTGCGGTAACATCACGTTGCCATGCTAAAAACCGGCGGCAGAATGCCACTAACCATAGCTGTTAACCGCGATTAGAGGATATATGTGTTTAAAAGTCACGTTCTGGGTAAATGAATTTGCCTCGTGCGGCCACAATGCTCGTAAATATGTTGCATGGAAAAATTCCAATTCCAATGAAATATGAAACCTCAGCGAAAAAACTTAGATTGTACTATAATAAGAAAGTGATTAACACGGCGCAATATGGAACATTTTTAAATATTCTTTCTTATTAACTAATTTGTCTATGCTTATAAGAATATCTACTACTGCTTTGACTAGAAATTCAAGCTGTTCCTTTTCTTTGTTTTCTCTTAATTGCTTTTGTTGTCTACCATAATTTATTTTTCTAATGTACCTATACTCGTAAATCATTTTTTACCGTTTTTGCGTTAAATAAATAAATGAATGAATAAAAAGTCAACCACCTTGGTTGCAAACTAGAGCTGTAAATATTCGAATATTATTGATAAATTTGGAACTTTATTAATCTTTGGTATTTTTAGCTTCCTACAGAAATGTCCGCTTATAATAATGTTTCAAACTTCTTGTTGAAAATTATATCACGTAGATCTACTGCGAAACAGAATTGGGCATTATTCTAATAGTTTCAAGTAAATGTATATGTATGTTTTTTAATTATCTTAATAGATTCTTTTTAGTACAATATTTTATTTAAATAATAAATATTTATTCTTTGGTAACAAATTACTCATTTTTAATCTTCGAATAATTCATCATTATTTATTTGAATAATTTGCTCGAATAACGATTGTAATATAATTAGAATAATAATACTAATAACGAATGGTTGTTTTCGTTCCAAAATTTATAAATTTTCCGAAGATTAATAAAGTTCCAAATATATCGTTTGAAAAACAAATAATTGTAAAAGCCAATATGAAAAGAATTTTACAATAGAGTGTGAAACAATATTTCATGTTCGAACACTCCTAATTATTCGCATAATGTTCTCGAGTAACGAATTCTCCGGTATTCGAATATTCGAATCTCAAATTCGAATTCTCCGGTATTCGAATACTTGAATCTCAAAATCGAATTCTCCAGTATTCGAATACTTGAATCTCAAATTCGTTTTCTCCGGTATTCAAATACTTGAATCTCAAATTCGAATTCTCCGGTATTCGAATATTTAAATGCCCGAATCTCAAATTCGAATTCTCTGGTATTCGAATAATCAAATACTTAGATTATTCAAATATTTGCTACAACACTATTGTAAACACTTACTCATTTCTCCGTTTCCAATTTCTCATCATTCGCTCAAGCAAGTAACCTATTATTAAATATTTAAACAATGCACACGGTTGATAATAACTGTCAACTGGTTATCCGAGTTTGAAGTTTGAAGTTAATTTAAGTACGCCGTGCTAACGTAGTCGTTTGTTAAATTTCAACTCGTCCGTAAATATGTACGTTCCTATACAATCTTCGTTTTTTATTATGTCGCACTCCGTGAAACCGTTAAATATATTTACTCTTCAATTTCATTGAAAAATATGCAGCACGCGTATTGGTGGTGTAATTGAAATTTTTCGCAATTATCGCGTTCGAATGCGTAATAAATACTTTTTGTGATGTATACTTTATGATCTGCGTAAAAAATATATAAACTAAAACGAGCAAAATTTAATTTGAATCCTTCTAAATTACTGTATTCGAGCGAACGATAAATTGTATAGGTACATATTTAGTAATTTGAAGAGATTCAAATGAAATTGTACCATATTTATACACTTCCTTTGCAAACCATAACATATGCTTCGCACAAAGTATTTATTAAACACATCTATCTGTAACTGATTTGTAACTGATAAATATATAACTTATCACATTCATTCCAATGCAATAATTGAAGAGATTCAAATTAAATTGTTTTCGACTTCCGTTGCGCATATGTATTTACTCTGCAAACCATAAAATATACCCCATAAAAAGTATTCATCATATTTGTAGCTACACTTATATAAATGTACATGTACATATAAACATCGTAACGTGCGTAAAGCAGAGCACCGACGTTGTATCGAAATTCGATTGCAGGCGTGGTGAGTCAATCGACTCATAAAAATGATGCAACACGATTACGGGGGCGTGCTATCACGAAGCCTCCAAAGATAACATTTATTTTGCCGCGCGAAACTTCGCGAAATAATGAATGCATACACAGGAGCGGTAGGGCGACGACTCGTTTATTGAAATATCGACGGGGAGGGGTAATAAATGAAAGGCCGACGTGTAATTATCGCGGCTACAGAATTTCGAGGTGTATCAACGGGGCCCAGTTAATGAATATTCCACGATCGCCTTCGATTACTAACAAATGTTACGCAAAGAACGCAGCCGATGCACGTGTGCATCGTTGGTAATCTTATCGAGCGATTGTCCGAATCAACTTTGAACTTTCATTCGCTTTTAGAACTTATAATTACACATGGAGTGAATCATGACTACTTAGTTATTGGCGTAGAGACGTTTAGGGTTGTACCATTCATTTCGTTTCCCCCATTTTTACGTAATCGCAACTCCAAGAGTTAAATTTAGCAGTTAAATAGTAGCTAGTAGTTTAATAGTAGTAGTTTTATTTTTAAATAAAATCTGGTTGATTTCTGTACTTCGTTGAAACTAGTTAAATTACTGATTAGTGATGCCAGTTACTAGTGATACTACGAGTACTTCAAAGAGCACTCTTTATACAGTTGCAGTAGAAATTATTACAAAAAGAATGTTCAAGCATTTTAGATAGCAAACTACAGGTATATAATCTTTTAATTCAAAGTTCTTTATCAAGTTTCGGCCTGTGCAAGTAATCACTATCGTTATGTTGATAGGGTGCATAAAAATCTGACTTGCAACACTTGCAGTAGTAATTGAAAACTTAAACGGAGATGCAGAGAGTCCAAACTTCAAAGTCCACGTATTATGGAGTGGGAAAGTTCAAGTTGGAAACTGGCAAGTTCAAAGAGTGGAAGCCCTTAGCTCGAAAGTTCAACTGTTTCTGATGGGCGAAGGGAAAGTTCGACTGACACTGTGGAAAGTGTGAGAGTTAGAATGATTTTGGACACCACCAACTACCCTGGCGAAAACATAAGTTCGCTTCTAATACCGTTAAGGAACTAGTTCTTGATCAGGCACTAATTTTTTATCAGTTCATGAAATAAATCGTTCTTTTAAGTTTATGTCAATAAATAATTGTTTGAAATAATTACTAACATAAAAATTGATAATTTGAAAATATATGTGTTGTCTGTAAAAGTAGTTAGTATTGTTAGTTTTCGTGAAAATAAATGTGTAAGATAGCCCACTTGAAGAAAGCGCCACTTGAACGCTATCTCTTACTGTGCGAAGTAAGACATAACCATCGACGTCACAGTCGATTTCTTTGCTGGTAATGCAGCATTAAAGGTTATTTTCGTACATTTTACTTACAATAGTTTACTTTACAAAGTAGCGCAAGAATTTTAGTATTACATATATGTATTATTTTGCTTTAAAAGTCAGTGATCATTATTTAGTTCCAATTTTTTCTTGTGGAACTAATTTTTGATCACCTGAATAAAAAATAGGTTAGGACATTATAAAATTATAAAAAACTGAAGTTTAGATGGTATAATACTAAAAATAAGTTTATTTGATACTTTCTTTTTAATTAGTATCCGATTATTTTGTTTAGACAAGTGTTGGATAACCATAAAAGTCTTCTAGAAAAGTTAAAATAAATAACGTTTGACAAAAAATATATTTCATGATTATACATTGACTATTTATACAAAAAAATGTGTGATCAAATATTAGTTCCTTACCTAATAAGAAATTAGTTCCCATGCATTTTAGACGATCAAAAACTAGTTCCTCACCTGATCAAAAAATTAGTTCCCATCTATTTTAGATGATCAAAAACTAGTTTCTAACCTGATCAAAAATTAGTTTCCATGTATTTTAAATGATCAAAAACTAGTTCCTAGTCACCTTATTATTCCGTACCTTATAAATAATTAAATTATACTTATGTCCAACTTTTTAAAATTTTTCCTTAAAGTTTAAACATTAATTCATCTTTTAGTATAAAAAAAGTTTGTGGTTTAAAGTTTTATTAGGTTAAAAATAAATATTAAAGCGGGAAGGCTTCTAAACTGATCAGAAACTACCCTAGTAGCACAAAATATTGAATGCACATACATCCAATATTAAAAAGAGGTTCAATATCTTGTTGATATTTAAAGATACATACAATATTTATTCTAGATTAAGAAGCCAATATATTTTCCAAATATGCTGGAAATATTCATTTTATATTATGAAAAAAATATTCTTTTTTCAAATATAAAGTAAATATTTATTTACTGTTTGAAACGAAACATTTTGTCCGAATGTTCGGGAAATATTCATTTTATATCATGAAAAAACATTATTTTTCAAATATAAAGTAAATATTTTTTGAATGGTAGAAAGAAAACATTTTTTTCCGAATATGTTATTTTCTAAACCTTTATTTCATATTTTCAGTATGTGTATATAATATTTGGAATCAGCATTTTTTTCATATTAAAAAGTGTGGCTAAAAAAATATTTTTTTAATATTTGGAAAAAATATTTAACCAATATTTTGTGCTACTAGGGTAGTTCCTTAACTGCTACTAATAGAGGTAGAGGCGTCAGATTTACAATCAATAAATTGATGATATTAGTATACACGTGTGCACCGATTTTGGTATTTCCATGATTTTATACCGCGTTAATCACTGAGAACCAGAAGGAAATCCTACAATTACTAATAAAAAGTGACAAATCTACGGTGTAACATTTAAACTAAAGTTGATGTCACAGAAATACTTGGATACAAGCTCAGAAATACCAAAAAATTTCCTGTCCATAACGTAACCCACTGTCCTCGTTACTATCTTTAACTGAAAATCCTAAATCGTAGCACTATAGTATATATACAGATTATTCTAGTCAGCATAAGGGTATTCAAAGGAGTAGCAAAGAGAAATTGAAAATATGGAACATTGATAATGAAATAAAAAAATGAAAAATTCCCAAAAAACTCGTTTTTGAACGAAGAACTTATTCCTCGTTATATAGAGGTGTTACGATTGTTAAGACATCCTGTGTGTAGTTCCGAAAGGCAACGCGGCAAACCGGCTGAGATCATCGGTGTTGCGAATTAAAACTTAAAATACGCGCGCATCGCATCGCTGATATAATGTATGCAGTAACCATGCAGATATCGAGACGCGATCGTAGTAAGCGCGTCTAGTATCGCGAACGATCCTCCGAATGCCCGCGATACTCGAGGAGCAGCCAATTAACCACTAATTCCTACAACTCCGTCCGAGATATAAATGCATAACCGGAATGTGAAATTCCAGCTAACAAGTGACTCGACAGAATTTCGTTTAGTTTATATCGTTAACGAACAATTAATGCGTCGGCGGGAGAAAAAGGAAATAGAAAGCCTTCTGGATTCGTTATCCCCCGTCCGGAAATAGTGAAACATTTCAAACGTTATCTACCTTAATATATTATTACCGGATTATGATTACCCACGTTTTCTTATTTAATAATTATCTACGAGTCGAAGAAGACAATTTATTTACTTCCTATCGTAATTTCGTAATGCGCTAATAATAATAATATAATTACGCACCGCGGAGAAAAGATTTCAATGGCAGGGAATATAAATTTTAAAGAAAATGTTATTTCACGGATCATTCAGGATGCAAAGATGTTCGATTTGGACGAGAAATCCTGACTCTAGAATTTAATTTTCTTTTACGCAATTAAATAATTATGGAGGTTTACGGGGGCCCATTTCTTTGAATGGAATTGCATATTCTTATGGTACTAGTCATCGTATAAATGTGGGAAATCATCTTTTGAAGATTTCCAGTGATCTATCAGGGCTAATTCTCAGGAAAAAATAAACGCCACATAATATCCTCTATGAAAAAATTTTAAAAGTGAAAATTATATAGCTTGGTGGAGTGAAAAGTGTAGTGGAAAAAATATAACCGACTTGACTAAACTTTATTTAGCCTGAATCCGCAATGACAAGTCAACGGCATCTACAAATCAAATTTTATAATACCACCTTATCTTGTTTAGTTTTGTCGTTAACTATTTCAAACTATTTCGTCCTGAAACGGATACTTTCTAAGTTAGTCATGTGTAATTGTTTGTAAAATTACGTAATGTGTTATAAGAGAATTTTGAAAAAATTATTTGTGGGACTTTGTACTTTCCTAACTATGGCACATAAAAGATTTTCGGCTTGTCACCAGTGACTTCAATTTGTACCGAACAATTAAAGGGACGGAGGAGAAAGTAAAAGATTTCCCAAATGTCTTCTACTTCGAATATTATTCAAGTTAAGATCTGTGTATTATGGCTCCGTACGTTTGAAACAGTGTTTACTAAGAATGTCACCGCGATCTTTGGTCCATTCTAGTAACGGCAACCAATATGCATTCACAGATAAGAAGATAAATATGAAATTATCCACAATGAACTAAATAGATATATATTCAGTTATCTATTAATAGATACTAATAAACTTAATCAGTCACTATATGCTGAGCATAAATAATTTTTTTAAATTAAAACTAGATTCTATAATATATTACTGTCCAATCGCCGATGTATATAGGGTAAATCTATTAAAACTAATATAGAAATTTCTTATTTTATCAGAATAAACCTACATGTTCAGAATTTTATGCTGATTCAGAAAAACTGGTCGATATTTGCTTTAAGACAATATTTACTGTAAATCGGGTTGAAAACTTAAGTCATGACATCTGACCACCTCTCCCGAGGCGCTGGGAGAACTCACATAATTATTCGTGGAAAATTTACAAAGAATAAAGCAAAATTATTTATTAGTAAACACAACTAGAGATTCATTGATATTTAATTTGTTTACGCTAAACAAGTAAAGAGCATATCAAAGAAAAAGTGAAATACCTACTGGCGATTAACAAGGCAAATGGATACAGAAGCGAATAAATAAACTAAATAAATAAAAATAATAATAACAAATAAAAAAATAAAGGAAAATATTAAAAAAAATCATAACTCTCCTTTCTGCAGCGAGAGATGGTCTTCTCGTTAGCTTTGAGAGGAAGAGTTAATATGACCAAATACTTTGGCTGCATTGCCCCTCGATATCTCTACTATCTTATTATTCCAAAGATTAAAAGAAAATAAACTTAGAAGTATATCTTAAATATGTTTGACAAAAGAGGTTAAATGTAACCTCAATTTACCTTTTACAGCCTATAAATTCAGAAAAACACAGAAGCAAGCGAAATGACGCTATTCATTCAACTATTTGGTTTCTAGAGAAGGAATTGGTCCGCACTTTAACGCATTTTTACGTACAGAGTCTGAAATATAGCGACTCGTCCAACTCTCCGGCCCGACCGCGACTCCCGGATTTACCCTATATATTTCGTATACTAAATAGTACTAGCTCATTTGAAACGAATGTTCCATTAAACGATTAGTTCCGAAACACCTTAAAATATGCACAAATACTACCAATCAGTGCATTCTTTCATTTGAAATGTATTAGAACCATGTTTTGATTCACTCGTTTGGTGTAACAACGACAGATGTAATGTTAAATGAATTTTGAAAAATACGCCAATATCGAACCTGGGAAACAATCATTTTTCCTTCAAACATAAATTTCGATACAGGTTTCGCAGAAAAGATGCACTGTACAAGATTCTGTATATTACAGTGTACTTTCAGGACACTATACATTATGCCCCTTGAAACAACATGTAAGAGAACGGAGAACAATTCGGCGAACGAACTACGCGAAGGGCTACAGGCGCGTCTTTACGCGCGCATTAAAGCAGAATGCAAATGAAAAATACGTGACACTTACTAGGGCTTGGCACCGTCAAGGATTACTGGGAACTGATAATCCTTGCCCGCTGGCCGCGTTTACAGCTCTTTTGTGCGCACTGGAGAACCATCTTGCCTTACGATTATTTATCCCACGGGTCACGACGAGACAGTTACTTTCCCATTCAGGTTGTTTCGCCGCAGCATGATCAATCGTATCGCGCGAAGCCCGATATCACGTACGTGGAGGAGCACTATCGTCTGTCAGGCTTCTGGAAACGCATTCGACAATGCACACAGGGAACAGACACTTTCATAGAGAGAGAGAAAGAGCGCGAGAGAGAGAGAGAGAGAGAGAGAGAGAGAGAGAAAGGAAAACAGTAGCCGCGCGTCGAAAACGGAGTACAGCACGTACACACAGCGCGGCGACCGATAAAACTCATCCAGAGAACCATTTATCGCGCGTTTAACGGAACGCAAAGAGAGGTTATGGAACAAGGAGCTTCGAGGTAAGCAAGTCTCATGGGTGGAAGAAGCGAGAAAGAGGCGGAAACACCCACAGAAGAACCCGAAAATGTGTTAAGAAAAATGTAAACGCGACACCAACAACAGACGGCAGACGACAGATATGGAGCACGGGGAGGAGAGACGGTGGATCGGTAAGGAAGGAACGGGTACGGCGAATAACGACGAAGGAGCGCGAGATGAGATCGGCGTGACGGTGGTTTTTGCATGGCGTACACATCGCGCACTGTCCTTAGTAAAACTCGCTTGGAATCCGCGAAATTCACGTACCGCGGTCTACTAGGTCCATCTTGGCTCGCGAGTTAAGCCGGACGCGCACGTTCTTTCCCGTTGTCGTCGTCCTGATCTCTCGGTTGTACGCTGCCGTCGTTTTGGTCAGCGGTCGTTTTCTCGATCGTCCCTCACTCACGAGATACAGCGCTGTCGCGCGCACACGCCGCTATTCCACGACTCACTAACACAATAAATCCATTGTGAGAGAGCAAGGGGCAGATACAGAGAGAAAGAGAGAGAGGGAGCGAGAGAGGCCTCCTGGCAGCACATTCCGCGTGCACGTAAGTACGGACGGATACGAGGGTGTACGACGGAGTCCGGCACGGCGCGGCTCTCTCGGGTCGACTCGAGGCGACTCGAGCCGAGTCGAGTCGCTCGCTCGTTCGCGGATGTCGTCACGCGGCGAGGGAAGAGACAGAAGAAGAGAAAGACGTGGGGAGAGAGGCGGGAGAAAGGGAGCCGATACGAAAGGGGGGGGGACCTCCTGGTGGTGCGGCGCGGAGTTAAAGTAACAGAGAGAGATGCGGTGAGACAAAGTGACGGAGAAGCTACGAGAAAGAGGAGAAGAAAGAGACAGAGAGGGGGTAGGGGTAGAGAGGAAGTGAAAGGAAGTGAGAGAAAGAGAGAGAGAGAGAGAGAGAGAGAGAGAGAGAAAGGGGGAGAGAGAGAGTGAGTGAGTGAGTGAGTGAGAGAGTGAGTGAGTGAGTGAGTGAGAGAGAGAGAGTGAGAGAGAGTGAGAGAGAGAGAGAGAGTTAGGAGTGACTGAGCAAAGGTGAGGGAGAAGAGGCAAGTACGAGTCGTGTATGGTCGTCGTATAAATAGACGAGAGACGATATAGGCGTCGTATAGTATAGTAAGACTCCTAGGGCAGGTAGTGGATGCTCGTGACAGCGATGAAACTACCTCGCTTACTTCCACCATGAACACAGAGAGTCACTGACACACAATGCAAGAGCATCACGCACGTGCATACACATACACTGGCACGCACACACGTAGCTACGCGTTTCCCACAAGGAAGCACAGGGAACGGGCGAGCGAGCAAACGAATAGCACGCACACACAAAAGAGCATTCTCGCGTAGCGACTTCGCACGCGCACGCGTAATCGACCACACACGCACGCGGGATCGGAGTATGTGTATCTACACTGGGGCTGTGAATGCCGTGGTCGTGGTCTCGTAGTCCGCCACTCCGCCGTGTCACCTATGCCGCCGAGTATCGACGATGAACGTAAGGATCGACACGAATTCCCGGGGACCATCGGCACCGCGCCACAACGACCCGGGCTCGTGCTGCCCTTGCCGCTGCTGTAATTCCCGTCGGCCCGTTTCCCCAGCGAATGCGCGTGCACTCGCGTCACGAAAATCCGTCACAGTAGACCGACCGAGCAACCGGGGAGGAGATGGCGACTACAATACCACGGCACGGTCATGACGTCGCCCGTCGGCTGTCGGTGCACGTTCCACGATATATTTCTCATTTACCATAGTCCACGGAAGCCCGACCACTGTACCACCGAATTATTGACATCTTTCCTGTCGGGCCTGTGCGTGCCTTTCGGTCGGCTCTCTCCTTCTTTCTCACTCCGACCGCCGATATCCCTCTTCCTTTCTTTCCGCCTCGCTCTTTCTCATCGAATGCACGCGCGTACGATCTCGGACTACACGGTTGCTCAACTGAACTGCCTGCGACTTTTGTCGAGCCATATAACCGAGCAGGCAGCGCGAACACACGCCACCACTATACTACTACCATTACTACTAGTACCACCACCACCACAGACCCGTCACTGCTACCACTGCGCTACTACACCTCCGTCTCGACCGCCCCCCCCCCCCCACCACCTCTCGCCGCCGCCGCCACTACCACCGACCTTACTTCATATCTCGTCGAGCACGTACAGGGATGCACACATGCGCGCTGTAGCGTACACATCGCTGCCCGATTCGAGCGAGCCGAGACGGCGCGCGCGCACTCACTGACAGCCGCTTCACTCGCGCCAAAGAGCGCTCCCTCTCACACCACACGCTCGCTCGCTCGCTCGCTCGCTCTGCTACCTTACTCTCGCGCATGCATACAGACACACACCAGCCAGCCGATTGTACAAAACAATCTATCTCTCCGCAGAGGCGCGCGACTCAGTGTGCATGTACGCGCGCGCGCGCGTGTGTGTGCTATGTGGAAGCCTCTAACCCGGAGCACACCTACGCACACCAGCGGGCCAGCCCGTAGCCTCAGGACCGTCGCCACGCACCCCGCGGACCCGTGGGTTCTCGCGCCCCTTCCTACCGCCTTCTTCGTGTTTCAAGGAATTCGTCGATGCGAACGTCTGTCTGCTCCTCTCCGCGGTCTTTCTCGTTTTCACCAATGCCGCGTTTATGCTTTCGAATTTACTCACGGTGCAACACACGTCGATAACGTTCCGTTTCGCTTTCTGCGATTACGCTCGCCCCACTTTTCCAAATATCTTTCTCGTAACAGAGGGTGCCTCGCAGCGGCGAGCGCGATTTTTCACCTGGTAAAGGGGTACGCTGGCGCGAGTCTCTGTAGAAATTGGATCTTTGCTTTTCTTCTCGTTTGCGTATTAAAATTCTACGCGCGTTTCTAAGTATAATAACCTATAGCCATTGTAACAATCTATATAAGATTTCTGACTACAAAAAGTTGTAGATAAAATTTCTCCTGCTTCTTTTTATGTCAAATAAATTCTTCCCCCTTTCACGAGACTTTACTCGAATCTCGAATTTTTTACATGGAATTGAGACGCGAACAACATTAGTTGTTGGGAAAATCAGAAGCATTCTGTGATCATTAAGAGAAATGTTCAGGGGCATAATTACATCACACACACGTTAATTCGAAGCGCAACGGAATTGTGCATTTAGGAATAGTAGACCAAAATACCCCCTGCGCGGTAAACAATTAAACGTATTGCCCGAAGATCTTCGATAACGAGGGAATAAAATCTATTCTCGGCATTCCCGGCACGCAATTTTGATTCACCCTTAAGGAACAAGCGGCGCATACTAATTCATTGGTATGGAATAATAATCGATAGTTGGACAAAGTTCGCGGCACACGTGTTTAATATCTATAAAAGGTGAAAGAGAGTGCTTTATTAAAAGAAAAGCTGGATACACCCTACGCGTTTAACAGCGCCTACCAACCCGCCCATTCTTTACACTCATGGAAAAAAACCTTCGAGCGTCTTTTGTTTACAGCAATGAAATAACTTCCCCACATAGGGGTTATCTACTTAGTCCGCCGCTATTAAAACGATCACAAGCGCGATAATTATTTTCCGCGGCTGCATTTGCGAGCTACTCACAAACCGCAAATATTTGCCCAAGATACTAGGAACCTCCTGCCGGAGTCGATCATCCGCTCGCCTAGACGTAGCGACTTCTATATCAACATCATTATTCATCGTTCAAAGCCTTCGGTTGATACATTGAACTAATCAAAATGATCCGTATATTAGCACTCTGTTACGTTTAACACCAAGCGTAAAACGAAGCATCTACTGTACACAGGAATTAGGTAGTCGCCAGAGCAATCTGATAAATGCAGCTATTTAAGGCGTGTCTAGTGTTATAGGAAATCTCCGAGCGAAGCACTTGCTTTTCGTCAAGCGTCACGGGCATACGTTAAAATCTACGCATGCCTCGTAGACGTAGTAGGCATCTGGCGTAACAGTAGCCTCTAGTATCCCATGCTTACGCGTTTGTAGAAGGCTCGTGCATCGCGCGCATACACGCGCTTCCATCGCGTACGTGTTTACGGGTGGCAGAGGTACCTTCGCGCAGGAACGAATAACGCGTAGGCTCGTATTACATTAAACACACGTAGGGGAGACCGGGGTAAAGTGAACCTCGGGGTAAAATGAGCTTTCTTAATTTATTCTTTAATAATAGAATATATTTACAAATTTTGGGGACGTAATAAATGTGCATAATTATCAGTGTGATATTACACACATTTATTACGTCTCTAAAATTTGTAAATATATTCTGTTATTAAAGAATAAATTAAGAAAGCTCATTTTAGCCCGAGGTTCACTTTACCCCGGTCTCCCCTACGGTAAAAGCGTAAAGCGTTGTGAATGTTGCGATACAGTTAGTGCAGTAAGACCTCGATTATCCCAAGTGATTGGTGGACCACGGTGTTCGAATAGATAACGATAAGTGTTATCGAATATTACGCTTACGAATTCGAACCTGTACCTTTCCTTGTCACGTGCATTAGTTGACGCGAGCTTTTGCTAGTTTACTGTAATACTATTTAATCTCTGGAAAGACTTATTTGCTCTTTGTTAAATTGAAAATAGACGAAGTTAAAGTGATTTCTTTATGGTAAATTCGAAATTTCTTTTCGAACAAGTGGCCTCTGGCTACAGCCCTGCGCACAATCCATACGCGAGCGTGCAAGCACGGGGACGTAAGAAACGGAAAGAGAGAGGTTCGGTGCATGCGTACACACATGTAGCTATATATATATATACATGTACTGTTGTGCGAGCATCTCATTGGCGTAGAAACATTTTCTCTACGCGTTTCCTTCCCGTGCCTCGCACGCACTTTCCCTGAACCGTGTCTAATCGCTATTAATTTCACTGATTTCTACTATTTCATTTACTTAAGCGCTACTGAAAAAAAAGTATAACAAAAACGTCGTGGATAAATTTTACACTTCCACACACTTCTTTGCGACCACCAATATGTTTACTCGAAAATCTTAAACAGGCGTAAATTTATAGCTTCGGTAAGAATGGAATAAAGAAGGTTAGAAAAATGTGAGAGAAAATGCGAAACGTAATAGGGTTTGGAAGCTTTGTTATGCGATACTTCTAAGACATGAGTCACTCGGGAACGCTGTCGTTCTTATTGCCGATGCTATTAATTCGCGGGATTTAAAAGCTCTATTATTCGAAGGCCATTTAGAAAGGTTATACGAATTCCACTTGAATTCTCTGTCAGAGGTGGAATACGTCCGACAGGGACTTCATCAATGAGGCACCGCGGAGTACCTTGTAGTGACTCGATTCCCCCTTCTGCATTTCCCTTCATAGACTTTCGTGCGCTGTCGATGAATGGCGTAACCTCGTTATGGGACTTCACGTGGATGGCTCCGTGTGTCCCGCTAACCCCCCGAGACACGAGGAAACTTTCTTGCAAGTTTCACGGGGCCGAGGGCAACTGGCTGATTCGACTCTCAAAGAAACTGGCTTCTTCGTTTAAATACCAAAACACTCCCTAAATTACGAACGACAGAGCTTGCAATTAATTAGCATCCCTTATATAAAATTAACGATGGCAAAGTTTAAAGTCCTCGAAGGCAATAATTGCAATTATAGTCGTAACGAAGGTGCGGAAGAAAGTAATAAATTAGTCGTGCGTCCTAAATTGAAGTAATTTATTACAGAATAAAAACAAATTAAATTATGAACTAATTTCGCACATTTTTACTGAAGTTCATAAATTTCTTTAAAATCACCACCAAAGTTATCTACCCATTTTTTACCTACCATCGTTGCATTGCCGCTTGATTCCTACTTATTGCCCCTCCCTGAATGAAATCCTAGCCACGCCCCTGGCTGCAATAATTAAAACGCAAGCTCAAAATATCAGTCATGCATATAAAATGTGTGTACCAAACCTCCGAGAATAATTATTACCTCCCTGACACATTTCCCACGGACAACGGCCGAAAACTTACATTGTTTGTGAAAATTAATCGAAACTAAGGCGGACACCTGGTAGCGCGATATGGTTGGGAGGTAAGAAGCTTGTCTGCGCGGAAGTGCGATTAATGGATAAAAAAGATAGGGACGAAGGCGGCGGGGGAGAGCGGGGGCAATCTATGACGCGACGCTGTATGAATTTCACGTGAAAAATTCAATGAAAAGATGCACGATCGGCTATCGGACTTATCTTTGAATTCAGAATGCAATGCGCGAGTAGATACGATACTGCAGCCGGAGCAATGTTGAATGGGCCGCGGCCGATTGGCTGGGCTCGGGTCACGTGCGCACCACTAGACATTCATTCTACCGCCACAACTGGTCCGCGTATATTTGTACGCGCATGGGTGGTTCCTCGGGGCCGATACGGCAGCCTTCATAAACGTATAAATAAACAAATATTACGCAGCCTCCCCCCCCCCTGTCATTTTGAGGCATTGAACAAGAAAACATAATCACGTTGTACTCGCGAGGAATATGCGCGAGGTTCTGTGAAACGATATATCGCGCGCGCACCAATTTAAATTTTCGCGGGAAAATGGGATTGAAAATTTTGAAGATAATTAGTGGGATCATTCAGAAGTACCTGTCACTGGGCGTAGTGTTTGTTAGTATAAGTAAAAGAACGCGTGGGGTGTAAATATGCTGCAGATAAGAATTGATAGAACTCGTTGAGAATATTTCAAGTTATACATTTTTGAAACTATTACTTTTTTTCCTGCAACGAATCTACCCCTCCCCAACGTCCCTACCTTCGATGCCCCTGATACCCCGATGCATCGGTACGCGAGTACCAAACAGTTCGATAAATTCTAAAACGCGCCCGGCGATAATCTCGGCCGATCATCAAGGCCGTTGAACGCAACGATGCAGAACGCCCGATTCATGGCCACTCTGCGGATTGTCAAAATCGACAGTTTGGCCAGTTGTAGCCGTGCAAGTAACGATAATCCTTTCGAATGAGTAATCGTCGTAGACGGCCTACGTTCATTGAATACTGACGCGCGCGCGTGACGTACACAGGTACATTCGTTTATCGACCACCAAAGAAATCGCGGCGCGATGTGACGTTCCCAGAGCCGCCACGTCGGCGGCGTCTCGTGGACGAAAGTCGTATCCGCGGTGCTCGAAAGCCATTTTCCTTTTCGCCGCTCGGGCACCTTCGAGACTCAACAGGTCGACGCGACCTCCGGGATACGTGGAGCGACGAAAGGGACCGGGAAACGATCGTCGTACTTCGAAAGATCTCGCCCGGGCTTCCGAGCAGCACGGCGATCGCGTATCGTCCGCATGTTAGGTGGGAAATAAATCAGTGTCCCGTATTCGAAGTAACGTCCGGCGCAGTGACACAATCGAGGCCCGATCCTCTCGATAACCGTCGCGATTACGGAATCGTTCGCGCGACACGTCCCGAGAACGGACTACGGATTACATAATAAATCTCTTGCCTCGTTGTACAGATGTACCGCGGTAACGACGCAAGCCCTATTTTTTCCATCTCCATCGGCTGTAATAGCTAATCGATAACTGGTTGCCGTCTACGAAGGCGGAGATGATGACTCGCGCAAAAAAACCGTAGCCACGCCGGGATATGTGCAATATATACGCGGGCGAATAATTATAGAAAAACGCGCGATGGCCTCGGCGGAACGTCAATAAGTTACAGTTACCGCTTAACAGTACTGGATGAATGGAGATCGACGAATAAGCGCGTGATCGCGCGTGCACTTAGCGTGAGTGACGACAGTCTTCTATAAGCAGTCCATTTTGAGTATTTTTTTTTTTTTTTTTTTTTAATAAATAGTAAGCTGATCGATTTCGAGAGCATTAGCTTCAAAAGTAGTAATCAAGGAAGAATGAAAGCTTGCTAAAAATTGAAATATGTTTGCGACTACTTAGGGTGGTACCAGTAAGTTTACACGTGCCAGTGAATGAACATTTTTTTATTAAAACCAGTAAAATAAGTTATTAAAATAAGCAAACAATTTTGACAGCACGTGGAATCAATCGCGCTGCAAACATAATTTTATAATAGTGTAAATTTTCACTCATTACTCTTAAGTGTTCATTTATTTGTGCGTTTACTTACAATCTAAGGAAGGACTGGAAAGTACAAATCGATTGCTCCATAATAAAAGGAAATTCTTGAAATGTAAATGACAACTCGAGTAGTTTGCAACCCTAATCACAAAAATCTTCTCCGCAACACGTAAGATAATATTCGATTAAGCGCAAGATAACGAAAGAATGACGATGGACGACCAAGTTCGAAATCTATTTAACCTTATCTATTAGTTCCTTTAATTACGTGATTATAAAGGTCGCAGGAATGCTGAGAAACGAGCGTCGAAGATAGCGTTTCCCTTTCTTTTTCCGGAAAACTTAGGAACGTCGGATGAAACGGGTGGCTAATCGCGATTCCGGTAGCAACGTGCCCGGTGTCTCGTGGCTGAATGACATAACGCAGAGAAAAATTGAATCGCCAGGTAATCAGCATCGGGCGTGCTATCACAATGTTACCGGCGTATCAGCTCGAGAGGTGCCTTCGCCGACACGTATCGCTAGTTATCGAAGGATAACCACGGGAGGCCGATATGTAGATTATTTCTTATCGATCCCCACGCTAATAATAAGTTAGAGCTCCGATTGATTCCGTCTTGCCGGAGGATCGTTTGACCTTTCACATTCGCGCGAGGGAAATAATTTTTCGACGGCATCGATACGTGTACGTTCCCAAGCCATATTGTTGCTCCCACTTAACGGAAATTGAATCAGTCCCGCTGTCTATTTATATAGAAGAATGGCTCGCCTATTAATAGCAGCCATTTGCCCGGGGAGGGGAAAAAAATTCCCTTGGCTCTGTACGAATTTGATCGAGCAACCCTCGAATTGGCGCAACTAGTACTCTAATAAGTGATCATTTCATTGGTATCCTTCGATGTTAAATATTCTACTATGCATCGCAGCTCTGGTTGGCAACACTGACAGGGCTGTGAGAAAAAGGGACAATTGAGGAGTGATTTTGAATAAATCACATCCCCCAGTGGCACAAAACACTGCAAAATAGTGAAAAAAAATCAGGAAAACTGCAAAAAAGTGAACATTTTTTTCTAATTTTGAAAGTTCAAATGCTTCTCGAGCACTTTTAACTCGTGAAGGCTAAAAAAGTGTATTTTTTATTTTCGTTGACTTATTTTCTGGAAAATTAAGAAGGGATTTACACCTATTTGCAGTGTTTAATACGTAAAAAATGTTTTCCCAAGAATTTAGGACCGAAATTCGTATAAATATTGAAGATATCGACATTTTACTTAATATTAAAATCGAGTTTGTGCGCTTTTAAGTATTTATTTAAATGTTCAAGAGCCCAGGAGCTTCTCTTCCCTTTATCTAATTCGGCTCGAACAGATTTTTTTTATTAATTGCTACTATTCCGGGGGCCACCCTAGTGTAGAGAGTTTGGAGCTAGAGGACACGTGTTCTGAGAGGAGCAGAATTACCAACAATACGGACAAACGATTATGCTTGCCTGGGTTCCGACAATGTACAGGCGCGTATTCCCTAACAATTTCATTCTCGTCAGCGAGTTCCAAAATTGCTCATTATCTGCCATTGTTCTTCGATGAATAGATGAATGCGGCCGTTCTACGTAAAATCGATTCCTTTTTTTTATGCAATCCCCCTTTCGAGCCACGTTACGCGCAGCTGACGAAAATGTCAAATTTTTCCCGGGTTTCGTTTGCACGCGGGCTGGTGGACGAGGGTAATTGGCGGGGTGATCTTATAGCGACGCTGGCTGCTGCACCTCGTAATCAGTTGCGCACTGCCAGACTGCCCGGCAGCACCACCCCGTTCTGCTATTATTACACGCAGAATCAATCGAAAGTCTCTATATATTTGCGTCACGCGTATCCCGTACGTGTGCGGGCGCTCACACACAGCCGCGGCAGCCCACGGACGGTGGTTAATAGACGGGGCTTTTCAGCTTGCAATCCCGCATAATGTAATTTGTTTGATCACCCACCAGAGTATACAGCCGACGCGCCTCAATTGAATCTCATGATCGAAGAACGCGTCCAGACTGACGCTGATCGTTCTAGACGGAGAAAAAAGAAAGACAGTCCTTTAGCATTTAACCATTTCCGGTGCAACGGGCGCGCTATACGCGTACTCCTCCGTGGCACGCTTGATAGAAATCCTGGTGCACGCGCTGCAACTTGCCTGCGTGTTGGGTCGGTGCGAAAGTTCGCTCGCTTTGTTGGACTAAACTCTTTATTGAAAGTATAAATATATAACGAGCTGTTTTAAGCAAAGTATTTTCTACGCCTATCTATGACCTTTCGCCAGTTTCCTGGTAAAAGTAGAAGTAGGTGTGGGGTTGTTCTTAAGGGGGGAGCCCGGTGTAGCGGATCGAAGAAATCGATTTTTGTTTTGCATAAATCAACAGTTGAACATCACGACAATATGTCCCCAAAGCTTCAACACGAAATTCGAAAAATTAAAGCGGATATAGCCGGTTTTGCTATGGAGCGCCAGGTTACCACAAAACTTTAAATGCGTTTTACTCGAAACCACAGTTTTACACTTTGCGGCCATCGTTACTCCAAAAATATTCAACCGATCGACTTCGCCTTGTGCACGAATATTTGTGAACATTTTCTTCGCAGAACTTAGCTAATGGTATAATGATATTGTTTAAATAAATAACTTTCTTTACACATTTAAGGCAAAATTTCGTTGGAAAAAGTGAACTTTTTTTTCAAGAGACCGCAATTTGTTCAATTTTGCATCTTTTAAGTTAGGAATTTGTACGATTTGTGCGAACACTCATAAACTTAACGAAAATTGTTCGATTTTTAGTTTCAGATGAAACTAAAAGACGCTACGTTGCTCGCAGTGCAACAATTGCGTCGCCAACGGACTGGGCATAAGCCCTTATAACGTTGTTATTTGCCGCTATTTTTTAATAAAAAAATTTTTTTTATCTACCTTAACCTGATAATACAATATCCTGAAAGTTTCAGAAAGATCGATTAAATACTTTCTTTAAAAAAAATTATACACCAGGCTCCCCCTTAAAATACGTAAGGCTATGGGGGTGCCGCGAATTTCTTACATTTTCTTAAGAGAGAGGGAGAGGTCGTGAAATATCACGAAAAAAATAACCTAATTTTCAATATGAGTAGCCTGAAAAATGATTAGGTATATAACAGACTTTTTGCCCTATGTGTTACAGTTTTATTTAAAAAAAAAAAAATAATTTTTTAAGGGGGGACACCATTGTAATGGCCCGGAAAGTAAAGGTATCTTTGGAAATTTATTAAAGGCAAACTACGTAATGAATCTTTATTAAACTTTCGGGACATTTTATTGGATATTTAAGTTGTACGAATATCTTTTTTTAAATTTATTTAAAGCAGATTTATAAGCTGTACAGGACCAATAACTTAAGGGATTTCATGAGAGTGTACCTTTAAGATAATGTGGCTGATAGAATATTATTTAGAACGTGACATGTATATAAACCATGTGTGTAGAGATGTGGCTACCTACTGAGAAGCATTGTATGATCGACAACGAAGATTGTAAATCGTATTCCATTTTATCCTGACTTACAGTTGAGAGATCTAACTACATTTAAAGGGAAATAAATATCGAAGATGAAGAAGTGTTTTACACGTAGTTGAAATAATGGTGGCGTGAGTTGGTGAAACGGAGTAAATAAAATTTCAAACCGTTTGGATACCCAAGTAGAGGCATTAAGTCGAAAAGGACCTTTCGCTTTCGATTACTGATAAGAAATATTGAGAGATGGAAAACCAAAGCATTTCGCTCTTTTTTGCTGGAAGGAGGACAATCTGTTAACCATATATGCTTCTTACATATTTAGATGCTTTGATATACTCTGATGCAATGGAAGTTTAACTCCTAAGAAGTATTCTGCAAGAATCGTTCACGCTTACACGCTCTTCCACACAATCTTTTCGTACAATTGAATTCATCGCGAGGATTTCCTAATAATTTCCATAACGTTTATGAAACTTTGCAGTCGATGTTTACTTGCAGAGCAACACGCATCTTCGCGCTTTTGCAACCATTATTTTGGAATTTAACTCCATTGACTTCGTTATCTTTTATATCTTCCAACTGATCGCGTGTAATTCTCATCGATACCATCTTCGCCATTATACTCGGCGAGGCAAAATAAGGCACAATCAATCGTTTGTGCCGTAATTAGAGAGGGAAGAAGAAAAGTATTAACGGTGAAATCTCGCGAGCCCTGTTAGACTCCTGTACAATAAGCTTTCAACGTTAATTTTGCACACGTACGAGATAAAATGTTCTGGTTCTTCGATCAGATAGGTAGGTACATATATCAGCAAAAGCGGATCGTTTTTCTCACTTCGATGCCGAAGAAAAATTCTCTGTTTTTTCCGTCATGTGTTATTCAACGATTGCACACGACGAACACCATTTTTCGTGTAAACGGGAAAGTCCGTAGTTACGTGAGAGAGTCAATAAAAAGAAAAATACATGCCAGAGTGATTCTAAAGTAAATGTCTCGAAAATGCGGGTAAAAGACGCGATAACAGTCGCGATACGAGGCCGTGCAAACGCATCGCCATGATAGCCAATTACCAGGAATGGTGATTTGTTTTAGAAAGCATCATTGAGATTTCGAAAATGATGTATAGATTTCATTTCTGTATAAGTATGGCTAATTATAATGAACAATCTTTTCTGATCGATCCAGTGGATTCAAGTTGAAAATATTCTGCACTACTTACAAGGGAAGATCCCGAACCCGGAAATTCAAAAAATTCTGAGACTTTGCGAATACGTAGAGGATTTCTTCCTGATTACACCGCAATTTTTGTTTGCTGCCCAAATTCACTCGAAGGGGGTGAAATTAACCCCTGAAAATTCGGTTATTTTCCTATTTTGTGTTATAATTCGCGAACTCTAAGAGATAGAAAAAAAGTTTCATGACAAAAGTTACTTCTTTTAACTAGATCTATCATTTGGTAGAAAAATTATTTTACAGTTCACGAGTTATAACACAAAATCCGGATATTACCGCATTTTCAGGGGTCAATTATACTCCCTTAGAGTGAATTTGGGCAGCACACAAAAATTGCGATGTAATCAGGAGGAAATCCCTTGCATATTCACAAAGTTTTAGAATTTTTTGAATTTTCGGGTTCGGGATCTTCCCTTGTTAGTTAACTCTCGCATGGCAGATGCAGGACACATTTAGATTACTTTACCTCTTAAAGAAAATGAGGATTTTACCGTGGATTAAACCATTAAACTCTGGATCAAAATGGACCCCGCATCTGTCATAGAATCAGGGCTTAAAACGAGTATAAAACGCAATGAAATATCTTAAAGACAATAAAAAAACACACGTTTCATACATTATTCTATTTATACCAGAAACCATCTGCTTTTCTTTCCCTTCTAGCCTCGACCACATGCTTCCTTTTAATAAAAATTCTTTTAATACTTTCAAACACTGATCTTTCATTTGCAACAAACCCTATCTTTCTAGCTTGTCAATTTCAAATAGAAAAAAAAATCATAAAGAATGCTTAACACGTCCGCGGACAGTAAAAGTTTCAGCGAGGTGCAAAAATTGGCAGTCATTGTATTTTGAAATTGGTTGTGATATCCGAACTTTGATTAAACACATTTTATAAGGGTAGTCAGATTATCATATTTTAATCGTTATATACAATGAATGCTATAGCATCCACGACAATACAGATCAAATTTTTCAACTGGTTATATACAATTAAATTCAAAATAATTTACTTTATGTCATTCTGTATCATCATGAAAATGAATGCTATAGCATTCACGTCCGCGAACGTGTTAATTATCGAGCAAAAAAAGTAGGTATTATGCCCGCTTAACCCAAAATAACACATCAATTCCACACAGAAAAGTCTCAAAATAAAACATCTATATCCCCCTAAGTAAAATTAAAATTAATTCATAAAGTCAGCCGTTCCCCGCAAACGTCAACCAGATCTCAGACAAAATCTACCTGACACAAACCAACATCGTCCCGATGTCTCCTCCGTCCGACCTCGGTCGTCAACGTCCAAGGCTCGTCATCGAAACCGGTCAATTTCCCCGGTTGCGTGAGTGCATGCGCGACCGGATATACGCTTCCGAAAATATTTCATTCAACGTTTAGCCGCCGTGTGCCAAGCATTGACCGTGGACGACGTCTAGCGTGTGTCTATAGACCTATTCCGTCGTCTATTAAAAGAGTAGTAGGCTGCAGTCCCGCGATTACATGCACGTAGACCCGTCGTCCGCGGACAGGCGTGTGTACAGTCTGTACAGCGAAACGCGTACGCGGCGGCCGCCGTCGTCACGCGAACCGCGACGGTGACAGCGACAGTTGCATGCGCGGGCGTCTCGATACGCTTCTCCTTCGTCGAGCATCGCCGCCGACGCCGACGCCGCCGCCGCTCGAGCCGCGGTTAGCAACAGATTTGACCAGGTTCGGGCTAAACGACCGACGAATCGAAAGGGTCCCGCCGCACAGAGGCTTATCCGCGCCCCCTCGACGCCCGGCGAAACGAATTCACGACGCGCCGCGCAGCAACGCGATTCCGCTTACTACGGGGTAAGTCACGGCAGGCGAAACACCTCTCGACACCTCTGTTGGACTCGACGCGACACGAAAGAATGCACGAGACGGGACTTAGATGGCGTCGAAGATGGCGTGCTTCGACGGTGGTCGTTTTATTTTTTTACTTCCATTGCGCTCGAGTCTCTCTCGTTATCCGAAGAGTCGATTTTCTACTGGCTAGGAGGTTCTACTTGCACGACGACCGAAAGCCCGCAATCGATCGACGTTTTTGTGTCGGTGGATAAGTCGCGCGCGTTAAGAAGGTGGGTTTCAGAGTGATTTCGTAACACGTGGCGACTCGCCCAATGTCTCATTGATTGGCACTGGTAGCATACGTGGAAACAGAAGTTGAATTCCTAGTTTTCTCGGTTTTGGCACCCGCTTCTTCCCCGTCTCGAATGGCTGGCTCCTTCGAGTGTTTCCTTTTCGTGCTTTTCATGCACGAATCCGCAATACCATTTGTAATCTCCGTTTTGTTATACTATACTTGTTTGAGAACTATAGGAACGATACTTATCGAGCAATGCAGTTCAGAAAACGAAATAAAAAGGTCCTAAGACACGTAAGGTTTCGTTAATTGGCCACTTAAGTACTTTCATGTTCCTATGAAAGATGGCAAATAAATGAATAAAAATATAAACGCAGAATATTGTATCTATTAATGTATTCATAATTCGATACATAAAATTATATAGCTATAATTAGCAACACAGAAGAAATTAGCCTACTCTAATACATATCTCCCGTGTAAGAAAGAATAGAAACTGTGCCTAGCAACAACCGCTCGACTCTGATTCATCTGATTTCCGTATCTAACTACGTAATCCGTAACCGATAAAATGCAAATAATATTAATTCTCTGATCTCGCTAATGAGTATTATAATACCCAGCTAAAATCGAGGCTTATCGGGCGCAGTGAACGTTAATGAACCGAAGCGCTACACTGATGGATGGAAGAAAGTGTATACGTACGATACAGTAGCTCACCTATCCTGCTTAAAACGAGAGGAAACCCTGGCACTGTTTTACCGATTGAAGGAGGACGAAGCAACCGCGAAGGAAACGAGCGGTCTCGTATTGCATGGGAATGGTTGTGTACAATAACCTAGTAGAACGTTCTATCGAAGACAGACTTCATAGAAATACCAATGGTGTTCTCTGCCCGCGCAACGTCATTCGTCCGCCACACATAGGACGTGTGCACCGATTAGCTCATCGGTTGCACGCGCTGCATCGGTGACCTGAGCAGCGAAAGTTCTTTTGTTTACTTGAGAACCAGCATCTCATATGCTTGCATGAGGCATCTTTACGAAATCATACTTTACACTGCACCGAATGTGTAACGTAATCACAAGGGTTGGCAATCGCATAAGCGTTATTCACCGAGCAATTGAAACCTAACCTCTTTAATTAGTACACGCTCTAAGCACGTTCGGGAAACCTATCAAAAGAGAGTAGAAAAGTAGAATGGGCCGGAGTGTTGAAAGATAGGAATAATATAGAGAAACCGCTTCTACTCTCCTATGATACTATAAGAACGTTTGGGTTCATTTACTTAGGTTCCTATTGCTACACTTCAAATGAAGCACAATGCTATTGCCGCGGAATATTATAGAAATAAATCAATTCTAACCTAATACACGAGTGATGGAAAGAATATTATTCGCGGTGATTGTGACCGTTCCATTACTTCGCTACAATTAAAGTTAGATTAATCTGATAGAATGGCGGTTAGAACAATGCCTGACCGAGATGAGCCGCGAGCGTGCATCGTGCCGATTACACGCAATCAATACACAGTAATGTGGGAAAGAATGACGCGCAAATATATCGAATGAGTTTGTTGCTCGATCAATTGTAACTTTCACAAGCTGTGGTGGCCCGCTCGCTGGCTCCTTCGCTCCGTTCACGTTGCACTTACATATCGTCAGGTCACGCCTAAGCATCGGTACACAGAGATACGAGCGTACGTATCTTTGATTCATATAGAATATCGCTTGTGTCACGAACGCGTTCGATCCCGTGGAGCTCACGTGCCGTAAATTATTCGGTGAGAATAGCAGAGCAGCCGTGTCGCAACGCATGCGCATGCTCGCACTCGAGGCAGAAATTAAACCGTGGATCGCTGCGATCGAAATAACTCGCGACGAAGAACAGGTTTCCTCGGGTCCGCGCGGTAGGATTGGCCCGCACCATAGATAAATCTATGGATCCGCGGTACCAAGGGACAATCGCGAGATAATTGTGTCAAGTCAAAGAAAACATCCTTACAAAACTGACCTTTCGGCTATGAAACATTTACTACGCATAAAGCTTGTATACTTGCGAATAAAGATCTCGCGAAGGCGTTCGAACGAGTTGTTTCTAATATACGATAAATATTAGAACGATTATTGCGTGTTGCTATTCTCATACCTTTTGGGAATGATGTTTCGAGTATGGTACCGAGTTTCACAGACGTGGAACCGTCAACACGCATGATAGGTGGATTCGTAATGCAAGTATGCCCGAAAGGCTCCACGGTCATCTACCTCATCCCGTCTCGCTCTATCTTCGGCGGCTATTTTCAGGTCACGTCGTGCGTACACTACTAATATTTCGCATTTCATTCGCATATATTACGCGCCGGTGTATATCCGAAGACTCGCGCTGGCGCACGGTTTCACGTCAGCCGAGTGGAACGAAGCTTAATTGCATTTTCACCTACGTCCCCGCCGACACCGACCAATGCTACTCCCGGTTCCTAACCTCACTCTTTTTTTCTCCTTTCTTTTTGCCCGCTCTTCTCACCGAGAATGACGAAACGCGGTCGGCGCATCGTGGCCCGGCGTTCTCCCTCTATCCCAGGGCCTATCGCTCTCTTTCGCTCTCGCGCATCTTGTGACAGCGTGTCGGCCCTGAATCGGTCTTTACCTGCGGCCTCCGTCGTGTCCGTGGCAACGAGCTTGCTCGAGTCCGAACAAAGGCGAGAAGGCGGCTGCGTGTTGATAGCGTGGACGAGGAAGAGGGGGAGGAAGAAGAGGAGGAGGACGAGAAGGAGGTGAGGAGGAGGAGGAGGACGAGAAGGAGGTGAGGAGGAGGAGGAGGGCGAGAAGGAGGTGATAGCAGCCGATACGTTCTCCTCGTTCCGTGTACAGGCGGCGTTACTGTCGCGTGGAACTCTCCTTGCTTGGAAACCACTATCGTAGCACCAACGCACCTTCTTCCATGTTGCATGCACGGCAGATCAACGGCGAGAGATACCACTAGCATTGACGTTCACTTGGGAGCGAACGCGACGCACAACACGCTACGGTCGAGCACAGCGAGAGGATGAGAAACGTCACCCGGTAACCCGTGCGAGCTCGCGTCGACTTCTCGCGTAGTGCGTATATCACGGCGCAACCTCCGGTCCAGGACTGATGCACCACGAGTACGACACACGGGGGCCCCGATCGCGACTACCGCGTGAAAGAGAGAGAGAGAGAGAGAGAGAGAGGGAGCCCGCGACGCTCGGCCAGGCGCCATTTACAGAAGCGCACGCATCGACGCGCCCCCCCCCCTTGCCGATCGTCCCACTCTCGCCGCTCTCGTCTCGCCCCACTCCCTTAGACTTCTCGCTATCCCTTTTCAACCCGTTCCTTCCCTCCCCGTCTGACGTATCTATCCGACCTATCCCAATTACAGCGAACGTCCTTGAGGTGACTAACACCTCCGCGCCCGTGTGCCGTGTGCGAGCGCGAAGGGGGATGTATGAAAGCAGCCGTGCCTGAGGAGGTGGAAAACACGGTGATACCGATGATGGTGGAGGAGCGAAGGAGGAAAAGGAGGAGGTGAGCGGAGCCAGCGAACCCTCGTTGCCGAGAGCACGCGGTGACGAGCGTAGCAGACCGTAGTTTGATGTTACTCGGAGAACAAAGATAGAGAAAGAAAAGAGCGGCGGCGAGTGTTCGCCGCGTGTAACGCTCGGGCTTTCTTGAAGCTGTAAGTAAAAAGGAGTGGGGGCAAGCGGGTAGGATAGCCATGCTTCTCGAGCGCCCGTACGTGAGAACGAGGAGGTTATTCACTGTTCCACGGAAACCTTCCAGCGCAAACCGTGTTACTACAGTAATGCGCCGTTTAAAATCTTTGCTATTTACTCTCGGGACAAGTTCATTCGTCGTGCACTCGCACAGTTGCTCACGCTCGGAATCGTCCATCTAGAAATATTCTTACGTCGATGGTGAGAACACTGTGTCTGCGTATCACGTTCTATGAACAAAAGTAGAAAGGCAATGACAGCGTGCGCCACTGTACTCCCCGATATATACCTAGCGATTAGACATCGGAGTTAACGGTTTTTTATCGTCCATTGTATGCACTTGTTCTTTGAATGTGATTTATGACTGTTCTCGAATAAAGTTTAATTACTCAGCTCTTGGCTTTATTGAAAATACCATTCACTCTCACCGAAACGTCTGAGCAATAATTCTACCACTGTATTCTCTTTTCTTCTTTTTTTTTTAAATACGAAACAAGCGAGTGTATTAATAAAATTTCATTCGTCAAGCGATACAGTACCATATTTACATTTTATCTACATCATCTAATAATATTTGATTACGCTATGTTTAATAATACGATTAAGATAGTTTGTGGAAGGACTGTGCACCAATAACACACGCGAAAATAGCGATAATAATGTATACCTATGTCGTTACAACATACTTTGTGATGTACGACGTATCTTATCCCATAATTATAAGGGCGTTTCACAGCTATAGGTACAAACTTAATTAATACAAAATTACTACTTTTTGTCATACCCAAAAGCTTATAGAGAAAAACAATATCATAGCAAACGAAGGTGCTAGAATTACTTGTCATTGGGATATTCAACATGTACATTCTCCAAAAGTTGCTTCAAAGCAGGGTTTATTGTTTTTTTTTTATAAATTTATAAAAATTCCAAAACTGTTTTTAAATTTAGAAACCCGGTTTTATATACTAGAATTAACATGTAAAAATTAATTAATCATTTAATTAAAAACGTTAACATTTTGACTTGAAATCGCTTCGGACATAAGCATATTGTAGTAAATGTTTACTGTAAAACTAATCTTCACGAGTTGAAAGATACTCAATGAAATAAAGATTTATAATTTATATTTTCTACGGATTTTAGTTATTTTAGTTTTTTTTTTATTTGATTTCGTACGGAGAATATTTTATTTTGTTATATTTTTGTAGTTCCATAAATATTAAAAAAAGATTGAGAAATCTTAAAATAAGTATAAATTATTTTTACAGTTTAAAATATTTTTTTTTTGTATAAACCCTGCTTGAAAGTGGCACAATGCAATCGATTTCGACCAATCCCGAGTTACAATTTGCGTGTCCACGCGTAAACTGAATATCCGCAATGTCTGCATTCGAGCGAGTATACGGTGTCTTTTTAACGTAGCGAGAGGATTAGCCGAAGTCGTTGAAGCGAAGTGAAACGATAAGAAATACGGATTCATTAAAATCGTAACCACTCGGAGTGAATCTCCGTATCACTGAAAGTACAAACAAAACTAATCTACAACAAGACCTATTATTCATTAAATATTCGCTGAACCCCCGAGATATCAGTCATTCTATAGTACGTGTAATCGTATAAAGAACGATTGCTTTACGACCTACACAACAGAGTATCTCAGAAACAATTATCTCGCGGGTGCACGTTTATTAGAACGTCTAAAGTTCTCCTAAATAATTAAATTTACACTTACAACTGAGAAACACCCTGTATTTTATCGAACCGATACATCGCTGTAATGCCGATTGATTATTACTAAGAGTCGTGAGCGTCCGAAGTCAACCATTTAGTGCTCCTGGAGACTCTCTGTTCCCCCAAGAAACAATCACAGTATCGAATTCTTTAAGTACCAATTAAATATCCATTAAATCATGGGCTGCTCTTGCGATCGGATCGAAAAGGTCCGCCTCTGTCCCAGAGCTACCGAGTTCGGCCCCCCGAATCGTGATTCCAGGTTCATCTCCGTCTCCTTTCCTCGACCGCGCGAACCCTACCCACGTACAGTCGCTCGCGCTCGGCGAGAAACAATATCTTTTTTTCCCCCCTTTTCGTTTTTACGCGAGGTACGCGCAACACAACATCCGATCAGCGTGCATGAGTCAGCCCGACGCGCGCTCAACCGAATACACGCGCGTAAAAAAAAGAGATTCTCACACGTGGAAAAAGCGTGACCTATAACGCACATCGCTGTTACAACGAGCAAGTGGTATCGTAGATTACAACAATGTGGTGGTTGCTCGGCCCTGTCCCGCTCGTGGGAACGGACAAAGAAACAGATAAGATTGCTGCTTTGCGTTTAAACTAATTGCGCGCTGACAATATTTTAAATTAACGAGACGCGAGTAGCGAGATCTGCGTTGGTCTCGTTCGCGCCGGTATTCCGCGTCGGAACGCCAGATACAGTGAGTCACAGAGTTATTGGCGCAGGCAGAGCTTTCAGGTTGAACGCTTCGTTTTCTTTCACCCGCATTTCTGCGTAACGAGTTGATCCTCGTTTATTAAATTCGCCATCGCTGCAAATTCTGGAGTTATACCAAAGAATCGGTTGCCTTTAAACCGTGCTTTCTCACCAGCTCTGCTGACATTTATTTCAATAACAGTACCCACGTAAAGCACACGCAACCAGAAACGGCTACGTAGTACTCTTCCCGCTGCTCCACTCGGGGCAGGCTTCTCGGAACAATGCTCGAACATCGTATTTCGGGACTTTCGTTCGCTACTCGGAGGTTACGAAACGTCCCGTCGATACATCTATATAGTAGTCTCTCCCTCTCTCTCTCTCTCTCTCTTTCTGCAGTGGCCGTGCTTGTTCTGCTCGATTCTTTTATTCCGATACCATTCCATAACGCATTCTATAGTACCACTGCTGCCTCGTAACATTTGCTTCGCTACTTTTCCAAAGAGAAATTACAATACTCTACTCTCTTCCGCAATAATACCCGGTGCAATTGTTACTGTCAACAAAGATGCTTGCAGTAGCACGTTCACTCCTCGGTTACTAACTTATCGCAACAATAAGAGAAACATCGACGATCTTCAAATTTATTCCTTTCCACGGAATGTACATTTCGTGGCGATTGAATTTCTGGCGAGATTAAAAGACCGGAAACTTGTTATGTTTTCTTACATATTTCATTTGTACTCAACACGACCGTTTTAAAAAAACTGTCCTATCCAAATTTCTGCCTGTACCAATAATTTTGCGACGCACTGTTCGTCCATACAGCGGAATTGCAATTTTCGGGGGGTACTTTTACATTAGCACGCGAGACACGTTGAATTTCCATTTGCGTTTTTATTTTGTTAATTTCTCATATAATACTAACAAAACATTTAATTACAAAACATGGGCGTACGGGTGTCTGTATGGGTGTGTGTATACCTGTATATGTGTATGCCTCCGCGGGTATACGTGTACCGTGTGGTGTGTGAAATGAAAGCGGTTATGTGTTTCTCTTTCTATGCGGTACGCATGTATCATCTGGTTAATGTAAATATTACGATTACTTAATAAGTTCCCTACGATAAGTAGATGGATTTATAACGACACTTTACACGCTGAACGCGTACAGTTAAATACGTCCCATTTGCCCGCAGCGTCTCTTCAGTTTTCCTCCCCTTTCGTTTTTATTTTCAATTTTACATTCGCCATCGATTTCGCCTTGCGCGAGTCTGCGACCGATCCTCTCTCCTATCAATCTATTCTGATGAGTATGCAAACGCAAAAGAGATAAAAACGCTACTATAAGTAGTATGTGATACAATAATATATATATATACATGTATATATATATATTAATCGTGTACCTCGATATTAGTCGTTATAAATAGTTATTTTTTTGTTCAATAATTATTTGTCCAAACACTGAATATTTTACAACAGCCATCGATCTCAACTATTCATAATTCTATTAAACAGTTTGCAACTTTTACAAGTCTCAGTTTTTCATTAGTTTTAAATATTATGCGTAGCGTGTCTGATCCAATATCATATCAATAATAGGGGTATATCATAAATTTTGTAATTTGCTAAAAAATATTCTCTAAAAAATATGTCGACCTAAAGATTATTATGACTGATAATCACAGACAATTTTTTCAATTTTCCTTTCATTCCCATTCCTTTTCCATTTTTTTATTTCTTTTAAATTTCTTTAATAGCATTGTTTATCCACCGTTCCACCTATCCTCTTTCCCTGTCCTTTAAACAAGTACAATATTTCAAAGTTCTACGTCTCGTTTAAACGTTAGAATAGTAGGTATCCCTTTGTTTCGTTTCCTTTATACAATGTGTCTTAAAAAGCGTTTTACATTTCAATTCTTAAGTTCCTTAATTGTTATACGATTAGAAACGAACAACCGATAGAAGAGGCTCGAAGAGAGGTGAGAAGCCGCTCGGTTACAAGAGGGATGCAACGCTGCGACGTTGTTCGGAAATTGTCGTGAAAATTAATAAAACGGGCACCGTACAGTTTTCCGCGAAGTAACTTAACCACTCATTTCATTATCACACCAAACTATAGCGGATGTCCGACGCTTCCATTTACCTAAAAGCAAAGATTTATCTCGAGGTAAAGTATACATATACACATATGGAATATGTATGTGTATATATATATATATATATTCGAGCTTGGAGATTATACTTATATATATATATTTTTTCTAACGTCAATTTGTTGCTCTTTTCACACGAATCACTTTTTTTTTTTAAAAAAAAGAAGGTGCTGATGGGTGTAGTAAACAAACGGTGCACAATATGAGTGGTGATGTATTATGCTATCTTCTTCGTGTAGATTATAATTAATTGTAATAATAATAATGATAATATTGAAGGCTGGATGCGTAATACTAAGGAGCTTGTACACGCTCCGCGTGAATTAGGGGATCATTTTAAAAGATATACAGAGAGAGTATGTTTCAGAAAGCGCTCGATTAAATTCTTCGAAGCTCGTCAGAGAAGTAAAAAGAACCCTTAATCATTCGTGTTCTGCCACGCGGACGTTAAAATCTACTTTGTGTCTCCTCTCCAGGGCGTCGAATATTCGTCGTGGTGTTTCTTTATAAATAAAAAAATAATTAAGAAACAGCGTTCTTAATTCGTCTACCGATACGCGTAAATATACTCAGTATAGACTATCGTTACGATCACCACAAATAGTTATCCCCGACGGGAATACAAAGTATACCGACCATTGCGCTGTATACTTCGTAGTCTCAAATAATTCGTGATGACAATTATGCGTAACAATTATGAGGATACGTTTAAAGGGGAGAAGTATGCACTCCTTCTCCGCTGAGAAAAGAAACTAAAAAAAGATCCGACGTTCGTGTCTTCTTCCCAACAAAATATTAGACCATCGCGTGCACCATGCTCAAAAATCATGTTCTCCGCTCATTATCTTTCTTTCGTTTAAATTTCAATAGTACTTGCTGTGTCTCGAACCCTAGAACCGTCATCCGTAAGTAATAAATATCAATAAAATATCTAACATTGCTATTTTATATTTTCAAGTAAATTACCTTTTCCTACGTCGTATTACCGTTCGTTCATTTTTTTTACAGATTAAACTTAATTATCATTATATTAACAATATTCATCTTCCAATAATAGTTACTAATCATTATTGGTAATCGTAATATTAAAAAAAAAAAAAAGAAAAAAGATTCGAAATACCTAAAAAATGGCAATTTCTCGTGACCAGAACAAGTTTCCATTTCTTTTTCCCTTGCTTTTGTTTTTTCTCCTTTTAATAACTTTTTACAAATCAGCATACGCATATTTTGTACCAAATCAGGCCGATTAAAAATGTTGCACGACCGACGCAATATTATTCACTCGCGTGCTCAAATAATGTTCCTGCCATCATTTATTCTTTATATTACCTCTTTAAATAATTCGCGATCAATAATTCTTCGTATAACGCATTTCTTATTATTATCATCGTCAAACACTTCGTCCGCTGCCATCTACTATCTCTTACTCTAGGCCATTTTTTCATGTAAAGTGCACTTAACGGTGTCCATGGAGCACCAGATTTTTAAGGGACAACCACCTCGGCAGAAATTGATTAATTCGCACTAAAATACTTTTATCGTAGCTTAATCGATGCATAGACAATGCGATTACAGGTTTTCATTTTCCTTTTTCTTCGTTCCTTTTTTTTTTTTTTGTTCAGTTTGAATATAAGTCATCGGGGTACATCTAAAATATCTATCACCGGGTTAAAGCGTAGGTACATTTAAAGGTAAGGCAAAACTGCGTTTCACAGAAAGGTGTTCTCTTTTACGGAATACGCGACATCCGTAAAACACGGAAATATATTCCTATAAAGAACATTTATAACCGTTTCTCCCAGTGTGGGAAAATATCACATTTTCTAGATGCAGTCTAGAAAACTTCGCTCGAAACAATGATCTAATTATCTTTTTACATTTCCTCAACGTAATCAGTTTCATGATATTCTTTCTTTCTTTTCACGATTCGTAAAAAATTTTGGACAGAAACTTCGTAAACTATCTTATAATTAGCGGTTTTTTTTTAATCAAGTTTCTGTAAAATAAAACGTTTTCTTCTCTCTCTCTCTCTTTCTTTCTCTCCCAACCGTTCTCTTTCTTTCTCTCCCACCTGCTCTCTCTCCCTCTTTCTCTCTCTCTCTCTCTCTCGCTCACTCTCGTACTTTCTTTCTCTCCAGCGGCTTTCTTTTAAATATATAAAAATAAAGTGTAATGAGATTAATATTGTAATGTTGGCAAGGCGGAAGCACAAACGCATGGGTGCAACGTTTAAAAATCTATAAAAACATATCAAAATAATATTGCGCGTGACGTAATTATCCTCCATTTGAAACGAACGAACAGACTTTAATTTCTCCGGGAAGCAACTGCTGTTTCTTTCCCGTTCATCTTTTCATTACTCGTTATAATAAGACTTAAAATATCATCAATGTCTGCCAAAGTAGGTACACCTTCAAACAGTATCCCACGCTAGGAAACTGTTCCTTCTCTCTCTCTCTCTCTCTCTTTCTCTCTCTCACACACACTCTCTATTTCTTTTTCTCTCTCGCGCGCTCGCTCGTTCTCCTCAACACGTTTATATCGTTAACTTAAGTTAAACTGGTAGCTGTACTTACATCAAGGACAATGTCTCTAATCTAACAATTACAATATTTTACAAGAACATTTGAAATCTGGCCCTACAGCAGACATGAAATGTCACAAAGTTAGTCGTACACTGTACACTAAATTTAGTTTTACATAATAAAATATTTAACTATACCATATTACGCGTAAAGTCGAAATTTACAAAAAATTGTGTGTGTGTGTTGCGTGTATGTGTGTGTATGTACGCACGAGCTTGAGTGCATTTAGTTCGCACATTTCATTCGCGACGAGCGTTTTAGATTATTTAAACGCACGGTAAACGTACACCTTTCACCTACGTTTAGGTGCGTCGAAAGAAGTAAGGAACGGTCGCGAAGAACGTTATCGCCATCTCCTAGCTATGTACGTCGATTTTGCGCCACGCGTTTTGTTAAATTTCACAATTTCATCTTGGTCCAATCGTGTGTGGGATCGTTAAAATTCCTTAACTCAAGGTGTACAGAAAAACATGTATGTATACAAGCTAAAAGAGCTTGAGATTTAGTGTAAAGTGACGATAACTTGTACACTTAAGCCTCAATAGTAGATAATAAGTAGTGTAGAAGACGTGCGTGAAAGCACAGGCGTGGATAAAGTAACACTTTCATGAGCCCCGGCGTGGCGTGGCCGTCCGGGGCTCGTCGGGTACGAAAGCAGGACAATATTCAATCGTTTATTGCTATAAGTATACCCCTTAAATCAACTACGAAGTGTAGCTGTTTAAAGTAACATTGTCATAACGCGATGTCTCGTGTACTATTATCTGGCCTTCTAATATTTTTAAATGTATATCTATTTCCTTTATAGTAATAAAAAGCTGCAATCTCTGAAAATAGTTTGATGATTAAATGAATAACGTTCAATAAAATGAATCCTATTCCAAAGCGCGCGTAATTATAGCACATCGTGTATTCCCGCTGTGCTTGCCGGCTGCTTACGATAGCTGTATATCTGCAGTCTCAATTGAGGTATTTACGACATCTGCGAGAACCGCAGGTACATGGAATCTTGATATCCTCGAAAGGAAATTTGTAATCGTACGTCAACTCTTCCCCTTGAGTAATGCGGCGGAGGGCGAAAATTAAAATGTGCTTCTTACCTAGGATGTCCACCACTCGCGAGTAACAATTCGGCTGTAAAACAATTTGTCATGTTCATTCGCATCCAACGGCGACCCTATAATCGATGAAGATAATTACGGACGATACGTACCTCGCAGGAGTGGTTAATGAATCTAGCCGCGTTTCCTTTCATTGTAGCGTCGACGACCAAATGATCGTCGATTTTAAACATATAACACCCTATATTTTTACTATCATAGTATTTTTCTCGTTTGTCGGTTAAAGAGGCTCGAATCACCTGCAAATTTTTATGAATTTTTACCAATCATTTTTATAATTAGTACGGAGGTTGAAATGGTAATAAAAGCGTCTCACGTACCTCGCCGGCGTATTCAATAACCATCTCTCCAGGTTCGATATCTCTCAAACAGAACAGACCTCTGCCATGTATGTGAGAATGGTATACCCCGACCGATTCCTTAGATGTTTCTTTAAGTATCCTAAAACGCATCGCCATTGGCAAATTTGTGCTTGCCACTCGTCTAAAAAAAAAGATTAAATTCCCATAGTATTAGTATATCACGTTATATTCCAATATTACATCGTCGTGAAAACATGTAACAGATCTCTTTTAATTTCAGAAATAATACAATTCATATTGATTATTTAATAAACCCTGATACAAAAGGTAAAAGATTAATTTACTTAAGTAAATAAAAAATTGTTCTTTTACAATGATACATCATTATATGTAAATAAATTTATTCAAAATAATTACTAAAGCACTCCCAACTTAAATTACATTTCTTAACATAAATATTCTTCTTACCTGGACTCAGCTTCTGAAATGGCTATCAGTTTCGGTTGCTGCCTATGCCTCGACGCGAGCCAACTGAACATATCATGGACTTTCCTCCCTTTAAATGGCTCAGCGCGAGCAGCACCGTTATCACACGCTTTCGGCAGATCGTTCTCCGTTTCCCCTGGTTTAGGCGGTGCCAAAGTATGAAATCTGGGCTTGTATTTAGTACACTTGTTCACGTTCGGCAGCTGTTCCACCAGATACACCGTGGCATTATTTTCCAGGCCCAGATTTTCGATAAGAGGATTATGAGGCAACGGAGGTAAATTGTGAGCCTTTCGAGCACTCTGAACAGCTTGGAATACAGTCTCCCATACTTCAGCCATCGAGGTGGCGGTATGAGTGAATCCATCCTGCGACTTTATCTCGTACATTAAGGTCGGCCCTTTCGAGCAGTTCTTTCGCGTCTGTATATTTTGCGAATTCGGCGGCACAGATTTAATCGACTTGCTGACGCCCCTCGGCTTTTTAACAGCGACTGGCGGAGCCTTAGATTTCAAAATGTTGAACTTGTTATCGATAGGTTTTACCTTCTCATCGATCTTATTCGCCTTCAACGTGAATGTTTTTATCGGCAGCAACTGCAAAGAAGCTATCTGAGGTACTTGCTTCGATGGCAATATTTCTACAGACGTCACTTGCGGAGATTTTTTATTCTGCGTTACTGCCTTCATGTTGTGTGTGATTTTGTAAGAACCGTCTTGTAGCTGCTTTTGCAGCACGATCTTCAACGACGCGTTTTGCAATTTCTCCTTGTCCAGCTCTAACTTTAGGTTCTCTTTCACCTTTTCTATGGCATCTGTGTCCAGCTTCAGAGTCTCGTTAATGTTGCTTATGGTCGTTTCAGGCTTCTTCACCGTAGGTACTACAGCCTCGATAATTTGTTTCTTAGGTTCCATAAGCTTTTGCTCAGGCTCCGCCGGCTTAATTACTGGTTTCGTTGGCTCCTCTATGATCTCCGTTTTCTGCATCACCTTAGTGGTGTCTTGTTTCGGAGTGACCGCTTGCATAGGCAACACTCTGTTCATCGGTCGGCTCGTTGGCATGTTGCTCGTAGACATCGTGATCTTATTTTGTACAGCCGAGCTAGTGATAGCTGGGTTATTACTTGTACTTACATTAATATTGTTAGAATTCGGTAGAGTACAGCTATAATTATTATGCACATTATTTACATCATGGTTTAACTTATTTACAATTATATCCCTTTGAGTTATACAGTGATTAGGTAATGGGAGTATTTTAGATGATATGCTAGACTTTATCATACTGGTATTCTCTGACACGTGCTTCGAGTCGAAGTACGGTCGGACGCTATAGTTCATCATCTGCTCCGAATCGAATAGCGGCTCCGTGATCTTCCACGGCCCGTTGCTCTGTTGCATAGCCGAGTTGGAGACTGGACTCGGCCGCACGGCCACCCTCGGTATCGTTGGTATCGAATTTTGCAAAGCCTTCGGCGACGACGTTACTCTCGCCACAGCTTGACTATCAGACTGACACGCGCCTGGCAGATGCACCGATGCTATCGGCTCTATAACATTTTGACACGACACAGGCAACATGGTGTTACACGCGGCTGGGGTGAAGTTTTGTTCGAGCGTTGCAGATATATTAATTTGCGGCGATACGATAGATTCTGCTATAGGTGTTGGCTGATTCACAACTACGTATCCACCGGGTACTGTAGGCATGTTGGGTATGCTCCCCACGGATTGTACACTGGGCGGGAGAGTGGAGACATTGGACACATTTTGAACGCTAGGTACGTTAGAAGGAGTGGGCAATGCAGGTGTACTAGGCATGGTAGACATGTTAGATACGCTAGGTACGTTAGGCATGACTGCTACGCCAGATGCGGTAGGTATACTAGGCATGCCAAGTGCACTGGGTGTATTAGACGCACTAGGTATACTAGATACGCTAGATGCATTGGGCATAGTAGGTACGCTGGATACACTAGGTATAGTAGGTACACTGGGGACATTGGATACACTCGGTATGGTTGTTATGCTTGCTATATTGGATACATTGGATACAGAAGGTACAGAGGGTATAGTCGGTATAGTGGATACGTTCGGGACATTAGGTACATTAGGTATGCTAGCCATGTTGGGTACATTGGATACACCGGGCATGTTAGTGACGTTGGGCACGTTAGGCACCGCAGGAACACCAGGTACGTTCTGCACAGTCTGCACCGCCGTCACAGTGGGAACACCTGGGACAGCCTGAACGTCCACGATGGGTTCCATCAGCTTGGAGGCTTGGAAGACTTGCGTGGTCGTCTGATAACTGCTTGCCAACACCTGCGGCACCGCCCCGGCCATGAACTGACTGGAGGACATTACCGTGTTGCTCACGATAGTCTCCAAACCGTAGTACATCGGTTGGTTCGAAAGGAACATGCTGCCGGTAGAGTCTGTGAACATCTCCAACGTTGGCGTTGAACTTAATAGTAGCTGCTCGGACGATATAACTCCGCACTGAATTGCACTGGGTTGTTGCTGTATAATTGTTCCAAGAACTGTCGGTTGCGTTTGGGCGATTTGCACGCTCGGTAATATCGATATACCTCCGTTTTGTAGCGTCAGCACATTGTCAGACGGCGCCTGTATGTACGCGCCAGGAACTAAATGATTAGTTGTGATGAACTGAGGCTTAAACGCAGCGTCGTGTTGACCGCCGATTGCCGTTACATACTGAAGATTCTGCCCGGACTGTTGCTGCAACGTCTCAACGTACGCAGACACGATGCCGGGAGGCGCGACTTGTTGTAATATTACTGTTGGCCCGCTTGGTCTTTGAGCCTGTTGCAGCTGTATAACCGGCGCGTTATTCTGCATTGGTTGAAACCTAGCGTGCCCGTTGTGCGGCTGTATGGTATTTTTCACAATTTGCGTTTTGATCCCTTTCGTTCGAGACTTCGGTGCTCTTGGAGACTTCGACTTGGCTAACTTTGTTACCTGAACGTTCGCCTGCGATTCAGTATTCACGGTTTGCACACCGGTAGAGGAAAATGTGGGAGACACCTGCGGGCTTGGGACTGTCTGGGAACTTGCGTCGTCCGGGGAATTCATCGGCGTATTGATGATATTCTGTGTAACGCTGGAGTCACTTGTAACAGACGGGGGATCTGTTATTTCTGTTATTTGAACAGTACTCTCCTGGGGTAATACTGTGGCATTTGGTAGTGTAGTTGTTGTCCTGGTATACTGCGTTTGTACGATCATATCGTTAGACGTTAATACTGTTTGATGAACAGTTTCCACAGTGGCGTGCGTGTGAATTTGCGGTGTGATAATCGCTTGGGCTATTGGCTCGATTTGAATGGCTGGATGGGGCGACGGTACAGAAGCTTCTAAAGGGGACGTGGCTTGCATATCCGGATAATCGGAGGAGAGGGTGTGCCCCTCGGATGGCGACAGAGTTATGAATTGCGGGGACACGGATCCGATGCTTGGTGAAAATCTGGAATCAGGCGACGCCAATTTGTTGTCCATGGTCTCGGAATCACTGTCACTTGTTATCATGATATCACAGTGCGTTAAATGCCTATTATAACTATCCTGCGCTCTATAGGTGCAGCGGCATCGTTTGCAAGTTACTGGACGATCTATGTGATCGAACGGTGTGTCACATTGAGAAATAACATTGAGCCCCTCGTTTTCAATATGCTGCGGCGATATGCACTCGTCGTCGCTAGAGATATCGTCAGCACCATCTAATTGAGGAATTTTCAAATTCAACTTCAAATTATTTTCTCTAAACGAATTGATCTTATGCGTCGTATATTTCGAGCAATTGGAAAAACTATCATTCCCCTTCGCTTTCGGAGGTTTCTCAGTATTCTTGGCAATATGCGATCTAATAAATCCGTATATCCGTTTCGACCGTAAAATGTTGGTTGCGGACTTCGCGCAGGAACTATAATCCTTTTCGGTAGTCAGTGCAAATTCATTACTGTCACACGACGATTCGTCGTTAATGCCATCTAACTGCGGGATTGACACGTGTTCTGGTGCAGGTAGTTCTGCTGTTTTCTCTTCGATATTATATTCTGGTGAGCCGCATTCGCTGGCGCTGCTTGGATCGGCAGGTCCATCAACTTGTAAAATTCGCGGCGGTTGCCTTGTATGCCAAAGTAGCCGCTTATGTTCCTTCCCCTCTTCGCGATTCGTGGATAGTACCCGACGATTAATACCGTTCGCATCTTCGATGCAATACTTAAGTTCTCGTACGGAGTCGGATAACATGTTGGGTGTGTTCGCCCTGCCCACAGTGACCATGATACCGTCAGGAATCCTCAGCTCGTGCAAGGTAGGTGGACGTTCGTTCTGCGAATCTAACACCATTACGCTTGTTTCATTAGATTTCGTCATGCTGGAATTTCTAGATAATTTTCTCCTCTTTATGCTGGGACCGTAAGTACTGTCCAGCTTGCAGCTCCAAGTTAAACTACAAGACCGTTGATGGTGTCTTTGTCCCCCAACGATCAGTGGACTATTCGACATCACCTCCGATTTAGATCTTTTCAGCTCTCTACCCCCGCGCTTCTGATTTTTAGAACTAAACAGATCATCCATTAAATCTTGGACAGAAGTCTTTGCTTCCAAGTGGACCCACAGATCATTGTGCGAGCCTAGCTCCAACAAAGAAGGATCCACTTTCGAGATCTTGTTCTCGGGTGGCTTTATAATCTCATCCACTTCAGACGCCAGCATATCGTCTTTGAACAGATCAGTCGCGAAGGTGCCGTCGTTCTTCAAATCCATGGCTAAAAAATCTTCGTACGTCATTTTCGGAAATATATCTTGCATGGAAATACCGTCCAGCAGATCGTGGGGCAAGTCTTCGAATATCGCTTCTTTCAGCTCTGGAGGCAAAAGGTCCGTGTTACTCTGTTCCGCCAAGTTTTCATCCACTTCCTTATTGCAGACGGTGTCGATTAAAGCGTCCAAAGTTTGTTTCACAGCTAAATATTCAGTTCTCCGCGTGTCCTCTTTCTCCTGCTCCTTAGAGTGGTCGATGGTTATATTATTCTCCAAATCAGGAGAAACCTCGGGCACGTACACTTGCACGTACGTCCTGATATAATACCTGACAATTTTAAACGGATTCACCGTGGACCAGTAAAGTCGAGAACATTTATATTCGCAAGGTATAATTTTCTCGACTGTGTCAGAATACTCGGGTATAACTGTACCTAAACAGTCAATCATCAACGAGCCTATCATCACTTTCACCTTGTTCGGTTCTGCATACTTCTTCTTCTTACGATCCAGCTCCACGTACACCGGCCTTCGTAAACTAAATTCGTTCTCATTCTGTAACGTTTTATGCGAACAATTGCTTAAATGCGACGAACAAAATACTGTTTTATCATCGTTGAAGGCGAGGCCAACGTTCCTCGCGCAAGGATAGTGAAAGGTGCTGTTGCAGTTCTTCGCGCAGCAACCAACGCTTGCTCCTTTCTTCCCGCATTCGGAGCAACGAATTAAACGACCCCTCGAAATAGCGCTATGAACATTCTGCAACGAGCCGTCTATCTCTTCGAATACCTCGTTGGACCAAAGCGCGCAGTTCGAATGCACCCATTCATTTTGCCCGCAATACAAAAGCCGACCCTCTTTCGTTTCCTGGCCGTCGCCTAAACCTTTGCACAAACAGCACGATCTACTGTCTTCCACGTGGATATTATATAAATTTGCCGTTTTAGCCGCGATTGCTTTCGGGGCTTTCATCACCTCTTCCTTCCACACTTCCAGGATGGAATCGTCGAGCTTCGTAACTGTGCCGCTGTCCTTGTTATTATCGTAGACGAGCGTCAGCGCATCGTTCCTTTCATTATTACCTTTAATACTTTTCGGACTGAACCATGGAAATACCTCTTGTAAAATCCCGTGGTAAGCGTCGGTCAGCTCCTTAGTTCCAGTACAATTAATCACGTGCTCCATGTCAAAATGGAACTGCGATAACGTTCTGTACTCGTTGTTATTCACTTTTCGTTTAACCGACATCAATGTAGGCGAAGGTCTGACAATAATCTGCTGGTCCGAGCAATGACACTCTGTATCATTCGAATTACCGCTCAGGTTTTCTTGAGCCGTCGTGTCTCTTTTATCGCCGTCTTGAGTATCCTTTAGAGCGCAATTCTTTACTCGAACGGAACATTCTTTCAGATGAAACTTTTGTCGCAGTCGCCTTAATCCTCTTCTATTGGAGCTGTCGGTCGATTGATTCTCATCCGATTTACTCGTTACGTCCGATTTTGTGGTACCATTCGGACTACACTCCGCGCTCTTAGATTTCTCGTTGTACTCCTCGGGCTCTTCCGCGTTAACAGCGTCCTTGAAATTTGTTACATTCGACTCCGTCATCTCATCCGAGAAATCCAATTTCCTTATACTGGAGACGGGCCTGCACAAACACTCCTTCCTTGGACTCCATTTCAACGCAGCGCAAGCCTTCCGGTTTTTACTCAACGCCTTTATAACTCCTATGAAACCGGCCTTAAGTTCAGCCTCTATTGCAATTCTCCAAACAGAATTGGGATTGGAGGAACACTGGCTGCACGTGAATTCAATAGAGTCAGGTAGATAGCTAAGGATTTGATAACAGTCGTCGGAAAGTCCTTCGCAATGGGCGTGCACCCAATAAGAGCATTCACTACATTCCATCATCTGAAATGTATAAATGCAGAGTTACGAAGCTACTTTAAAAATCTCTGTAAATTGTATATTCTTGCTGTTAGAACATCCATTTGTTTCTACGTATAAAAGAATTTCTGTAGCCACGCGTGTATATCGCGTTTACAAAATATCTTTTATAATTATAAACGTATACTCACCTTTGTATCGAAATCATTTTCGTTGTAACATCTCTGACACAGGGGACAATAATTTCCTTGTTGGCGTAATTTGAAACACATGGAGCATAGTGGTAAATTGCCCACATGAACATTAACTCCTTCGCTACCACAGCTTTTACACTTGACACAACTCTGACACACATAAGGTCTCTCGGGGCTATAGAGTCTTGCACTGACACCGGATTTTGACAAGCACGAATGATGAAATGATTGACGACAACGAATACAAGACAATTTTGGACCAGATCTTAGATGACAGGATTGGCATATTGTACATCGAGGACAGCACCAGTTTGGTTGGGCACAAGCATTCCATTCACTGGGTTCCAAACAAAAGGCATGATATGGCTCACAACAGCACTGACAGTGGATCAGCTGGAAAGATTGTTACAATGTACAACCGAGTCTACTAATGTACATCTATGCGTTACTTACTGGCTCTTTCCCAGCGCTTCCACAAAGGTAACAAATAGCAGAAATATGAAAGAGCTCCGAACCGATAAGAGCGAAACCTTTCGCACCAACTTCTGTAGGATCGTACTGCTCCCAGAAGTCTATACACACCGTGTGTAATGTTTCGTTATTCGTTTTAGGTACCTGCGACAATTTAAATCTCCGTCAGCATTAATACGTTACATCTGCTAATGATCGTTATTTTAATTTTCCAGTTACTTGCCACTTGAAAACTGGATGCTGATATACTTTGCTGTGATTTCCCTCTTTTCAGATGAGACTGCTGTGTCACATTAACGCTATTATGATTTACAGCATTCTCGTCGTTCTGCTTTTGTTGCTCCTTTTCTTTCGTGCAATCCTTTTTCTCCGCCTTATCATTTTCCTTCAATGCTTTTGGAATGTTTTTATTACTTTCAGTATCTTCTTTTCCATCCACAGAGGGAAAAGTAGCAATCGGCTGGCCAAGAGCAACACTTGCACTTCGACAAACATGCTTAACCCTTGGCCCCTTTAATTCCAGTCTTTGTCTAAGGGGCTGCGGACACTGATTTAAGGACGGTGAGGAGAATATTGGATTCTTTATTTTCTTCCTCACTTTTATCCTATTGTTTTTTCTTCTCTTTTTACTGGGCGATATATTCAGCGATGCATCAACTACAAGTGAAATTTGTATATTAATAGCGCAGGTAAATTTGTTAATAAAAACGGAAAATGTTCAGAAACGTATCGTATAGTAACCTACATTTATCTAATTTTGTATAGAGAAAGCCACCGGTGCCTTGGTAGCTAGCTTTCTGATCCATTTCAATGTTTCTCCAACTCATAGCTGATTTAAACAAGTTCTTCTCTGAACTGTCCTCTGCGGGCCAACCTAATTTACAAGATATTAATTTCTGTCCTTGATTATCATTATCCTCTTGACTCAATGACAAAGGAATACTCAGAGGATCTCTCATCATTGGCGGTAGTAATGCATTTAAACCCGTTCTCAACGAAGAAGGAATGTTGTAACATTTTAAACACATTTTTAACCAACACGCTGGACATCTAGCTTTATAAACGCATCTCATGAGATTCCATTGTTGACTTCTTACAACAGGTGGGACTAAGCATAAACCGTCTCCTTTATGGCATTGAAGAACTGGGAGGGTACTGTTCGTAGATTTTGCACAAGCTTGCCGCTTAATCATTTTGCTGATAAATTTCCGACAAGATTCACAACTGTGAATACCAAATTTTCGAGCTTGTTTCACGAATCGATAAAACCGTACAGCGCCACAAACGCCACATTTAATAGTACCCGTTAGTCCTGGAGTGTTACAAAGACAAAACCATTTTGTTATTTTACGCCACAGTATAATACTCTCCTATATACATTATCAAATTACAATGTAAGAATGAAGATTAAAAGATAGACTGAATTTCCAGATTTAGAAATATCATTGGGTCAGAAGAAGATTTATTTCAAAGTAGGAAATTATAAAATGAAATTAGCCACATACCCAAGTTAGTGTTTCCACTTGTAACGCTATTATTATTTGTCGTCGAGAAAGGTCCTTCGGTCCCACCGGCGCATTTATTATCTAGCTTTAATCTTGCTTTCCTTAAAATAACTTTTCCACCGTTCAATTTCATTCCGGTCCATTCCGACTGCTCGTCTTCGGTGTGGTTACTATGTTCGCTTCCACTTTCGGACAATGTACTTTCCGTGTCGAAATTATCCGAACTCCCCTCTGCAGTTTTCTTCCCATTATCAGAATCGTTTTGACCTTTCGCGTTACCATTTCCCTTACTTTTTATTACAGCATTCTCAAGATTCGATTGAACTTCTAGATCAGCGACTTCGCTTTGAGTTCCCGACCTTGTCTGAATCCTGGAAGACTCTGAACTTGGAACATTGGAATCAGGAAGAACTTTCGTAGGAACAGAAATTGATTTCTGATTTTTAGATACAGTTAATTTTAAATTTTGGGCTTTCTTAACTGTACTTTGCGAACAATCTTGAGTACTATTGGATTCGTCAGACGGTGCTTTTACAGCTTTGTTCTTATTCGATACATTAGTTTTCCTTACATCTGTATTAATAATTTTTGATACTTGTGCGTCTTGTATGGGCGGTGCTAATTTTCCCAAATTCTTCGCCGATTGTATTACATTCTGGGGATTGGAATTCGCACGCTGAATTATCTTTTTCGTCTTATTCCTCGCCTCTTTATCCGTCAATTTTGTACATAATTTATTAATATTGCTCTCTTTCAATTTCGAATCCTGGTTACAAAATTTGTTCAACGCGAATTTAGCTTTCTTTACGTGCGTGCCGATTTCATTCTCGCTGTGTTCCGTGCCGGGGATCTCTTCCAGCTCTTCGATAAATCTTTTATTTGGTTTAATGACCCTCGACGAATGAGCACTTCTGACTGGTAAAATAAATTTCCTTACAGTATTTGGTTTATCACCGCATTGTGCTGTCATATTACGCGCATTATTACTATTAGATTTTGCCCTCTGCAGTAATCTCTTCGCAGTACTGTTACGCAATTGTCTTGTTCGTTGATGTTGATCTAAGATATTATTCACTGACTTTAATACTGGCGTTTTCATGAAATTGGAGAATTTTATGTTCTTACAGGCCCTTCGATTCTTAGGTCTGTGAAATTTAGCGGCGCATTTCGAATTCGATACGGTCACGTCTTTCTTAATATCTTCAGTTGGCTTCGCATTCTTGTCGCATAGTTTCTCTGCAGTAGTTTCGACGTTCGCCGGAGAATTTTTAGTGTCTGCGACATTTTGTTCGTTCGATTTTGGTAAAGGATTCTCGATAGCATTAGACGGTGATTTAGCGGTTGTATTTTCTGTGTCATGTTGTTGCGTTTTTATATAGGACACGGAAAGATTAGCCTCTTTAGTGCTAAAACCATGGAATGGTGGATGTTCCTATAGAAAAAAAATTCAACATGAGCATTACGTATCGACGATATCTCTATCTTCTCACTGGACGCAACGCATAATCCAAGTATTATGAAAGGCACGTTCCATGATTTTAGCTACACCACGGTTTGTACACATCGGAATTTTGAATTTCCTTGATGCCGATAAAGAGAAAACGATAATGTAAATAAATGGTGTTGATAGAGGAGAAGCAAGGGCAGGAAAGCATCTTTTTATCGAGTCACTGACATTCTCAGTTACAGCGGTACGTCAGTGCGTATTATACACATCTGCCATTCCGAGGCTACGATTCCCTTCTAATAGGTTAACCTTCGTAATACAGCCAAATGTTGGGAGTTTTTCTGGCCACCGAATCGGCGCCGTATGGGTGCCTACGACGCTTATAAGACAAATACTGTTGCTGGTAACTCGAGAAAGGATTATTTCCTGGGTGGATCTAATTAGGCGGCATCCATCAGACACTGATCGCGGGAGTAAACTAGGAATTACCTTCTCGTTGTCACCAAATGTTTCGTTGAACAGGGAAAGTCCGTAGTAGATGTTCTCGGCGACGGTTACCGAATCGCTTTGGACTGTCTCGGGCTGGCCGAGAACTTTGATCCGTTTCCTGGTGACCGTCTTCGGCGGCTTCCCGGGAAACTTGGACCTTCCCATGTTCACTATTTTCAACGGCCAACCTCAACCTCACAACGAAATTCTGTTTCCATTTTACGCGATTTTGCCCAGTCGAGGCGCACCAACTGAACACCAACGAACACTTAACACACACGGGACTCGCAGGCTTCGTTAAACATCGGTTAACGTCGGCCGAATTCGATGATAGCCGCGAAATACGCGCGTACTGTCAAACACAGAATCACTAGTAGTAAGGTGGGTACATGTGTTTTCAAATACACACGCGCTCATCCATCTAGTGATTTTTGTTCGAGCGAAGCTTGGGCCGCGCGCGCCCGCTGTTCGATCATCCTTCTACGGTCGTTCTAATTAAAATCTCTTTCGTATATGTAATTCATATGGTTTGTGTAAAATGTTTTTGTAAATTGCACAGATATTATCGTCGATAGATTATTCCTATTTCTCATTAGCTAATTTAATCGATCGCTACTTAAGAAATAATATCGTATAGAGTTCTGAGATGTGAAAAATACAAGTCGAGAAGGGTTAGTATTAATTTTCTGCATTTATGTGCACGATACGAAGTAACGGTAGCTGTAATAGCCGGCACACGATTGGTTCGGTGCCTCGCGTATCGAGCGCTGTGTCTGAACTCACCATAATGTGTTCTACTCTAGGGAATATTAAGCTACGGTAGCACTCGTTAACACAACATTTATTTTACATTATCGCAAATTTTTTAATTACCCTTGTACAATCTTTTTATCCATTTCGTTCCTATGTGCTTCGACTTTGTTAAAATTAATTAGCATTTAATTTCGGTGCAACGGGAAATGGTTAAAATGACATTTACGGGATTAGGTAGAATATTTTAATTAGCAAGTACTAAATAATTTAATTATAACATACTTGTGAAATAGTTTTTCTTTGACGAGGTTCTTAATTTATGTTAGTAAATACTAGCTCGCGCAATGTTTTTACGTCAGCATATTAATTAAATAATATTTACTATTTCTATAATAGAGATATTCAGTAACAAATTAATTGAGAATATTCATTATTTTGGATTAAATGAAAACCGTCTGTTATTATACCGTGCAACGTGTAAATTACTTTCACATTAACATAGCACAACGCATTCAAGCATACTTTGGGTTTAATGCTACTTTGTAATTAGTACAAGAAACATATATTGCACGATTGCAACGTGGACTATATATCACACGAAATTACGTATGACGAATAAATTACGATCTTTTGAAACGAAAACGACGCGCATTTCAAAAATGTGTTATATCCGCGCTCCGGGTATATTAATGAATTAAACTGATAATCGTATAATATATGCGCGATCCGATATTTAATCAAATATAAAAGGAGGGAAAGCATATATTCTCATTATCCTTTTAACGAAAAAGAATTTACTTGTTGGTACAATTATTGGTTTTACTTATTAATACTCTTTTTATTCGTTCGATTTAAATTTCTGTATTCACAGATTCTCTAATTAGTTCTAATTAGTAGACATTACATAAATTCAGCAGAATATCGAAGGGAAAAATGCACGTTGGAGATATCATCACCAATGCGAGATTACATGCACACAACCGTATTATTTAGAACGGCATCCAATGCGGATTATTAATTAACTTAATATTTGGGCCAGTTCCCTCGCTATATTTACCCAATCAATAATACTTACGAGTATCTGTTTGCTCTTCTGCTCTGCAAAGTAGTGGGTCACCGCACACGAAATGCAAAATTCCTTCCAACCCGTTAAATTGCTCGGCTTGTGTCAAAATGAAAAATAAATAGTTAGCAGCATCGCGACGGCAAGGATTTACTTTTTCATAAGGGAAGAATATGCAGGATGCCAGAAAGAAAGGGTTCACCATTCAGAGGGCTAGGGGTGTCTACTAAATTCAGCAAAAATATATTCAATCGTCATTCATAATTGAAAAATTAATCCTATTATAATTAAAACCGATTTGTGGCTTAAACAAGGCAAGTGTTACAATTTCGTTTGTTCACCCCAATTAGTGTGTAAACGAAGGATTATGTTGCTATACATGTTACATTTATGCTTGCGAAATATGTAACAAGTATTTTGCTATTATTGACACACACGCTTTGTATTCTCGTGTAAGAGAATTGCGTAATTTTAAAAACTTTATCTCCCCTTTCAAATTTCGCTTTGTTCATGGTTCAACTTGGTGTTTTCCATGCTGTTCTTATGTACCTATCATTAAATTTTAATTGTACTGTTGGATGTAAGAACGCCCGCAGAACGCTCAGGCCCTTTTTGCATAAAATGTATAATTAGATTCCTCATTATTCTCTACATACCTATGCCTTACAAATTTAATTGCAGTATTTTAAAAATTTACAGAGCTATGATAAATTTTGTGAATTATGTTGACCCTGCCTTGTGTATATTTTTCCAATATTCTACATTTTTTCAATAATCATGCAAATATTAAATAAACAATAAAAAGCAATGTTAAAAAACATTTTTTCTCTATTTCTCACTTTTTGTGAGAAGGGCCTGAGCGGCCTACAATTAAAATTAATTTAGCTGATTAATTTATTAGAAAATTTCGATTGTAATAATGCAGCTACAAAGTAGATACATCAAATTTTTAAATATTATAGACAGTTTTGCCACTTCATTATGTATAAAAAATATCTAATTTCGTAATTTTTACAAATAGTTTCCTCGAAACTGACTTTTGGCACTAAGGCCCTTTTTGCATCCAATACTACAATTATTCTATATCTAGGAAAAAGAAACGAAATAAATGCACCAGCTTCAGATATTATCACTTCCAACTTAGGAGGGTAATTTTAATTTTCCCCTGCTTCCTGTTCGGACAGAAAATAAATGGGGCCTTTTTATGATCGAACTTGTAACAAGAGAGCAGAATGAGGTCGATAACCATTTCTACGTTTGTAGTTATACAAATTGAGGCGCATTATATCGGGTTCAAGTATTGGCCACCGATACCGTATCCTATTTCATCGATCCCTTCATATCATAAATATTTATGTACGCTCGAACACACGCACGCGTGTGCTAATAAACTCTCTATTTTTTAATAAGGGACATGAATATTGTATTGCGTTTCTTCCATTCGTATCGTTTCGATAAATTCACGAAATAGATTGACATAAATACGAGGGAACTGGGGATATACTATATCACGTTAGGTCATCATCTCTGGCCGAGGAAAATTACTCAACCTTCATTACTCACGTCGTGCACCTCTTAGAATAATAAGCTGCAAATGGAGGAACGCCTGTTTTTACGTAACCCGACCTGAACCCTGTCCTGAGATACTACATATTTCTTAATAAACCGCGCATATACTGCGGCACGAGGCGAAGAACTAATAATAATCTTAATGTATAAAGCAGAAAGTTTATTGCTTGTGTGCTTGTTTGTCGCCTGAAAACTTTCGAACGCTAAACTCTGGGATCATGAAACGTGCCTGAGCTCTTTATGCCTGGCCAATCCAGATGAATGTGACTATTTTCCAACCTAAATAATTAAATAAACAATTTCCTCTTTATAAATTCAGAATCTAAATTCGGGCGAAGCCGGATAGTAAAGGTAGTCTTCTGATAAATAGTAGTAGCAACTAGTTTGGATGAAACTTTGGTTTATTTATACGATTTACAATTAGCAATATACCACATTTATTTGAATGCCTGTGTTCTGCGATTCTACTGCGTAGTTTTTCTTTCAGTTTACAAATGTGTGAATATTTTGTTGTTTCTGTCACAGAGTATGTATATTCTCTGGAAAAGCATATGTCGGGAAGTAATGTTGCTCTATCTATCGAATTCATGTTGCTAATTATTTCGTACGGTATCGTTAAACATCATCTCTGCTCGTTTCAAGCTTAAGTAGGTATAATATCCAAGCTCATTTACGTGCCACGGATGGTGTAAATAAAAACTGCGTAACAGTGATAAACAATGGGAGTAGCAGTAATAAGTTTACTAATTTAATTTCTCATTTGACACCCTCGATTTACGCCGACAATTCTGTCAAATTAAAAAAATGTAGATAAAAGCATATTTCCAGGAAAAGGAGTCTAAAACGATTCCAAAAAATCGAGCGACTCGAATTAATAACATACAATAAATTCCACAAGAAATCCATCTTATTTTTCGCTATTTTTCCTCATTTAAAGCCAGCATGTATAAAGTGATATCGATTGTAAATAGGACTTTAGTCATTACTATTATCATCTCTTATATTTTTTCTGTTACTTCCTATTATTGTCTAGTGCTAACGCTTGTTTTCTCTACTCTCTGTCTTTTCCACCTCGGTCTATTACAAACTAGGTCTTCCCCGTTCGTAAGAAAGTAAATAAATAAATTATTAGCTTCAACCTCGCCCAGTTATAGAAGCGATTGAAACTACTTAACAACAACAACAACACTGACTACTTTTGTATTTAAATCAGTCCATGCAGCCTGACTTTTGCCGCGCGAAAGATTGTTGAAACCGCGGTCGACTGTGCATTCCACCGCTCAAAGGGAATAAAACAAGAAAGGGAGCAACAAAAAAAGTAGAAAGAAATTGGAGCACGTTGCGTTTCCAGAGGTAAGGAAAGGAAAGAATGGTTCGAGGGGTGTGCTTGCTTGCGCGCGTGTGGGTCCGGGCACAAAGTGTCGCGTTGAATCAAATTCAAATTCGAGGCGATCTAACGCGATAGTTTACCTGTACGCCGGGAAACCGGAGACTCGTTACGCCGGGCGTATTCGTTTAAGCGCCGAGCGAACGAGTTTATCTCTCGATCATTCCGTTCGAAATACCCGAGCGGGTGTGGTACCCGGCCGTATTCGTTGGGAACGGTCAGCTAGCCGGTTGTAACGGAGCTATAAGATCTGCTGTTCCGTTTCGTTGCTTTGCATTGCGTACTCTCCCATCCGCTGCGCTGGTGCACGGGCTTCACCTCGGCCGGACAAGTGTGCGATCCTAGAAGGATAACGCGTATACGGGGCCCCGGCTCGCTGGACCATTTGCGGGGCCACGAGAAAGACCGATGGGACGCTTATACATATTAATAGACGCGCCGCGCATTATTCATACAAAGCGGAAAAATATTTGCCGAGCAAATACATTTCTCCGCGGCAACCGTCCACCTCCTCCTTATTCAGTGTAACCGTTCCCTGAAGCTTTTGCATCGCGCGGGTGCATGCCCGACGATTTTCGGACAGCCCGGATGTTTTATAGGAAATACAGGCTGCACGGATGCAGGTGGAGCCTCGATTAAGTAGCTAGATTCGGGGGTGGGATTAGTGGCGGTGCATTTCGGTATGAAATGCTTTGCTTGGGTAATTGGTTTTTGGTTTTTTTGCGGGGATGTGATGAGTTGGAAGTAGAGCTGTATAATACTGCCATCGCTTGGACAAGTGTTTCTATTCTACTTAATTCTGACTGCCTCTTATTTAGGTTATTTTAGGGCGGGGCAAATCTAATAACTATTCTCATCTGTTAAAGGATTAAGGATTGTGTCAGAAGTAAAGAATTTTATTCGCGAAGGAAATAATGTCGCATGGCTTGATTGTGCCCTGTCACAGAGCATTATTGCTGTATGAATTTTTTATACATCGGATAATGGAAACCACGGATAATAGAAGCTCGGATAATAGAGGTCGTATTGTGCTTATATTCTTCGTTAGTTTGAAAAGAGAAAAAGAGCTATGTTCAAGAAAATGGTAAATATAAATTAAACTATCGATTCGAAGACCTTACCTTTACTCTGCACTTGAGAATCGGGAAACATGAATCAGGCCACGCTGAAAAATATATCAGTATATAAATTTAATATTCAAGAGTCCAAGCGACTTGATTCAATATAAACAGCGGTGAATACTCTTTATGTCAGAGCAAATTGTTTTGTTCCGTTTACGGTAGAGGTACTTTATAACGAAGCTTCCGTGAACTAAGGTAAGTATTCAATTCCTTGTTTTCTCTGTTTTCGCTTAACGTAGGTACAGCGAATTATGATTGTATATTCTAAGAATATTATTCTTCGGAAATGAGTAAACTCAAAGCTCGTTGATGTTCCTTTATATTATTGCAAGGTTTTACAAACAAAAATGATCTTTGCCATCCTTTATGTTTAATTATAAATAATTATTTTAAAATACAATTTGTGACAGTGAGTGAAATTTGTTGTAGGTGTTTGTCGAGGAACAAAAGCCTTTTGTTTTATAAAAAGTTTCGTAATTACATGGGTGATTTAAAAACAATTTATAAGTTTCATACTAAATTCAAGCATGTATTACCTACTATTTTACCGTTTTTCCAAAAAGTATTACTTTTTAATTAGTTTTTATTGATTTTAATTTTCTCTTTTTACCAATTTTGCCGCCCTGGGTAGTTGCCCTGTTTGCACCCCCTATGGCCGTGCAGAAAAGTTATTAAATACAAAAGAAAATCCCAGAATCGATGCTTTTAAATTGAATACCGTGCTCGAATATTTTTCTTAAAAAAAAACATTTCCTACGAGACAATAGGGAAAATGTTGTGAGAGCACGATGGTTGCGTTGCCAGCTGAAAACCGTGCCTGAGTACATATTGTTAACGAAAAAAGCGATAAAAATCTAAAAAAAAAAACTGCCTATCGAAGCCCATCGACTTTTAACGCGATATTCTATTTTACGGTGAAAGCAAATTTATCACCCGGGGATCGGTTGGTGATGTAAAAATATTGGGGCGAGCCAAACGAAGTGTACTGCCGAAAGAACCTCTATCTGTGCCAATAAACCCATGACACTTTATCACAACACGCAGGCAAAGTGGTCTTAATACCAAAAACGTAATTCTGGCAAAATACTGCTTGTACCGCACGGTCGCCCCGAAATTATGAAATTAATCGCAGGATACGCATTTATCATAGAGCGACTCAGTTTCTCGCTCCTTCCGTCAGCACTCGTCCCGCGCGGGACTTAGAAAGTTGGAGGCTGGTTCATTGTACTCGGTACGTGAGAAGTACGCGTACCGCCGCAAGTGACATACCTGTGCTCTGTAAAAATCGCGCGACGCATTCAGCGGCCGGCCAGCTAAGCAAACAGCGCATTTTCGCGTTCATTACGGGGCAACATACACCTAGGAGGCGAAAAAGTAGGATGGATTTGAAGAATTTCTTTTCGGTGGAGAAATGTTTTTATCAAAGAAACATTCTGTACGTTATAAAGGTCATACCTTTGTATATGAAATGTGACATTTTTTTTAAAAAAAATTCGGAGAAGAAGCCGCGCGGTAGCTGTTTCTGTAGATCGTTTTTTTTTCCACGAAAGGCGTCTGCGGTAACCATCGTATCTTACAAGGAAAGTATTTTAGGTGTCCGCCTCCGATCATTTTGATTTTTGGATATGTTATAGAGGACCGAAAAATAAGAAATACGTGTTTTTTTATTTTTCCCCGTTTTCATATTTGGGGGTGAAAACTGCGTTCAAAGTTAGGGTTGAAAAATCATTTTTGTGGAATATCTCGAGAACTATTAGAGATAGGGGAATAGTGTCAATGGACGAATTTTGTGTCTTTGAATGCGAAATATGACTGACTCATCATATTTTCAAAAAGTCCATTTGTTTAAATAAATTTATTATAACAAATGGACTTTTTGAAAATCTGGTGAGTCAGTCATATTTCGCATTCAAAGACACAAAATTCGTCCATTGACACTATTCCCCTATCTCTAATAGTTCTCGAGATATTCCACAAAAATGATTTTTCAACCCTAACTTTGTCACGCAGTTTTCACCCCCCAAAATATGAAAACGGGGAAAAATAAAAAAACACGTATTTCTTATTTTCGGTCCTCTATAACATATCCAAAAATCAAAATGATCGGAGGCGGACACCTAAAATACTCTCCTTGTTAGTTGATTTTCATCTGAAACGAAAAGGAAAAAATTGTACTTAAAGTAGACAAGAAAAACTAGTACCCGTCGTAGCCGACTTTGGTTTTTATAATTTTTCGCAAAAGCGCGGGCACTTGACATAGAAGTCGAATTTATGACTGAAAATGTGAAAAGTCATAAAGTCGATTTCCATGTTCAAATGCCCGCGCTTCCGCGGAAAATTGTCAAAACTAAAATCGGCTACGAGAAGTAGTAGTTTTCTTTTTTGTCTACTTTAAGCGTAATGTTTCTTTTTTGTCTCAGACGAAAAACAGCTAAGCTACCGCGCAGGTTCTCCTCCGAATTTTCTAATGAAAATTTCACATTTCATAGACAAAACTATAACCTTTCTAACGTACATAATGTTTCCTTAACAAAAACACTTCTCCACCGATGAAAATTTTACTTAAACGGCCGCCGTGACGTAACGTTTCAGAGGTGTGCGCGCTGTTCGTTACACCGTTTAGATCGCATTCAAGACGGGGTTAACGATGCCTCGTGAAGTGCGATCCACGGGTGGCCGCGCCTCGCGTCGATTCGATTCGCTCTCGATTCGCCGAATTACTTTTACCACGCAAACGTTATTAACGAAGGGGCACATAGCCGGTGATTTCCCAATTTTTCGGCGTCGAGGGCCGCTCGCGAAGCGCCGGACGAGAGCGTGCCCGTGTACAGCCATCGGGGATCGCTGGTGCACGCGTGGCTGCGCATATCTGTCGATACCGAGGCAGCCGAATTTTCGCCAGCCGTTGATCCGTGTTTTTGCGCGGGCACATCGCGGTATTTACGCGCGCAGCGGACATTGAAAGCCAGAAGGCGATCCATCGTGAGAAATATTACACTTACGCCATTCCACGCTTCTGCCGGTTTCCTGCACGCGTGCCTCAAATAAAAACCTCGCTGGTCGCGCTTTTCCGCCCCCCGCTAAACAGATAGTTGCCCGATGAAAAAGAGAAGGAAAAACCGGAGGGACAGAGCCACTCTACATAGCACTCCCTGGGAAAACCTCCCTAGACCACGGGACTAACAAAAGCGCAAACTGTCCGTTGCTGGGAAAGCGTCCGATTTATCGGCCCATAGCCGTCGACTTGGCGGAATTATCGAGTTAGCTCGTGGCAGGGATTTTATTAGAGGGCGCGTAGTGCTCTCGATCGTGTCCGCGATTCGCGAACAAGGATGGCCGCGGAATCATCGGGACGGTCGCGGTAAATAGAAAACGGGTGGCGAGCCGGTGAAAAGGGACGAAGGGAAAAAGAAGAGGAAAAGAGGCGAATAAAAGGGGGTAGCGGAGGGGATTTAGGTACGTATATACGGGCTTATACATATTAATAGGTACCCGGTATACACGCGGATCTACAAGTGCGCGCGTAGGTATCGATACCAGGGACCGGTTCGTTCTTTACGGCAGAGTCGAGCGTTTCCAGGAGAGCCGAGCCAGGCGACACGGGCCGTATATCCGTGGACCGATCCAGTTTAGACACCCACGTGGCCATTATCCGGGCCCCGGTGTCCGCCGGTCGTGAAAAGAAATCTGTTTTATTATGCGCCGCGACTGTGCTCATATTCCTGACTGAAATCGTTGCTCGGACACGGATAACGCCCGTTCCCGGCCGCTCTTTTCGGCTCGTCCGCGGGGCACGGCGAAGAACGAGCGCCGGGATTGGAACGGGCGTGGAACGAGGGGGAGAGAGACGGATAGCTGGGATGTAGGTATCAATAGCCCGGGATATATAGGTGCGCGCTAAGAGACAGAGACCGGTTCACGCTTTACGACAATGTAACCGTACTATTCGCAGGACTCAATAGATAGGATCTATACACTCGAGGAGCGAACCGACGCGAACGCCTACGCGCGGTCTCCATTATCCGTGTCGCGTTACGGTTTTCGGCGGGGAGCGCGGAGGAAGCTTTGGAAATTGATTCCCTTTCTGCTGGTATCGATAACTTTCGTATGAAAGTTTGCCTATCGGCTTCGTATCGCTGGTCCATCCTCGAGCACCATTTTTGGGCGCTCGAGCGAGGCACGAGGTGATCGAGGGGGATGAATTTTCTGCGGCGGGATCCTTGCGGAGGGATTTATAGGGCGAGGCGAAGGGAATTTTGAATATCAGTGGATTTGAAGAGGATGGGGGGGGATTGGATGGAAATTCTTTTAAAAATGTAGCGACAAGGGATCCTTTTGTTACACTTAAAATTGAGGAGTTTGCAGTAAGGGAAGGCAGCTCCATTTTTTGACAGTTCTTGAGTTATCGCGTGGAATATAGGTACCTAAAAAAAATTCTACTCCATTTGGCACATGTTTGGTGGAAATCTGATAACAATTAGCGATATATTCCGAATTTTGAAAATTCACCTACTACTGTTTTGGCGATTTCTTACCCACTTCCTCCCCCAGTATAACAATTTGTAAGACGATATACGAACCCTCTCCCCCTTTGCTTAGGTAATATTTTTTATATTCCGTTTTTTTTTCAGTTAATAAAATTGTTTTAACGGTTTATATATCTACACATCGTTTTGGGGGCTACTCGTATTGAAAATTAGGTTAAAAAAATATTACGTAAGACCTCTCCCTCCCTTTTAAGAAAATGTAAGAAATTCGCGAACCCCTGCCTCCCCGCCGAAGCCTTGCGTAATTTAAGGACGACCCCTTTGTGCAATACGAATACACAACTACGTCCCACCTTATAAACAGCTTTTTTATAAGGCTCTGAAGAGGGCGTTGACTAGGGATGAGGATATTTCCACAGGCAATGATGACGAGAAGGCTTAAGGCTACCCTCGGGTCAAAGCGCTTGCAAAATATGTGATTTTCATGAATTAAAAAAAAGAAACTGAACATCAGACAGTAAAAAAGCTTTTAGGACATTATTACTACGTGTTTGAAGCACAAACAAAAAAATTATTGTTTGAATTTTGTCAATTTTTGCATTAGATATACAACATTCATTGTACCACTGCAGAAATTAGAGCCCTTGACGGGCGCCATCGGAACTCGCCAGTTGTGACAGGATCGTTTCAAATAAAAAAACTAAAAATATTCTGCAAATATATGTGAATGATTATCGCCTTATCCGTCTTCCTTGCAAATAAACAATCCGGCGATTTTTAGCACATGTTTTAAACACAATGTTACAAAAAAGCAGCTTTTCTACGCATAAATCTGTCCATAAAAAAAATGGGTGATCCAAAATTACTTTTTGTGGATAAGGCGATAGCGAGTCTAATTATGAATAGAATGCCGTAAGAGTTTTTCAAATCGGTCCATAATAAAGCTTTTTACGGTGGTGCCTGTCAAGAACTCAAATATCTAGAGTGGTAGAAAAATTGATAAAAATCAAATAATAAGTTTTTTGTTTATTCTATTCCATCCAACTTTCCCATCGTCTTCCGGGTAGACAATTATGCATTTCGGATTCTTTAAGACTGTAGAAAACTTTCGTTGCCAACCACGTCTAAAACTGACCATTTTCCACCATTATCATTTGCCGATTATTACTGCAGCAATTATTTTATATCTTATTCAGAGGATTCCGTAGAGTTGCAGTGTCCTATTTCTAGACCAAAAACGTTAGATTGCTTCGATATCTGAAACTTACGATTAATTATTCAAGACCTATCAGCGACGTCGCGACTTCAGACGCCTGTAATATGACTATGCACTTCTATTTAAAGACAAACATTTTACGCTAATAGTACCTCTGCGACTATAATTAATGTCACACGGAATTCGAGTCTACCGTTACCGTTCCCCCTCTAGGTCAATCAACCACCTACACAAACAAATCTTCCATACTCTGAAACCACACAAGAAAAAAAAAATACCTAAAGGGCAGCCTGATTTAGAACGCTGAAAAAAGGTGATTTTCGCAAATTTTTTCAGCGAAGAAAAATAAATTCAATCTTTCCAAAACTTTAGGAGTATTTTAATATGTAATTATACAATACAATACAAGAATTTAGTTGAAAAATTCGAACTTTGTCACGTCGAAATTGATATCATTGATGCACCTCGCCGCTGGAATTGTGAAATGGTAGGAAAAATTGAGCCTTTCATTCTGGCCCGAGATAAAAAAACCTAGGTTTTTTCAAATTTTCATGAATTTATATCGTCGGTGAAGTAAAAAAATGAGATGTCTGAAATTGACAAAATTTCGAGGTTTTCTGCAAAAAGCATGGTTTAATTTAACCTTTTCATAAACGCTTTTAATTCATCGACGATGGTTGGTCATAATTTAATTTAAAAACCCCGGGAAAAGTCGCCCGGACAATTATTCGTTGTGCTACCTTTCCCGCTATTTTTCGCAATTCCAGTGGCGAGACGCATCAATGATCGATCAATCTCGGCGCCAGAAACTTAAAATTCTCCAATTCAATTTTTTGTTGTATTGTATACACATACATCAAAATACCCCTAACGTTTTGGAAACCTAAAAATTAGTTCTCGGTGTTATAAAAATTCATGAAAATCAGCATTTTGCAGCGCGCCAAACCAGGTCCTCTTAAACGAGGCACATTCCCTTATCAAATTGAAATGTTCCCTTTTAATCTGACTTCTTAAGCCTCCCTTGGCCTACCGCCGTGCACTAATCCCGCTCGAGGTATCGATACCGTTTCTCGGGCAAATTTTTAATCGTATGCCGCGGCCGACTGAAACGCGACTCGCGGTGGGCGGTCCGCGATAACGGAGCATAGAATTATATGGTAATTCGAACCATAGAAATTACATTGACGAATCGTTCCAGGATACACCGGGTATCAAACTTTCCTTAGCTCGTTCCGCGCCCGGTATATTTTATTCGCGGCTCCGGTCGAATTAAAATCGCGAGCGTCACGTGGTCGATGCAATTAACGCGATAAGTATTCCCTCCGTATAAATTTTGACGCGATAACACGGGAAAAGTTTTACAATCGAATGGAACGGAGATGAGAAACTGGGAGCGGCGGGGTGAAGGAGGGGGGGGGCGAGAGGGGTGAACCACCATTGTCGAGGGATACAGGTACGTAACTCGATAAAACGTGGCGAGGAGCAGCGTTACCGAATATCTTTCCTCGCCCGTTTCTCCTGCTTCTTATTATCCAGAGCTGAACGTTATGGAAATCGAAACGAACCGCGCGAGGCAAACACACGAACGATCGGAAGGAATTACGGACAGACCGGCCCGCCCGTGATTCGAACAGCCCCGCTTCAAGCTGGTCTCGAAAGCTGCGTCATCTACGATCTACATTATCGGAGATCTGGATGCATTTAATTCGCGAAGGTAAATACGGCGCGTTTGTAATAAACCTCCACTCGGGATCCGATGTACGGGGGCGGAAGCAGGGCAACTGCCCAGAGCAGCAGGGCGGGAAAATTGGTAGAAAGAGAAAATTAAAATCAATAAAAACCAATGAAAATGTAAAACGTTTTGAAGCAGCGGTAAAAAGTAGGTAATACATGTTTGAATTGAGTACCAAATTTATAAATTTTTTTTTTAAATCAGTCAGGAGAGTTAGAAGATTTCTTAAAGTTGATAAATGTTTTTAAAATTGTTCCTACTGTATTTTGTGATTTTGTGTTTACGCTGTTTTTTATTGATTTATTAAAATATTATTTGTAGATTTAAAAAATAGGTACCTACGTCATACCTATATATTTTATTCTGTTTTGTCACTGTCTTTTTATGAATATTAAGTTTTTTATAAAACCGAGGTGGAAGAGGTGAGGGTGATAATAAAATGTGCGTCTAAGTAACACTCAATAATATAATGTTTATTAGAAGAGATGCAACACGCAAGCTTCTGTGTAAAAATGGCGAGCGAACAAAAACACGACCCTCGAGACGCTCACTCGCAACCGAATATCTGGTCAACGGTCGCATTCCTTCCGATCCCGAAGGAAACGCGAACCGCGCGCAAAACCAGGGAAAACCTCGAGTCACGAAAAAGGGGAGGTCTCGTCGCCTGGCAAAGTCCGAATACCAAGGCCACGAAACCTTCGGTTCAACTTTACGACCCCATGCCTGGTCGCCTACTTCTCCTTTGTTAGGTATCCAACCAATGCCTACAAACAGTTTCACATTCCTACTGTCAAAAATTATATTTTAAAATAATGTAAGGGGCGGCAAAATCATTTTTGCCCAGAGCGGCCGTAAAGCTATTCAGATCGGGCCCTGCCTCCACTCGGTAAAAGTTCTCGTGCCGTGCGATTACTCGATCATTTGGAATTAAATGCGGGGTTGCGTCGCCTTTACAAATCTTGCGAGTCGCTTCGCATATTAACGCTGGTGGGGCTCGTCCACGACCGCCTCTTTTTGTTCGATCGACTCACGCCGATCTTGGTGATGCTTGTTCCTCGGAGTATTAATAGATTGATGAATAAAATCGAGGACGTAGGATTTTACAGACAATGGAGGTGGAGGGGTGGTTGTAGAGCTGCAAATATTAATTGAAACAGCGCCACCGCTGTGGGGGGCGAAAAATATTTTTCCATCGTCGGTCCCGTGCGTCGACGCGGAAATATTGTACCGGGCGTAGCGGTGTCTGTTATTTAAAAAGAAATAAATGTATCTAGCCGAAGAGGAGGGTGGGGCTGGCGCCCGCGCGTTGTTTAATTAAGTAAATGACAACGGTGCCGCGGAGCATCGGTGAAATCCTATTGAACTTGTCGTTTCTGTCACGCTCCCCGGCACAATGCCCGGAGCGCAACGGGCGCTGCCGTACAAATCAAGTTTATCAGTCTACCATTGTATATAATACAAATTAAACGGGGTCGTACCGTTCCCGTGGCCCGTATACGTCATTCGCCGCAGTGCCACCTCCTCCGCCCAAGTTGGAAGCTGCACGGGCTAAACGGCGAAAATTGAACGTTCCGGCGAAAACGGATCATCCCCTATCAATCCGCATAGCCAAGGGAAGAAACATTGCTAGCGCTAGCAGCGCGGCTAACGATTATCGATAAGATATGAATACTACATTGGCGATGAAATTATTCGGCGAGTGCTCGAGGAAGGCCTACATTAACTTTCTTGAAATTAAAAACTTTGGAAGATAACGTAGGCGCGCTTGACCGCTCTTATTGGCGGATTTAAATAATCGCAAGCGGCGCGATTGTTCGTGAGAAGAGGCTATTCGTGTCTAGATTTTCACTCCGTTTCGCCTGCATCAATTGTGATGGACACATCATTGAGACTTTTTTATCATTCATTGCCGAGGCTCGGTTTATCCTGTAACGCAAATAGGAAAACGTCGATGGAAGTATGATCCGGGCACGGTACGTAAATACCTACGCTTTTAAATATACGATATTTATTTCCTAGCAGATTTTAACACCGGATATCTGCTCTGGTTTTAGAACCAAATATTCGCTGGAGATAAAAAAAAGGTGTCTGCGCGTATGCACCTACTAGACCGCGGTAATGCAAGTTTCATGAGCTCTGAGTACGTTGCATTAGCTTTTCTATTTCACCGTGTAATCGGATTCAGGTGCGTTTTAATTACTTTCGAATGGGAGTACCTGTAGGAATAACAGAGAATTACGAAGACGGTCTGTGTTATATGGTAAATTTGGTAAGCGTGAGCGTATCATGCAGTTTTCCCTCGTATTACGAGCTGGTGATATATCACAGTGCACTCGAGATATTACATACGCTGAACCCACTTATAAACATTTCTATGTATCTTGAACTCAACCTGAACTCCACATGAATCTTCCCGATCCCACGACAATTTTCCAACCATTTGCCTTCTGCTCTACTATTATTGTTGATAATCTGTATTTCCACATATTCTGAATACAACATTAAAATTATGCCTTAATTATGCTTAAGACGTAAGCCCCTACACTTTTGGTAACAGCTAGATATGAAAATGGCAAAAATCGGTCACGATCTTCAAAATATAATAATAAAAACAGATTCTGTTAATAGATAGCTTCGTGTAACTTACATTCTAACTACCAAAACATTATATAGTCCACTTGTAGTCAGTCGAAAATAAGATGGGAGCACTTAAAAACTAGTGAGAGCACGAATCTCTGTTAACTAACAGTTCTACATGGCGTTGAATAAGTATGGTATACGGTTTTGTACAGGTTTCCCCTACCACGAAAAAAGATACTGCTCCAAACAGCACCACCATAAACCTGCGAGAAGCTTTAGTCTTGCTCCATTGTTCGTCAGCTTCTCGCTACTTGGAAGACTTTTATATTATCAGGCAATGATAATTAGACAATAAATAATTCGTGCTCCTGGTCGCTATCTGTTTCCCGGTTCCCGATTCCAGTTCAGACGGAATGTTCCGTACAATATTTTGTCGAGTTCCAATCCACGCGTTCCAGCGGATTCGTTGACATCGGCATTCTTCCCATTGTCAGTTTCGGTTTGGGACCGTACTTATCGATTAGCCCCGCCGTCTCTTTCCACGATTGTTCCGCTCTTGTCTCCGGTGTCGCATTGGTGCGCGCCCCAGAAACGCCGTGCTACGCTGGTATGCGAGGCACGGTAATTACGAGGAAACGAGAAGGACTCTGTAGGCGCATCCACCAAACGAACCAACGAACGTGGAAGCTCCGCAAGGACGTGCTGTTCGCTACGAGACAACGATTTTTGGGGGAACACAGCGCCGACCCTTCACCGTGCCGGATCGCCGCAATTTTTCTCGTGCCACGGCAACGGCGATATGGTATTTATCTCCGTCTCGTTGACGAGGACCACGTATTAAACCAGCCTTTCCTACCCCGATACACCGACATGTATCTCTATTGTACTGGCGTGTACGCGTTGTTATCGAATCCCTTGTTTCGTGCAACTCCTCAAGATTTCTGGTTTTATTCTTTTTCTATTTAACTAGAAACGTATCGCACAAACGAATAATGTGGCGCAAGGTGCGATTTTACATAAGAATTCTCTATCGCGAGACAACAATCTCAGCAACAACTATATCGATGGCTTAGTGCACAAAGGGCCCGTCCGTAAATTACGTAAGAGTAATTTTTACGAATTCTAACCCCCTCCCTTCTCCAGTATAAGAATTCCTAAGATTTGATATTCCAACCCCCTCCTTACGGAATATTTTTTACATTTCATTTTTTTAGTTATTAAAATTCTATTAAAGGTTTATACAATTCATTCCACTCGGTTTCGGGAAAACTAAAACTACTTTTCTGGAACATTAATGATAAAATTTGTATTTATTGAAAATTAGGTTAAAAAACATTACGTAAGACGCTACCTGACTCCCCCGTCCGTAAGAAAATGTAAGAAATTTGCCTCCCCCCCCCCCCCAAAAAAAGCCTTACGTAATTTAAGGACGGCCCCAAATATTGTATGTCCACTTTTGTAAAATTTATGTTGCATGAAAATCATATGCTTAAACCTGTTTTTCTCGAAAACACTAAAGGTGGACAATATTTGTGCACTAAGCCATCGGTATGCAAATAATTGTATCATGAAACTTGTCTCGCGAGAGTCTAATTTCATGAAACTAATGAGAGAATAATTGAAATATAATAAAACAATGTGTGCGAGTCACGATAGATATTTTTGTCCCATCGTGGAGTTTACACCCTTATGATGTTGTTTCGTAGCTCGTTGACGATGCGGAAATCTTGCTGCACGTGATGCCGCGGGTTTCTCGTGTTAAGCTCGGTTTAATAAATCATGATTTAGGTTGCCGGTCGAAATCATTTTGCGATACCGCGAGCGCAGCGATACGCTGGGTTAAAGTTACGTGCAGTCGGATTTATTAGACCCGTTTTATCCGTTTCAGTAATAGTTTACACTATACAGCGGGCGTAGAAAGTTGGAAGGCGGTGCATTGTGAACGTGAGAAATACGCACACACTTACGCTTCCTCCTTTTCCTCCTCGGCTATTTCAAGTTACCGGCGAGCTGAAAACATTGCAAAAGAGCCCTTGACGAATAAAACGCGGACACGTTTATCCGCACCCAGAGGAACAGTGACGTTTAATTGGCTGTTAATGTTCTCAAGTTGGCGTTGCTGTGTAAAATCGTACAGCATGGAATTTTATTAACGCTTCTATTAAGTCTCCTCTTGTTCGAAAGCCCGGGGACAATAGTGCACCTACAGCTATACGTTGTGTACTATTATGTGTACATATATACCATGCGTCATCAGTGAGCAATGTAGCAAAGTTGGGGCATATTGCCCCTGGTCTCCAACCATCGTCAACCGTAGCTGCAGAATCCATATCCGCGTTGAAATTTCGTGGACGCTGTTAGAAAGTAGATTTCTTTACCCACTTACAGAAAGCGTCCCTTAGTTGGTGGCTGGTCGCGTTAAAAAAATAATTAAAATTAACGACGCCCCTATCGCGGCAACTCGCGGTTTTTCGAAATTCCATTCCACGCCCGCATTTCTCTCGTTATCCTCATTATTATTCCGTTTGCGATTAAAGAGCGTTCTCTGGGCCCGTCAATGGGAGCTTGGCGCGGCCACCGACTGTAATTGTTATAATTCCGATTAAAGTTTGCAGTCCCGAGCGGCGGGCTTTCGAAACGAATAACGAGCTGGAAATTAAAAACGATGAACCAACGCCGGACGGCACTGGACGCGTTAATACGTCGGACCTCGGCGTCTCGATGTGCATTAAAAGCACAACGGGACGCCCATTATTAAAACGGAAAAAAAAACGAGCAATAAGAATAAACGGGGCGAGAAAAAAGGCAACGGAGTGATAAAGAGAGGCCCGGGGGGGGGGGGGAGGTTGGGAGGGAGCAGAGTGCAGCGGAACGTTTAGACAAAACATGCAGAAAGCGAACGCACGCCGGTAGGTATTCACGTCTATCGAATCCGGCTCGGTTCCTCCGACGAGCGGATCCGGTATGCACACGCGTTCATCGATCTACGATGCGGCCCGGCCGCGGCGAAGAATGCGCGAGACCGTACCGTTCTGGTTCTAACGAGCGATTATTCGTCACACGTTCCATCTTATTATCCTTTGTGGCAGCGTCGCTGGAGACGCGGCCAGCGGTGAGTCATTTCTTTAAACTCGTTAACTCGTTACAAGCCAGCAGCTTCGAGTCCCCTCGCGGTTCGTTCTGTCTCTGCGTGTGCAACGAGGCCGGTCGATCATCGTGTATACAGCGAAAAAGAGGGACATGGGCGGAGGGGGGAGGGTGAGCGGTGACGGAGGGAGGGAGGAGAGAGAGAAGGAGGGTGGGAGAGGGTGCAGGGCGCGTGGTGTACGCGCGGAAAGGTGCAAATAATAATAATGCCAATAACTAAGGGCCCGAGCGTGCCGCAATCGAGAAGTCAAGAGAGACGACGACGGGTAGAAGCCGGGATTGGGTCGAAGGGTTTGAGCCTCGCGCTCTGAACGCTCATAATCGGCCGGACTCGCTCCGCGCTCGGCTCTACCCGTCGCGGTGACGAAGACGGAAGAGCCTGAGCGCCGCGAGCGCTGCCGTCGGTTAGACAGAGACGGGACGGCCAGGGACGGGCCAATAGGTAAAGGACCGAGCGAGGAAGAAGGACACGGATACCGGGCACGCGGCCGTGGGAGAAAGAAGCAGAGAGACACGCCCTGCTGCAGGTCGATAACGGAACCAACGCATCCTCTCGTGGCTCTCCGGTAGCTCTTCTTGCTCTCCCGACCACCTTCCCTCCGTCGCTTCTTCCTTCCACGCCAACCCTACTACCTCTTTTCGCTCGCCCTCCCCTGCGCTCCCCCGTTCTTTCGACCTTCTCCTTCTACCGCGCATAGTCACGTACCACACCCGCCATTCTATCCGTGCCGACTGAGCGGACTTTGCCGACCGTACATACCTACCTACTCCATCGCGAGCAAGGATATATACCTTACGGACTCTTTCTCTCTGCCCTCTCCTTCCACCCCTCGCCGCTCCTCACGCGCCCGCGGTGCGCTCCACCCTTCCCGCCCGCTCGCCTTCTGCTTTTCCTTTTCCTCCTTTTCCTGCATCCTGCATCCTTCTCCGCCGCGTCGAGCCGCTCTCCATCGCTCTCTCTCTCTCTCTCTCTCTCTCTCTCTCTCTCTCTTTCTCTCTCTCTCTCCCTCCTTCACCAGCCTTCTTCGAGGATACGATGTGCCGTGGATCGCATTATCACGCGCATCTAACCTCCGAGAAGGCTACGCCTGTCGGCGTAGCGTGCCAGTCGAGCGAACGAGTAGACCGTTCCCGAGCAAAGTGAGCCCGAATAGTATGTATGTATCTCGAGCCGATGCGTCTTATGTAGCCGTGCCACCACGCGGGGCACCTACGTCCCCTACGCACTAATATGTATCGTGCCAAGAGCGTTTCTTTTGCGCGCGCCACGCACGCACACGCGCGCCTACCTGCGCCCCGTCATGCACGGCACACACGCCTCCGTCTACACGCACGGATTCTACGTACACAGGCGCGTAAAGACCCCCGGGGGGAACACGTATATACGCACGACCCGTCGAGAGATACGTATCATCGGATCGAACGACGGTAGCCGGGGGAACCGGAGCAGGCAAGGTCCCAACGCCTCTCTCCCTTCTTGTCACCCATCCCTCCCTTCGGTTTCTTTTTTGTCGCAACGTCAACCCAACGAGGCAAAAACAGCGAGGGGCACCTTCGTAGACGGTCGGGGATTCTTGTTTTCGTCGGCCTCGCATGCTCGCCCCGCCGGATTGCTCCGTTTACTGCACTTCCAGGACGAGGGCAAAGAAAACGGGCCGAAGGAGCGCGCCGCGGCCTTCGCCGCGGAACCTTCTTCCCTCGGCCGTGATTCGATCGCTCGCGCGACACGGCTGCGATTCCCTACGATTCGCTACGATTCACTGCTCCAGGTAGTCCGGGGACGCTTCGAATCAATCAATGGTATTCTACCGACGAGAGGACTTAATTGGCCTCATTGAACGGCTGAATAGACGTTTATAGGGAAGCGAATCGACCTCGTCGTCGACCTGATCGCCGATTCCGATCCTCAACCACGGTCGCTGACTTAGCCATTAAAATTCATAAACCTCTCGCGCGGCTTCCAGGCGAATACATTCTGGAATCAGCCACGATGAAACCGGACACCTTGACGTATCTCTGGTTTTTATTCGGAGGCATACTTTACTTAATAGAATCGACGAACTGACTACCAATGGGAATAGCTTTTTCTTACTATATTTGGGCGTCCGTTAAGTTACTATATGTGCTCACTATCTGAAATTTATTTCAACGTCCCTCCACTACACGTACTATCCTTTTGTCTCTGTCGCACCTATACGTGTTAAATGCAGACACATGTGAAAAAGGTTTTAAGGTACGCTGACACCGTTTTCGTGATACTGAACCTTCACAGATGTTAATACAATGTGTTCGCGTTTAACAGGGATCCTAAAGAAACGTTATAAACAGAAGTGTGCCCTGTTATATCGTCGCGTGGCGCAATACGGCACGGGGATATTAGCATCGGCAAATTCTGAGCGTTCCCGCGATAATGGAATAAGTTTCGAGTTCCTTTAGACGCGTAATCGAATTCAATATCTCGTTCCGGATGAAAGGGAGGAACGTTTGCGGCAACAATAGGGACACGATTCGTGCAACTGAACGCATTCTTCGTTGCGCCGGTTCGTTTAGAGAATTTGTGGGATTCTTCTCAGAGGCATAAAGGTTTGAAAGACACAGGAGGGGGATTAGTTCGCCAAGTTTCATTCACGGGAATTTCCTGGTCTACTTGGGCGAAAATATTGAATCATAGCCGTAACAATCTAGCGCGTATTTCACTCCAGCGACGTAAAAGTTCCGCTTTTTTGCCCGAGCAGCACGATCGCGGTATACGTGCTTGTTCCCTGTACAAGGGATGATAAAGCACCTGCGTTAGTTTATATTACAAAGAGTTCGCGTTCCCTATACGCGATTTTTAACTAATCCTTCCCCCGCGGTTTCATTCGCGTTTTACGCAAAATGTTTACCAAATTATTGGGGAGCGGCATGTTGCGGTAACACAGATACATAAATGTTGGGAGGAGATTCTGATATACGATATTATACTTCTCCAGTGAAATATTAATGAAGTCGCGGTTTACGCGTTAATTGAATTTGCGCGGAATAATGACTCGGAGTATTTTGCGGCGAAGAAACTAATTTCAGGATCGATCAATTTTTCTCTCCAGTTGTTTTCTGACGAGACAGCGGATGTAACGAATCGTTGCGATCGCGACGATGAACAACACCGTGCATTAAAGGCGTTACGACAAGGCAAGACGCGCCTGGTCGAGCACAATTAAAGTGACTGAAGGCAAAATATTAAGTAGATAAAGCCTCGGCAATAAGTTCAACTAGGGCATCCGGGAGGAAACGTGCTAAGCTACAAGTACGTAAAGTCGGAAACGTTGCTCGTGAAATCAACATGTGACGGGTAAGGGGAAAAAACAAGGAACGTCACGGAACAGCTTTTATTGAGAAAATCAAGTTTCGAACGGCAGCGAATCGGGGGTAAACTGATTCTTGGCTGTTCTACGACTATTAGTGCGGCTATTTCTTAATATCGACGTATAAAAGTTCAGCCTGTACGTCGTCAAGTGTCGTACGAAGTGCCATGTAAAAATCAGGGCTGTGTGTGTTACAAAAAAATCAAATTTATTACCTTTTCACTAAGGTAAGGTATTTTTCAATGTTGTGTGACCTTTTTCATAACCAGCTTAGTGCGACAGCTGTTGTTTTCGCGAATTTAATGACAATTCAACAATGATTTAATGTATGCTTCGTTACCGAATCTAATAATTTGACGTTATATTCGACCACTGAATGTGAGTTGGTTGTTTGGGGTCATATGATCCCTCTTTCGTAGGGTAAAATGATCCCAAGAATCCTAAGGGGTGCGCGATAAAATTTGAGTGTGTGAAGCAGATCTCATTTTCTTATGTTTGTTAGTTAATTTTAAATATTTCTATTCATTGATTATGTACCAAAAATTATCTAAGATTTGACTTTTTCAAACAATTGTTTTAATTTATTATGATCGCATATTTGGTGATCGGGTTTAATTTCTGTTTTTATTAAAATAAATCATTACTTTTTAATGTTCGTATTATTTACTATCAGTAGATATAAAATGATCCTAAAGGTCATTTTCTAGGGATCCCTCGTAGGGATCATTTTTACAAAATGATCCTTTAGCATGCCTTCGCAAAAATGCGAATAAAAAATATAATTGATCAGGTATCTAAATTTGATCTAAGCCAATAATAAGATAGATAAACTAACTCACAAAAACTACTTTACTTTTATTTAAATAGTGAGCATTTGTATTTTATATATGATTTACGCCTTAAGGGGGACGTTTTGAACACCTTTCCCCTATGTGTTGAAGTAGTTCTTACCAAGCCTCGCAATTTCATTATTATTATCGTTATTATATCCACAGAGATACCGAAGAACACACATCATCATCACCCGTCGACATTACATTAAGAATTTCGATCCCCTTCGTTACATCCGGTAGACAGTTAAAAGTACGAGCATTTTCCATCGTATCATGCCCGTCTGCCCGGTATTTTCGTCCGCGTTTCACCGTAATTGAATCACCGATTCGCCCCGAATTTGGAGCAGACCCGCCCACATGGACGTGCATGTTCTTACACGTGTGTGCATGTAAACTTTACATATGCATGGGCGCAGGTTTATATAAACGTTCAGTCGGTCAGGCATGTAGAGGTATGCCAAGGATGCCATCTTCCGCGTCGGCCGAATGCATAAATGAAGATTGCGTGCAACGGCACAAACCGCCCCGCTTAAAAACCGCCCAAAAATTCATCGCCGCCCCCGGAATACGTCGAACGTTGCGGCGGCACGTTTTATTTGTCCCGGGCGAAGGATAGACGAACGGCGCGGGAATATTTTAAGAACACCGGCAACGTTTCTCCCCGTGTTTATATCCGGTACTTGGTTCGTTTAACACCGGCGGGCGTTCAATAATTGGCAGGAGAAAATAATCGCGCGCGTATCGCCATTCGCCCCCTTCCTTCTTTTTTGTTCCGCTGTTATACTTTTTTTTTCGCGAATACCACGCTCGCGTCGACGTGTGTGTTCTTCGCAATTGAAAATGTTCGCCGGCATCGTTATTGTTCGGTCGCGATCCACCCGATTCGCCGCATTGGATACGTACCGGGGCGGGCCGGTATGAGTGGCGGACGGGCTGGCGAGAAACAAAACGAAATACAGTGGCCGGGGGGTGCTGATTCTCCGGCGATTTTCATCTGGTGACTTTGCCGAGGCGTCCGTTTACAATTAGAGCGAAAAGTGATCGAAGGTAAATTCGATTTTTCCGCGAACAGTGAGCCGGGCACTCGCGGACGAACGAAACGCGCCGGGAGACGCGTACCGCCGGGCATCGCGTGCCCCGCTCCGTTCGTTTTTCCTCTCCCGTTTCCCGGCGCGCCGTTTCGAAACGATAAATTAAAAAGAAAAAAAGAGGGAAAGAGAGGAAGGAAAGGACGGGGCGGTATCGTCGCGTCGGGTGGACACCGATAATTCTTTCGCGGCGCTCCACTGCGCCGGCCAGTAATTACACGGAAAGCGTTTCAAACGTTACACCGTTAATGCGATAAAGTGAAATTGAAGAGTAACGTTTCGCCTGTCCCTCGGCCCGTTTATTTCGCCTTCGGAACGAGAGCTGGGCAACACACACCCGGGGCGGCGAAGCAACCGGCTACCCGCCAGGGGGAGGTAAAGGGGAAAGGCGGGGAGAGGCGGTGCTCCGCGCCGAGGAACGCTCGTGCAACAGATAATAGCGTTACAAAATAAATCCTGAGAGTGGGCTGACCGTTGTTGGCCCGATCTTTTCAGTTACGATTCTACGCGGATCACTGCGCCCGGGTCCCCGCAACGTGTCCCTGAATATATATGGCTGGTCGATACACAGGGGCAGTCCGGCTGGGGCTACCTGGACGCGACGTCTGCGGCCAGGTATCTACCCCATGGCCAGAAAAGAAACGAGGGAAGGAAGGGAAACAAAAGCGGTGGCCGCCGCCGCGTAGCAGTTGGTATCTGCCGGTGGCGTCGGGCAGTCTACCCTAGCATTGTTGCGGCTTGTCATCGAGGGGGTGCGAGCACGAGGGGGTGGGGGGGGGGGGGGAGCGGTGAGAGGAGGGTGACCGTTGGAGGTTGAAAGTAGTCGGGGGCGTAGGTGGGCTAGGGTCTCGCAAAGGTACCTCAAAAAGGTAGAGGAAGGCGAGGTGAACGCGAGAAGGCGAACCCGACGAAGTAAATATGCGACAAGTTAGCATCCGCGTATAAATCTAGCGGCGCTCACGGTGACAGGTCACGCAGCCGGGGCCTTCTAGTTTAGATCGCTGGCTCCCGTCCCATTTACCCACCTCATTGAAGGCGTACGTACGCGCATGTTTTACGCGAGACCACCCCGCTCGGACGGGATCTCCGAGCCTTACGCCGTCCCGCAATACGGATCGGATATTCTAGGAAAAAGCGATCGAGAGGGGGCACGCCGCGCGAGGCCATGCTAGCCGAGCAACGGGTCGGGGTTTCTCCCATTTCTTTTTTTTTTTTTTTTTCTTTTGATCGAACCATCGTTGCCAAAAGTGGCAAGTCGACGGGGGAGAATGGAGGCAGGGATGCTCGTAAATCTAGGGTACAATTAAGAATTAAAGGAACTGTTACTCGAGCGGGCAGAGTTACGGGGAAACACCCTGGAAAAGGGGGATGCCGAAATGTCAGGATAGGATCGCGTGCAGACACGAGGTATTCGCGTTGTTGTTCTCGTCGTCGTCGTTGCTGCTTGGGCCGTAGCGTGTCGTACCGGACCGGGAAAACAGAGAGACGGAGAGAGAAAGAAACAGAGAGATATAGAGGGGTGGGGGGAGGCTGGGGGTGGAAAGAGTGCAACGACAGCGACAGTGACGACGGCGGTGGCAGTTTTCGCGAAATTACTGGGTTCAGCGGCGTACGCTTAACGGGTGCCAGCAGCGGGCGGGGATGAAGGCTGCAGGGACGCTAGGTGGTGTTGGTGGGCGAGGAGAGGCGAGCGGGGAGGGCCTGGTTCCAGGCTGTGTGTATATGCGCGGGGTGGAAAGCACAGGTAACGGCGCAGGTGGCGCGACGCGGCCTGGCCGCGCTAACTTCTCTCTCTCTGCAAACATGGCAGTCGTCACGCAAGTCACAAAAGCCGCCAACGATATCGCGGCTTTCGAACTCGCCCAACAAATACTAAGGGGGGGGGGGGCGGGTATTCGAAAGCCATTACACGCAACGGCTCACGGCTAACCGACTGTCGCTGTTGCTAGCCGATAAAACCTTCCCGGGGTGGATCTAACCCGCTTCTAACCCCGTTAGACTGGTCCCCGCGCATACCCCGACAAGCTCCGCTCGCGGATACGTTAGGGGATCTTGCCCGGCGACGTTGACCGATCGTAAAAGCGATTTTACTGTCGCGACGCGCACGGCCGCCGTCGAAAAGGACTGGAGGCAGAACCCCGAGGCCCCGGACAGCGATGCACGGTGGCCAGAGGCGTAGCCGACGAAGGCTACGGCGAACGATGCGCGAAATTGATTTCGTTATCGATCGGAAAGAACGATACGTCAAACGGTGGCTGATTACTAGCATTTCGCTGGCGTGGCGTACGCGCCGCGGTCGGTACGGAGTTCCCCGAGCCGTGCTGGACGCAGGATCGTGCAGGCACAACGTTCCTGCCGGTCGCGCCACTGGGGATCGAGCGATCTTCAAGGCCGACAATCGCTCAGCTTTAGTCGTCAATGGTGTTTCGAAAGAACGACCCATATAACGAACTTGACGCGACGCGTGGCGCCCACCCTCCTTTGATCCCCGGTGAAAGGTGCTCTCTCGCGAATCTCGAGGACGCTCGACCGTTTTATCGCGAGCTCCCTTTCTCCTGAATCGCGGCGTCGTGCGGCGAGAGCGGGGCCCCGTGGAAATCGACCCGCCTCCTTGCACTCTCACCGCGGTTACGGGCGGAAATCGGCTGGGCCGTGTGATACCGCGAGAGATCGACGGCGAGCGTTCCTAGACCCCGATCCACCCTGCGGCTAGATTCGATCACGCGGCCGGGTAAGTATGGCTGTAAGTAATTACAGCTGTAGTTACATTCCGCGGGGGAACCGAGAGAACTGGTTCCAGAGCCGAGTGGTCGACACGGGCTCGATTACCGGCGCGCACCGCGGAAATCATATTTTACGAAATATCTACGCGATACTCGCGTTTCAACGACACCTGGCCGGGCTTCCTCGGCCGGTTGCATAAAGGGGGTATAGACAGAGATTCCTATCAGCACTTAGGACAACTATGCGCTCGAAACTTTACGGGCAAACTTTCCGACGTTCCTAGTTTTATTTTCCGCGCCTGTGTACGGTACAAAATAGAGAGGTGAGAGAGAAAGAGAGAGAGAGAGAGAGGGGGGGGGGGGGAAAGACTGTGTATCAGCTGAACGGAAACGGTAGCACGGCGCTTTTTCCTGCCCCTGCTGTTATCGTCTTATAAACAGACGCATTTAAAGTTTCGAGAAGGCGAACTTTCCGCGGAACGGCGTCGAATCGAGGGTAATGTCTCACGGAGCGAGGGCACTGGACGCGGGCGCTCGATAGCTTCGACGGTCCTCCTGCTCGTCTCGGGAACAGTGAAAGCCGACGATCCCCGACTGTTCCGACGGCGAAAGAAACAGATTTCCCAAACAGAAACACTGGTCTCCGGTGGTACGTGCAGGCTGCGGCGGTGGTGTAGGCGCATTAATAATGTAAGTGTGCAGATGGTGTGCAGTGAGTGCGCGGTGGCGCTGACTAGGATCAATGTTCCGTTCGCGATCTATATAGTATATAGTACAGTGTGTGTAACGGCCAGCGGCTGCGTGTGAAACAGCACTGTTACACAGGTTATTTTCACGGAATATATTTTCAAATATTCTGATCGAACGTAGAATGGAATATGGATTTGAAAATCAAGCGCAGCTACCGCGCGATCGATTCGGTGTACGCGTACGCAGTCGAATTTGCCCTAACATTGCCGATGGCAAGTGACACGACGAGCGGTGATTAAGAACGGGCGGAGCAGAAATGATTTTCCATGCACCGGTGGGAACGGACGTTGCAAAGTAATTCGATTAAGTCGATAAGAATGGATATCTCGATGATAATTTGATTAATCGAAAAGCCAGATCGAATGTAACGGAAAGACGGGATGCGGTTACAGATGAGGTGTAGGTACGCCGTCGGAACTGTGTAATAATAACGTATTTTATAAATTTATTCACATGATTTAAATAAATCAAGTATACAGTTACGTTTACGACGCATGCGCGACGTGCTCCGCGGCGTGTCGCCTGGCGCATGACTTCTCCTCGTCCCATCGTTTCTCACTCTTAATTACCATTTTCTGTTTCATTCTTACGGCAATGAATAATATCTTACACGAGGCGAGAGGTTCGATATACATATTTACATATCGTACAATATTCGTCGGACATATAAAATTACAAAAAGGTCATCGTCTACCTAGTCGAGAATTCAAAAATCGAAGCTAAAACTCTCTACCACGCGGCCGGGAGCGTACGAAACAGCGTTATCGCTCCCTCCGTGTATATAGATATGTACAATGTACGTACACACGCTGACACGCGCGCAGCTTGCGGCCCTATTTACATATTGCGTCTGTATAATAAATATGTACACACGTTCGGGGGGGGGGGGATGAATCGCCATTAAGGAGCGATCCTCCCGGCGACACCGCGCAAAGGAGATGTGTTTATACTTTATTGCTCGCTGAAAAGTCGTCAAGCAAAGCGGCAGAGGGAACAGGAGAGTCCCAGTCGAACTAGATTCTCGCGAGACGCCATTCAGAAATTCGCATCGTGCGGAGTTTGCGCGCGGCGCAATCTGTTCCTGAAGAGAGAAGGCTGCGGCTCTGATATCGGTTGTGTGTGTCACGGGAGGGGGAGCCAGAAGAGGGCGAAAGACAACGAGTAGAAAGAGAAAGGGCGAGAAAGGGAGAGGGTGGAAAAAAGAAGAATGGAGAAGCTAGGAGTGGAAAAGTGGACAATCACGCTTTTAACGACGAAACAAAAGCAAGAGCGAGCACGTTTCATGGGAGGGAAGAAAGGAGAGAGAGAGAGAAAAGGGAAGGATAGCCGCAAACAAATATTTCGAAAGTAGTCGCCGAGGTGCACGGCTAATCGCGCGTTCTATCGTCAAACTAACGTCCCATCGGCGGGCCGTGAAAAGGCGAAAGTTCGATAATCTCTAGCGGCAACCAGCTTCGAGCTCCCCTCCTGTCCCTGTAACCATCGATGCCGCGATACGCGAATCGAAATCGAAAATATATCTTTCATTTATCAGCTATCCAAGATTATCACGATCACGGGGCAAGCCGAGTGGATGTGGCCGCGCCGCGAGTATCCGTCCGGTTCGTCCCCTTTGCGACGCGGGGACGAGACGAAAGCGAGAGAAGCTTCCAGTATCTGGGAACGTATCACAAGCAGAAGAGAATTGGCGGGCAGCTAGACGAGATACGCCTGGCCGGAAGATGGTGGCGGCGGAGGCGGCGGCGGCTGTTGCTGTCTCCAGGCGGTTCTCTCCAGCGTCGAATAATCCGAATCGATGGACGAGTATATGTGCTCGGAGAGCGGCCGCCTGTGATCCTCGCTGCTGCCGCTGCTCACCGTTGTGTTCGTGGCGATGAGATTGCTACCTGGTACGGCGACCGCATCTCTGTACGCGTGATTGACGGTCAGCCTCGGCTGCGGCGATGAAGGTGGTGGTTGTTGTTGCGGCATGGAGACCGTGCCGCAGGAATAGGCGGGCGGCGCGTGTTGCAGCATTAATGCGGTTTTCGGCGACGTGTCTTTGAAGAGGGACCGCTGCCTCTCCTGCGCCCGGAGCGTCGACATGCTGGTCTTCTCGCTGCCTACGCCGTCCAGCGTGTACGTGTTGATGTTCCGCTTGTAGACCAACGGCGAGGATTTACTCTCCACGGATATGTCGCCCATGTTCGACGCCGGTATCGCGTACCTCAGACGCTCCCAGAACCTTTTCTCGCCCCACGTCAGTATCGCCGCCGCTGTCCTCAAGTACGGCCGTAGCTCCGGATCCCGTTCCACTTCCGGGCACGCGTGGCCCGCTTGCACGACTATCAACTGGGCGGCCCTGCCACGGAGCGCCTCGTGAACCGCCGCGCGGAACTCGAATCGCGACCACTCGGTTTGCAAGAAGTTACGGGTCAGGACGATTAGCACGCGCCGGGACGCGTCCACCGCTTCGAGGACGATCGGCGCCGGGGCGGAGGCGCGAAGCACGCAGGGTAGGTCGCGATGGTGCAGGCACAGGCGGAGGCCCGCGGTGCCGTGCTCGAGCTCGACGGCCAACGTGTTCAGCACGAAATCCTCGTCGCTCGGGCTGTAACAGACGTAACAGTCGTAGAGACGGTCGCGGTCACCGTCGCAGCAACCGGGCATCGGCGCGGCCGATGGCATCGCCGTTGTTCCAGTCGACTTGCCCGGTTTCGCGCGCAAAAATCGCAGCCCGTACTTGGAGTAGGCCCAGGCGCCGACCGGCTCGCGGAATATAAACGCCAGTACTATGATTACCAGGAGAACGAGGACCGCGGACAGCGTGGCAGCCACCAGGGGCAGATAATCCGAGACCATGATGCTCTCGATCACGCCACCCTGAGAGAAATAATCCGAGCATACCGTTTCGTTAACGTTCAATCGGCGCCGGTACGCGGGCCTCGCGTGTCCACCGTAATAGCACCACACGTCGCTCGCGTCCACCACTTTGTGCGCGTTGTCCGACACCCACGAGGACAACTCCTGCAAGAACTTGCAGCGACAGGACCACGGATTGTTGCCGAGGGACAGCTCGACGAGACGGGCGTTCAGGGTAACCTGCCAGACCGGGAAGGTGACCAACTGATTACCGCTCAGCCTTAATATCTCGAGCGAGCGTAACGGCAGGAAAGTCAAGTTATCGATGAACCCTATCAAATTGTTCTGCAGATAAAGTTCGCGCAGATGGGACAGCCGCTCGAACTCGAAACCTTTCAACTCGCGTATCCGATTGTCCTCGAGATGGAGGATCTGAAGATTGTTCAGACCGTTGAACGTGCGGTTCTGTATCGACTCTATCCCGCTGGCGTTTACGTACAGTACCCGCATGTTCTTGCGCCCGATGAAGACGTGGTTCTGCAGCTCGCGCAACACGTTACCGTCCAGATAGACCTCGGTCGCGTCCATCGGTATACGCCGCGGTATCTCCTGCACGCTCACGCCCGAGCAGTCCACCGCGTTCGTGTTCCAGGTCCGGTCGTTGTAGCACTTGCACCCGGCCGGGCAGGTCATCTCGCAGTCGCAGGCATCGTAGTCGCAGCAGTGGCAGAGGGCGAAACAGTGGGCCTCGTAGCGGCAGAGGAATTGCTCGGATCGCGCCGTGGACGCGGACACGATGGCGACGCCACGTGGGCCGGAAGTGCGGCACAGCACGTTGTCCAGGTCCATGATCCGCGGGTACTCCCTGGTGGACGTTTGATTGTTGATCGCCGGCAGCCAGTCCATCGAGCAGTTGCAGTCGAACGGGTTGCCGCCGATATAGAACTCCGGCAGGGGCCTGTCCTCCGGGACCTTGGTGAGCAGCAGCGACGTCAGTTCCATCGTCTCGATCTGGTTCGCGTACATGTCGACTCTGGTCAGGTTCACCTTGTCCGCGAACGTGTTCGGTCGAACGACGTTGATGTAATTGTTATTTATGAAGAGCATCTCGACGCTGTCGGGCACGGACAACGGCGACAACTCGGTGATACGATTGTGGCTGGCGTCCAGGGTCTTCACTTTCGAGTCCCGGATCTCGTAGTAGTTACCCAGGCTCTCGATAAAGTTGCCGTGTATGTCCAGCCACTTCAAGTTGCCGGGTATGAACGCGAAGTCGAACCACTCGATGTGATTCTCGGATAGATTGAGCAGCAGGAGGCTGGCGATGCTGGTGAAAACGCCGTTGATGTCGGACAGAAAGTTGCCGTCGAGTCTTATAGCTTCCAATCGCACGTTCCTCTCGAACGCGTGCCTCTCGACGTGCTGCACCTTGTTCTTGGCCAGATTCAGGATCTGTAGGTTCGGCAGGTCCCATAGCATGCCGCGCGACAGATTGCCAATGTCGTTCCCGATGAGCCGCAGCCCGGTGAGCTGATGGAGGTTGCGGAACGAGCCATTGTGAAAATCGTTGATCCGGTTCTCGCCGAGGTCGAGGGTTTTCAAGAATGCGAGATCGCGCAGAGCGTCGGGCACGGCTGCCAGCTCGTTGCCGCTCAGATCCAGTTCCTTCAAATCGGAACAGTTGCGAAACGCCAGCGGGTCGATGCTCGCGATAGTGTTGCCGGACAACGTGAGCCGATTCAGTACGAACAGCCCGTTGAAAAGCTGCGCTCCCACGGTGTGGAGCTTGTTCTGGGAGAGCTCGAGGGTGTGCAGATTGTAGAGCGGTAGAAAGGCGTTGCTCTCGATCCGATCTATCGTGTTGTTCCGTAGATCGAGGATCTGCAGGAAGAACAGGTCTTTGAACATACGGGCGTCTATGTGCGTGAGTAGATTGTACGACAGATCGAGGATGATCAGCCGAATCAGTCCGAGGAACGTGGTCTCGTCCACGCGATCGCTGCCCAGCCGATTGCCGGCCAGATTCAGTACCAGCAGCTGCTCCAGCTGAGTGAATATACCCTTGGGCAGGTCGCGGAGCCCGTTGTACGCCAGGTGTATGTCGCGAAGGTCCCTCGCGCTGGCGAACAACCCTTCGGGCAGCGAGTCCAGGGAATTGTAGCTGGCGTTGAAGATACGCAGCACGGTCAGCCCGGTGAGCGCCTCACCGGCGATCTCGGCGATCGCGTTCCGTTGCAGGTGCAGCTCTTGTAGCTGGCGCAGATCGACCAGCGTACTGTTCTCCGGCAGACGTTTGATCTCGTTACGCGACAGATCCAAAATACGAACGTCCGCCCTGCAGGCTTCCCCGACGGTGCCTTCGGCGTCGGCCGCCACGTCCTGCCGATTCAGCCCGATGTCGTTCACGTCGCGCAAACGGTTCCCAGATAGATTCAACGTTTGAAGGTTGTCCAGCCCGCAGAACAGAGCCGCTGGAAGCGCCTGCAGGTTGCTCTCGACGATCTCCAGGGTGTGGAGCTCCCGTAGGCCGAGGAACGAGTCCGGGGCGAGCTCGAGGAACCGCGCGGCACCCCATACGCCGTTGAACGTCTGCACGGTCAGTTTCTTGAGCTCGAGCAACGGCTGGAACGCGCCCTCCGGTATACGCAGCACCTTGCAGCCGTGCACGTGGAGCTCGTGCAAGCTGGTCAAACGTTGCCAGCTTTGGGCGTTCAGGCTGCTCTCGAAGTGATGGACGTCGCTGCAACGTATCCGCAACTTTAGAGCACCGTCGAGCGATGGGACGAGGCTGGTAATCGCGGCCGGATCTAGCACACGGAGGGTGCAGTCCGCGGAGCGTGTGTCGTTGCCACCCTCGGACAGCCACTTGCAGGAGGCCCCGGCCGATTCCGATAGTATCGTCGATGCGAGACAGAGGAGAGCCGCGTTTATTAGCGTCATAAAAATATACTTGGCTGTCATCTTGCGTCGCGAAACCGATGGTTGCGTGCGGCTGCGTTCTCGGGTTCTTTTCTTTCTCACGGCTAACCTTCGGATAGACGGGGGATAACGGGTAGCGGATACCGGATAGCGGGCACCCCTCTTATCCACACTTTCGAAATACAGGGAAACTATTTCTCATCCCCTTTCTTTCTCACCCCTTCCTCACGTACCACACTCGCGCAACCGATGACACACGCACGCACATACACACGCGAGCGAGTGCGAGCGCGCGCGCGCTCATGCACCTCCTATCACGTAAGTACGGACCGGCCCATTTCTCTTGCCCTTTATTCGTGGTTGGCCGGTGGCGAGCCACCCTGCCCTGCACACCTTCACTGCTTTCTCTTTCTCTTTCTTTTCACTCACGATCCTTTCCACTTGACTATCCTACGAACCCAGCTCCCACCGTCTTTTTCCACACCTTTCCGTCACCCTCGCCCGTTGCTACATACGCCCCTGAACACGTTTAGTTTACTACGTACACCGTCGCCGCGGCAAGTAGTACGAGCACGCTTTAACGAACCGTCAGAACGAAAACAGTACGCGCGGACACCGTGTACGCGAAGCGACCGTGCACCACCGTACACACTCGCCTCGCATCAAGCACTAGCACCAACTAGCACTGATCCAGCAGACCGCTGACCGCGCATCATCGGCATTCCCGACCGTTCCTTTTCAATTTCTCTTTCCAACGGCAGAGAGCGCCACTTTATTAGAATACCTCGCGGAGAAGCTGGCACGAACAAGAGCGAAACGCCAAAACGCAACCTAAGTCCATATGCCCTTCGGTATGTGCACCGGTTTCACGGTCCCCTGTGCCCATTGGCGCATCTTTTTCCCTACCTCCCTGGCTACTATTATGCACACCAGGCCGTTAGCAAGTGCCCCGATCGATACAAATTTTCTTACTATAAAACCTTTCCGAGCCCGTTCACACCGTTGAATTTTCAGCGTCGTACGGCTCCGGCCTATCGTTTTTTATAGTCAATGATCATCAGTTCAATCCATGGAATCTATAGAATCTAAAGCAACGATCGCTTTAAAACATCCTATTGGACCGAAAGCTTTGAATATTCTAAAAATTTGAACACTCCAAAGGCACGAACCAAATGGAAATATAACACATACAACTGTATCTTCAAATTGTCAAATTATAATATAAAGTAATTGGGCTTTTTATTATTAAAAAATGCTTGATAAATTCTCCGAATAGAATCATTATATGTTTAACGAAACGAAGTGGTATGCATCATGGAAACGTACTATTAGACTTTGGGGCGCCTAACGTTACATGTAAATCTGAGTTATGCTACCAGTGTTGTATTTCTCCCCGATAGTTTTTCTTTAAGGATAAATTAAACATAAAAGTAATTTATAACGCAATTTTGCCTTGTATACATCATATATGCCATCTAGGGGGTACGGTGAAAATGTGAAGTTACGTAGCGTCGCTGCTGTCTCTTATACAGTTGCAATTGGTGGAGGCCGATGCTAGCGACCAGTTGTTCAGCAGGAGCTTACGTTGCAAGCATCCGTGGCTCGTTTCTGACGAAGGATCTGTTCACTACCATCCGTCTTCTTTAAAACATACACGGTGCTGTTAAAACCGCTTGTATCTCCATTGCAAACATGAGAATAGTGTATATAACGTGCATTCTCCTGGCTTCGACCATCTGCAGCATTGCGGGTGACAACGGTAAGTGGTAAACGTTTTATGCTGCTGTTATTGCTTGCCCGGGGTTTATTACCGTTGCGTATCTAACGAAGTAACGCCGCTAACACGTACGAAGGCTTCGCGTGAAAGAGCTCTACAAAATAGCGTTCGAAAGCTTCGAGACGCGTGAGAAATGTCGGCGTGGTCCAATTCTATGACTAAATAGGACACGGAAGAACGGTTTCGTAGAGATTTTTAATTTTACGCAGTGGACGCGTTCGCAGCGTTTGTGCCGCGTTAAGCAAGCTTGCTGTTCGCTGCTTCCCTACATCTGGGGAAATCTATATGTATATGCGACAAAAATTATCGAAATTGGAAATTATTCTTTCATTTCGATGGTTTTGTTTAGCGTTTCGAATAAGTCCCGACGACCTTCAACGCCTTTATGTACAGTTTAACTATTATTGATTTTATGTAAGTTTCTTGTACTCTTACTTACGTAGCAGGACAGTTTACGCCGCATATGGGAACGTAAAATTTATTTAAAATCGTCACATTTCCCTGCTTTGCAGATATTCATTATGTATCTTATATAAACGAACGACTGTTTTCAACGGGTTCACTCAAACGTGAATTACTAAAAAAAATAATCATGTAACATTGTATTAAATACATAAATACTTAGTCTAGTAATTAAATTTACAGTTATGGTTTTACTTTATCTGTTTCTGTGCTTTAAATTTAGTTTCCATTTATGAATATTACTCGTTTACTAGAAGCCTTTAATTTAAAACCAATAACTAAATTGGTGTAACAATAACTATGCTAGTCTTTATTTCGTGTTGTTATTGAAAATATTAAATAGAAGAAAATATGTTAAATTCAACGTTGAGTCACTTTTTTTTAGTCAGTCAAAAGCGTCGTATAGATAGTTACTGTTAGCAAATTGTTACCCCTATTAATAATGAATGAAATATTAATTCTTTATGCAGCTGGTGCAACAGGTGGGGATAATAGCTCTGCCGTTCATTCGGCAAAA